>CM024757.1:31974523-32568872 GCA_014218235.1 Colocasia esculenta | reverse complement strand
TCTGCCACGCCTGCCGCTCTGACAGGCATCAGATGACCAAAAACACCAACCTTATCGCGATGGCCACCCACACTGCGACCAAAATGCGCCCATTCGGGGCGCCGCGACAACCTGATAGGTCAGTCTGCCACGCCTGCCGCTCTGACAGGATCAAGAAACACTATCGCGACCCGTTGACCGGGCGTGACAAGAACGCGACGCAGAACGCAGTCGCAACAGGGATGACTGTCGCGACGGGCACCTCTATCGCGACAAGGCCAGTCATCCCTCACACAACGGAAAGCCAAAAAGCCCGAGATGTTACAATACATCCAACAACAATAAAAAATTCATCCTCAAAATCAAGGCGAAACCCGGTCGGAGAAAAACGACAGGTGTCAAGGGACCACTAAGTTGCACACCGCGACTTCCTGGTGGTCACTACCACGACCCTGCCGCAAGAGAGTGCCTAACCAGACATCTGATAGCTCACCGAGTGCACAATAATTGGCGTAGAGCACACAATTGGTTGTCGACAACTCCACAGGCGCGGTGCGCACCAACCAACCAGAAAACACAGGAACCGCCAGTCGGAAACCATGCGACTGCACCCTCAACAGACCACACTGTTGAGACCAACCAGTCAGTAACTCACTCTGCCACCAGCGGCTAGACAGAGGTCACAGCTACTGACGGCACAACAAGAAAATGCCAAGAGGTCATCCATAAGACTCCGCTGAATGGCTCCGCATAAGAAGCAATAGCTAGCCACTATGACAAGGCCAAACGAGAGCTTCTTAGGGCGACCCAAAACCAAGCGAAAAACACGCACGTGGAGAAAACCACGGCAAGCCAGGCAGTGTCCGCCGGCACCACTAGATCTCACCTAGATCGTCCTCGTGGTCCGCCTAGGACACGCAATGACTGTGGAGCCACAGAAAGCTAAACTACGCGCTCTACAGGCACACGCTCAGAGACAAAACCAAGGAAGATGTCTAAGGTTGGCAAAGCCAAGCTACTCGAGACGTCGGCAAATCGCACAAAAATTGAAACAACTGCAGAGGTCAAGGACAGCACGTCGACCTCAATGGGACCCAAATCGAAATAGGGAACCCCCAACTGGACACCTTCGCTCCCAAGCGAGAGGGCAAAACTCGAACACAGGCCGAGACCAGCACCTGGCGTACCACCGATAGGGCTACCTCGAGAAGCAAGGGAGCCACCCCACAGCGGTAATGGTATAGCCACAAGGCACGGCCAGCACAAAGTGTCCCAGAGGTGGAAAGCTCAACGCCTCAAACACCAAGCAAACTCACAAAACGACGCATAAAGCTCACGATTAGGAAATACAGCACAACACACGGTGCTCACATAAGCACTAGGAGCCACCCAAGTGCAACACAATGCACCAGGGCTCCAGACGGCACGAAAACAAACCACTCGAGCATGAGCAGAGGGTGCCACCACAAGCACCAAAACCAGGCAAGGTGCAACACAGTTGCACCACAGGCCGAAACAACACGGGCTAAAAGGGAGGAATCTCCACAGGAGACCTGCCAAAAGCCACATACAAGGAGCCGCAAGCCAAAAAGGGCAGGACAGGACACACCGGCCCCGAACCCCTTTAAGGCACAAAGACACGGAACACCGAGACAGAACAACGCTCAAGGTGCAGTACACAACTGTACCAATGGCCTGAAATGACTCAAGGCCAATCGAAAGGGACTCTCCACCAGAGACCCACACAGGCAAAACACGTGGAGAACCAGCAGCTTCAAGAGCGCAACAATCACGTTGGCTCTTAGAAGCACACCACACAAGGCACCGCTCCCACCACGCAGGCAGAGAGGGCCACACACCAAATAGCGACAAGTGCCTCCAAGCACAACTGAGGCACAAGCAAAAACACCCACCGGGACAATGCTTGAACGCGCAAGCCAAACCACAAAAAATCGGTGTTGCCTCACACTGAACACAGGGCACGCTGCCCTACATCATCCATTCAGGCAACAAGAAACCAGCACAGCAAGAGAAAGTGCAATAGGTCACCACAACCCATCGTGCCACAAGGAAAATAAAACGCACGAGGGGAGCAACCAGCTTAACCTCAAAACAGCACAAGGGGAGGGACTTTCGCCACAAAGGTCACCATGGTGCGCGACATGGCACCAATGCCATGTGAAAGCACCCCCACCCCGAGCAACCAATGGAAAACAAGGGAGGAGAACTCTCACAACGTGTCTCTTCCACACGCAAGGGAAACCACTAAACGAGACTGGCTCTTCCACAGAAGCAAAACCAACCAGACACCCATGGCACTCACCAGACTACCATCTGACAGAGTCCACAGGGCGCGAGAAATGAAGCCAACCTCCCGACCCTAGGGACATACAAAGTTCCACCAGCACAGCCGGGAAACCTGAAAACGAACAGGAAGACAACCTGGCCAGCACCACGGAAATACACACGGTTAAAGGCACCACACCTTGACTGACAACACCCAGGCAGACTGTAACACAGATAGTCCCACTGGCAATGATAGCTCATCTCCACCGAGAGAGAGCAGCAACAATCAGAACAACACAAGGCAGCTTTGGGAAGAACCTCCACCCAAAAGCGCCAAGAGCCATCCTGGGAGAACCTCACCAGAACGCAGCCCAAACAAATGGCCAACAAAGAGAACACAGCAGATAGTGGAAGCAACACAACCTACTTCTGGGAGAACCTCCACCAGAACCACCAAGGCACCGTTCTGGGAAAAACCCACCAGAACGCAACGGCCAACACAACAACAGCATATCTTAACCCTGAGGTAGCACCACAACCGGTAGAAACAAGCCCGGAACAGTCCTGAGAGCGAACCTCACTAGGACAACAACCAATAGTTCTGGGAAACCGCACCAGAACACAAGGCAACCAAGTGATGCACCTCAACCTCGAGGGCAATGCAACGGCAACCAACCACACAACAGAGACCTCAACCAAGGAGGTAACATAGAGGAAGACTTTAACGAGCACAGAAGCTGTCCCAGAGGGAGAGGAACCCTCACTAGGACAACACCAAAATAGTTCTGGGAAAACATCACCAGAACACAAGTAGCCAAGTGATGCACCTCAATCCAGAGTGCAACGCCGCAACAACCAGAAATGAGCACAACACAGTTCTAGGGAAAACCTCACTTCCACCAGAACCAAACAAAGAAGAACTCCGAGAGCACCTCACCAGAGTTCGCAACCAACCAGCACAAAGCTGACAGCAACCACAGATAGGTGTCGCAGCGCTCAACCAGCGGTGCAACACGGCACACAAGCATCTGCTTAACTCGAGCAACGCCGTCGACTGAGCAGAGCACAACGCCCAACGGCGCACAGGCATGCAAGGCCAAACACAACACACCTCAACAACAAGGGGGACATTCAACAAGGACACACCCCTACACAAGGGGACATCCAACAAGGACTCACCCCACAACAAGGGGACTGCCAGCAAGGCAAGGACACCTTCTACCGGTTCCGCAGACCACAACTCTGCACCAATGAAGGCCACACCACACATAGGCTCTCTCAGCCTTCGCGACACACCACATGGACGTGCAGGCCGACGACGAACCCAACTCCATCACGAGCGAACCAGCAACCATGCTCGCAGCATGCACACCCAGCAACAGCAGCAACACTCTCCTGCAGCTCACACTCGGACCCTTCTGGAAAGCTAACTGTAGATGTGTTTTCCGTTCCCTTTTTAGGGGAGACGAAGAACGGTCCACAAATAAGGGGGGGATAAAAAGGGAAATAATGAGGGGTGTGTGGATATGGAGTGTGAAAAGCGTAAAATAAAATAAAAAGTAACGTGATTGCCAGGCACGCGAGGGTGCCGAATGGAAACGCAGGGCGAAGGGGTGCGGATGAAGGAAGTGATCGAGGGCGTACCTTTTTTTAGCGGGGAGATTGTGCGGAGGCGTGGGTCCTCTCTTCCTCTACGAATACGTCTGGCCGCAGTAGAGGGCATTTTCCTCGTTTTGATTACCCTTGCAAAAAAGACAAATAAAAATAGGGATTAGTCAAATAAGACGTGTAGTACTGAATCCTGAACAAATAAATGAAATGAGTAAAGTGGGGAGGACTCACCGGATGGTGGTTAATAAACCCCTAAAATGTGTAGGCGTGTATGTATGCATGCATGTGTGCGTGTGTGTAAAAGAGGAGTGTAAGGGCCACGTAGGACCCAAAATAGATGAAAATAAAAGGGGAGGGGGTACTTCCCCGAATGGATAGCGTGGAGGCATGGTAACCGGTGCCGGGATGGATGGAAGAGGGCGAGGAAGGAGCTCCCACCACCGTGGATGCCGAGGGGACGCCGGTTCCACGCTCCAGGGAATGGATGGGTCGAAGTGGAAGTCTCCCCGGGTCGGAGGCGAGACGTGAATCTGGCAAGGCTTCGCCACTATCGTTGGGCCCCCCTGAACAAATGACCTTCGAGTCCAATTTATAGGCAACAGATTCTTGAATCGCATCCAAACAGGAAGCCATGATTATGAATTGAATCGCGTCCGGGCGGCAGGCTATGATTCAGAAAGTCAAACCGATGTGACGAGCACATGATGGCGTAGCCCCAACTATGCTTTGGAATCGCGTCGGGCCAGGTCGCCGTGACTTGAATCACGGCAGGCCGCTCGGACGCGATTATAATATGCGTGGTTCCGAGGCAACTGGCTCATACACGCGCTATCTGCTGACGTGATATTTGGATTTGACCTTCTGAATCGCATCTACTGACAAGGACGCGATTCAGGATTTTGTCATGATTGCACAACGATCCGACAACTTTGGGGGCTAACCTTTTTGACTTTGAATCGCGTCCAACGAGTTGGATGAAATTTCAATTAAGCTCATAAATGCATCCGCCATGCACGACGCCTTCATGCCAAAAGCATGGTCACGTCCTGCATGGCCGACGCAACAAGGTCGCGCCCCTTGGAGCCGTCACAACAAGGTCCTGAATCGCGTCCACTAGTCTGGACGCCTTTCAATGAAGTTGCTCATGGGCCTCTGTGAACCAAATTTAGCATGGTCCACGACCGAACCACATGGGGAAGCATCGAGAAAGAATGGGTGAGATCCATAAATATTGGAAAAACACTCTTGCAAGGCAAAAAGAGGGCCATTTTTGGCATTATGGTGCAACATGAAATTTTCCCGCGGTGGAGCCAAATTCGCATGTCTACACTAACCACCTGCAACAAAGACCAAATGCTCACCTAAAAGCAACTCTACACGGACGGGCCAGCAGCGTACTAGTACCTTTATTTGGGACCGCCATAGTTATTAACTCATTACAAATCTCGTTGAACCCCTGAGCTCTGATACCACTATAACGACCCGACCTCCTGGACCCCCGCCATGGACCCCGAAGGTTGCGCTGCCACCCACGGATCCGAAGACCCGGAAGGGTTAGACTTTAGTCCATTGAGATAAGCAATGATTCAAATAACTATAACAGAAAGTTTGTACAATAATAAGGAAATTATGTACAACATGTCCCAAATAAAAGTACAGGTACAGAAAGAAAGGTGCAGTCCTTAAGGGGCATACCCCGAGGACTAGCAAAAAAGCAACTCTCGACTCACTCCTGTACAAGCGCTCAAGCTCACAACTCACACTGCTGGCAACGTACGGTGCAACAAATTGCCACCACGACCGTCCGGCAACGAACTCCTGTGACAGCGAGTCCCTACCTGAAGAGAGTAGGGGGTGAGCCTTACGAACAAGGCTCAGTAGGGATTACCAGTCCCTTACCAGCCAGAGCAGCAGGAACTCCAACAAAGCGGAAGCAAATCTACTCTACAAAGTAGTAAAGTGAGAAACACCTACTGCAAAGTACTACAAAGCAGCAGAAATAGAGAAATGCCTCGACCACAACCCAGGTCAGGCCAAAGATGACTCCCACAGAACCAGCAGAGTCAAACACATGCAGAAGCAACTAGAGCAACGCCATGACCCGCAACCAGGGTCGGGCCAGAGCAACACGATGCGGAAGCAAATCCTCAGCACACACCCGCCGAGACAAGAAGCTCACGGAACACCGGAGCGACCACGTGAGACCAGAGTCTCACGACACAATAACCAACATCCCAGACCTCCATGAGGTCGGGAAGGAACAACCAGGTGTCACCACGAGAGACACCGAACAACCATGTGAGAAGCAACGTCTCACCACAGGCAAGGCCACCTCGAACCTCCACAAGGTTGAGGGCCCATAAGCAGAACCACCATATACCTCGGACACTCCACGAGGTCAGGGAACTACACCTACCGGTGCCACCACGAACGACACTAAGGAATGAGTTACAGAAACAGCAGTCGGGTGTCAGCAATAGACACCCCGAGAGAACCCGTAGAACGAAAAACCACTAAGAGGCCATGGTTTTGGATGGGAAGAGTTTCTGGAGGACTGGAAAGAGGATTGGATCAGGAACCCTCAAGAACTTTCCTGCGGGAAGGAGTTGGATGCTTTGAAATCTCAGAGAGTCGATGCCGGAGTCGGTAGGGTATCGCCTCAGGCAAGAAGAAAGAGAAAGATGAAGGTGGGAGGTGAATCGTTGCCACACAGATTTTGGGATATATGAGTAAAGAGACCTTTTGAAATTGGAGGCGACATGATGGCAGAAAACGACAAAATGACCAGTTCGATGGAAATAAATTCCTTTAAAAATTACGAACCGTCAAGGATATTTAAACAAGCTGGCAACATTTGGAATTTTGCTTAAATTCAAGAAAAAATTGATATTCTGAAAATTTATATTTTAGTTTTATACAGATAATTCTTTCACAATTTACACATGCCTAATTCCCTTCTAAGAGAAGTAAATCTCTCTTCAGGTGAAGATATCTGCTAACTGATTATTAGTATCAATGAAAGAAATATCTATGTTACCATTAGCTACATGATCACGAATAAAATGATATCGAACCTCAATGTGCTTAGTCCTTGAATGTTGTACTGGATTCTTGGTTAGATTTATTGCACTGGTGTTGTCGCATAATGAGGGAATTGTCTTGATCTGGAGTCCATAATCCTCAAGTTGTTGCTTAATCTATAGGAGTTGTGTACAGCAACTTCCAGCAGCTACGTACTCAGCTTCTGTTGTAGATAATGCCACTGAATTTTCTTTCTTTGAAGACCACGAGATCAGACATCCTGCAAGAAATTGACAATAGCCACTGGTGCTTTTTCTTTCCATTTTGCATCCAGCGTAGTTAGCATCAGAGTATCCTACTAAATTAACTTCACATGATTTTGGATACCATAAACCTAAGTCATGGGTTTTTGCTAAATATCTAAAAATTCTTTTGACATTAATTAAATGAGATTCTTTGGGGTCTGCCTGATACCTAGCACACATGCATACACTAAACATTATGTTAGGTCTACTGGCAGTTAAATATAGTAGTGAACCTATCATACCTCTGTAGATCTTTTCGTCTACTTTCTTACCATCCTTATCATTGTCCATTCTCGTTGATGTGCTCATAGGTGTTGACAGTGGCTTGCTATTTTGAATCCAAATTTCTTTAGCAACTCCTTGATGTACTTGGTTTGACAGATGTGAGTTCCTTCCTTTTCTTGTTTGATTTGCAATCCAAGGAAGTAGTTGAGCTCCCCCATCATGCTCATCTCGAATTCTCCCTGCATGAGCTTTTCAAAATACTTGCAAAGGGATTCATCAGTAGAACCAAATATTATATCATCAACATATATTTGAACAAGTAGAATATGTTTGACTTTAGACTTAACAAATAATGTACTATCTACTTGACCTCTAATGAAACCATGGTTTAATATAAATGTACTTAAACATTCATACCATGCTCTTGGTGCTTGTTTAGTCCATATAATGCTTTGTGCAATTTAAATATATGATTTGGAAAATCAATGTCATCAAAACCTGGAGGTTGTTCTACATAAACTTCCTCCTTAATAAAACCGTTTAGAAAAGCAGATTTAACATCCATTTGAAATAATTTCAAGTCTAATGTGGATGCATATGCAAGTAGAATCCTAATAGCCTCAAGTCTAGCTACAGGTGCATAGGTTTTATCAAAATCTATGCCTTCCTCTTGGGAATAGCCTTGAGCTATCAATCTGGCCTTGTTTCTTATGATTACACCAGCTTCATCCAATTTATTTCTGAACACCCATTTGGTGCCAATCACTGGATGATCTGATGGTCTAGGAACAAGTGACCATACATGGTTTCTCTTGAACTGATTTAGTTCATCTTGCATGGCTAAAATCCATGATTCATCAGTGATAGCTTCATTGACTGTCCTAGGCTCTATTTGAGAAACAAATCTAAATAATCACATGGAATTATGTTACCTCTTGTTCTTACCCCTACAGATGGATCACCAGTAATGTTTTCAGGAGGGTGATCTTTCTTGTATCTCCATTCCTTTGGAAGATTCTCATGTACTATGTCCTTTTGTTGCAGGTCTTCCAGAGGTGGATCTTCCTTGTCCTCAATGATGAGTTCTTTAGCTTCTTGGACAATTCATCTGCATCATCATTATCACTATCTTCTTCCTTTCTCAAGGAAGGGTTAGTTTCATCAAAGATAATGTGTACTGATTGCTCAATTAATAAAGTACGCTTATTAAATACCCTATAGCCTTTAGGTTTAGATGCATACCCCATGAAATACCTTCATCTGATTTTGCATCTAACTTACCAATGTCTCTTTTGTCGTTGTTGTGGATGAAACATGGACATCCGAATATTCTGAAGTGACTGATCTTCGGATTCTTTCCCTTGTACAATTCATATGTTGTTTTCTTTAGAATCGGCCTGATCATCATCTGGTTGATTATGTAACAAGCTGTGTTAACTGCTTCAGCCTAAAACTACCTTGGCAGATCATATTCTGACAACATCATTCTTGCCATATCTAGTAGGGTTCTGTTCTTTCTCTCAGCAACTCCATTCTGCTGTGGTGTTCTTGGTGCTGAGAAATTGTGCTCTATCCCTTTGTCATCATAGAATTTGCCAAAATTTTCATTCTGGAACTCTCCTCTATGATCTGACCAGATTCCAACAATGCAGTACTTCTTATCTTTCTAAACCTTTTTACTAAAACTTACAAAGTTTTCAAATGTATCATCTTTGTGTTCCAGAAAGGATACCCATGTGAATCTTGAATAGTCATCTACTATAACGAATCCAAAATTCTTTCCTCTAAGACTTGTGGTCCTCATTGGCCCAAATAAATCCATATGAAGGAGTTCTAAGGGTTTAGAGGTTACCACAGTCTTTGACTTGAAGGATGACTTGGTGTGCTTTCCTTTTGCACATGGTCCACAGACACCGTCCATTCTTGTGCTAACCTTTGGTAGACCTTCCACCAGGCTTCTCTTAATCATCTTTCTCATGCCATCCAAACTGTAGTGGCCCAATCTTCTGTGCCACAGCTCAGTTGACTGCCCCTTACTTGCTGCTAAACAGATATCCTGATCCTTTAATTCTTCTAGGTAAAGCACATACAGATTCTTTTCTCTGTTAGCTTTGAAAATCACTGCTCCGTCCTTTATGATGCTGCACTTGGACTCTTGGAATCTGATTTGATGTCCTCTGTCACATAGCTGGCTTATACTGATTAGGTTGTGCTTCAGACCTTTTACGCATAGTACATCTTCAATAAACATTTTCTCTTTATTGCCGACAGATCTGCATCCTATCATTGTTCCTTTTCCATTGTCTCCATATGTCACTGTGCCTTCTTCAGCTTCGAGGTGAGAGAACAGCTTTCTATTATTTGACATATGCCTTGAGCTTCCACTATCCAAATACCATTTGGATGCTCGAAGGTTTTCCTGAAATGAAAACATCAAGCTTTAGGTACCCAAGTTCTTTTGGGTCCTGGTTGGTTAGTGTCATTATTTTTTCTTTTAATTATCAATTTTTTGTGTTTGGTTGGACAAGTTATTTTACTGTGACCTAGCCTGTTGCAATGGCTACAACATGTTGTTTTAGTTACCCTTTCATACGGAACATACTTAAAGTTTGATTTATATGAAGTATCTTGTTCAGCTACAAATTTAGGAGTTGGATATGTTTTAGGGTATACTATTGTGTCTTCATTATCTGGGGGTGTATAGCATAATCCTTGTTTTCTTTTTCCTGACCATCTAGCACCTTTTAATATTAAGGAATTTTTCCCGTTGGTGATTTTTTCTAGTGTACTAGATAGTTTTTCATTTTCTTCTGTTAATGTTTTAATTTCCTTTTTCAATTCGTCTAAGGTTTCTTGTTTTCTAATTTTATTATTTTTTATTTTTATCTTTTAGATCTTCGCATTACACATCATTTCTTCTTTTAAGTTTAGTGATTTGTTTCTCCATTTGCGCATTTTCTGATTTTAAATCTAAATTGGTATTTTCAAGGCAAGCAACATTTTTCTTACTAGCTTTTAGTAATTTAGATACTTCTTTATATTTACTATAAAGTTCATTAAAAGCTTCTTCCAAATCATCTGAATCATTACAGGAAGAGAAAGATGAGTCTGATGCTACCTTTTCTTCAGTGTTGGCCATGAGTGCCAAGTTGGCTTCTTCTTCTTTGCTTGAGCTTGACTCATTGTCTGAGTCACTACTGTTGTCCCAAGCCGCTGCCATAGCTTTCTTCTTGAATCTTCTTGGTTTTCTTGAGCTTTCCTTCTTTCTGAATTCACTTTTCTTTAGCTTCGGACATTCTGCTCTCATATATCCGGGCTTCTTACACTCATAGCATGTAGGCTCAGCTTTCTTTTGATCCTTTCCTTCTATCTTCTTAAAGTCTTTGTTTTTCTTGAAATATCTTCTACTGGACTAACTCTTTTTCTTCTTTGCTAGTATTCTTTGTAGCCTTCTTGATAACATCGCTTCTTCGTCTTCATCGTCTTCATTACTTTCATTGTTGTTTGAAAACTCCTCTGACAAGTCTTCTTCAGATTTGAAAGCATTTGAGTGTTTCTTTCTGCTCGAAGACTCTCCCAGTCTCTCCATGTTGATTTCATGGGCCATAAGGGACCCGACGAGTTTCTCCAATGATATCATCTTCAGGTCATTGGATTCTTCTATAGCTGTTACTTTGGGAGTCCAAGAAGATGGTAGAGATCTCAGAATTTTTCTTACCATGTCTCCCATTTCGTAAGTCTTTCCAAGACTGGCCAACCCATTTGTGATATCTGTAAATCTGCTAAACATTTGGGTTATTAACTCTCCTGGCCGCATCTGAAATCTTTCATATTGTGTCACCAATATGTCTATCCTGGTTTCCTTGACTTTGTCGGTGCCTTCGTATGTGATCCTGAGCTTTTCCCACATTTCAATGGCGGATTTGCAGGCGGAAATTCTGTTGAAATCCTTCTTGCTAAGAGCACAGCATAGAATGCTCTTGGCTTTGCAGTTTAGGGAGATCTTTTTCTTGTCGTCTTCAGTCCACTTATCTTTTTCATTAGTAACCAAAACATCATCTTCTTCAACTATTGACCAGATCTGATAGTCGAGACCTTGTAGGAAATACTCCATTCTTGTTTTCCAATAGGTGTAATCTTCTCCATTGAACAACGGTGGCCTGTTAACTGACTGACCTTCGGAGTGACCTTGGGCTGCCATTTGATCTTTTCTCTTTAGATCGTTGGATCTTCTTCTTTGTCGAAGAGACTAGCTCTGATACCACTTGTTGCCCAGCTAGCAAGCCCAGAGGGGGGGTGAATGGGATTCTTAAAAATATTGAGAACCTAAAATCTATTCACAAAGAGATTAACAAAAACACTTCGATAGATGTTAGTGTTAGTAAAGATAAACAACAAACACACAAAGGCAATCACACTACACAAGGATTTATCCTGGTTCGGATCCCCTCTCCATAGGAGTCCTACGTCTAGTTCCTGAGCAACAACTCAGGCTTTCACTTCACAAGGGTACAGTCCCCCTTATGGACCCTTACACACCCAGCCGCAGCTGGTCTTCTCTTCACAACCTGAAGAGGAAATACATCACCCTGGATACCACCAGGTCTTTCTTCTACTCGAAGGGAACACACACCCTGGAACCCCCAGGTCTTCCTTCAACACGAAGGGAACATAATGAATGCAGAGAGCTAAGAGATAAACAATCAAAGGAGTAAGGCTTGGCTCTTCGAGATGCTGGCAAAAAAAACTTGTGAAAGATTGTCGTAGGTATTCTCAATCTGAAAGTTGTGTTCTTCTAGAGCTTTAGTCTTCTTTATATATCTTCTATTTGAAATTTGAATGTTGAAGTGCCCGTTGTCTCTAAGCTTTTGTTTACGTTAGACTACATGGTCCTGTAGAGCTTCCCGTTCAACGGTCTTTAGCTTTCCATGCACACAAAAAGAGATGATCTTCAGAGATATCCTTTGGCTTCTATTGTGTCCAATGTTGTATGAGAAGTGCTGTCAGAGACCTGCATGCATTAAATGCTAAACATTAGACAGCTAGGCTATCTCTTGTTGTTAGTCAACGTTAGATTGATTTTATATAGAAATAGAAGTTCCATTTTGTTCTTCTAAAAAGATGTTTACAGAATAAGTATGGAAATAGAAGATATCGTTTGCATGCACTGCAGTGATACATTCAGTCATAATAAATGAATGGATGTCAGAAATATCTATGTGAAGACTTTGACTTTTCAACGAACTCGGAAATGAGTTCAGATATCAAATCGGTATATTCCATGAAATCGTTACATGCATGACTTATGAAATCGTTATGCAAATGAGTTGATATCCATGTAAATCTATGTGCACTTATAAGCAAACCGATGCACATACAAATCGTTATATAGACAAATCGTTATGAGCAAGTTGTTATAATCAAATCATTAAGACAATGTGAATGAATCGTTGTTTGCTGTATCGAATCGTTACAGCGACCAAGTCGTTATGTAACTTGATGAATCGTTACAGTAACAGAGTCGTTATGTAACTTATCGAATCGTTACAGGGATCAAATCGTTTTGAAACTTGATGAGTCGTTGTGACACTGAAATCGTTGTTCTCACTTATCAAATCGATGTAAGAGCAAATCGTTGTTTTTTCTTAAGAAATCGATGTGATCACTTATCGAATCGTTATGGAAGCAAATCGTTATGAATACTTGAAGAATCGTTATGAAAGCAAATCATTATGAATACTTAGCAAATCATTATGAAATAAAATCGTTGCGATCACTTACCGAATCGTTGTGAGGGCAAATCGTTGCGATCACTTGACGAATCGTTGTGAGGACAAATCGTTGCGATCACTTAACGAATCGTTGTGAGGGAAAATCGTTGCGATCACTTAACGAATCGTTGTGAGGGCAAATCATTATAAAAATAGAGAAATCGTTATAGCTTTATTGAAATCGTTATGACATAAGTGAAATCGTTGCGATAACCAAATCGTTGTGAATCAAGTCGATGTGATCTCTTAGCGAATCGTTAGGAGAGGCAAATCGTTGCGATCTCTTTGCGAATCGTTATGACAACTAGAGAGTCGATGTGTACTTAGAAAATTTCATGCTTTGAACTTACATTGCTATAGAGTAAATACTACTTACCCATTTTACTTGTTATTCCTTATTTCATTTTCTGTGCTCAAATCTCATAGAAAATATGTTAGAATAAACTTTATTATAGTTTTGTTAATCACCAAATAAATATGTAATTACTTTAAATTACATGGGGATAAGCTGATCATCAACACACACACACACACACTATTTGCATGCATACACACACACACCCCTAATTTTCTAGAGGTTTAAAATCCACCAAAAGGTGAGATCTTCTCCATGTTATTCATCATATTTCAATTATTTAAGAGTTGATACTACACTTCAATTAGTTAATCCTCTTTTATTTTGTGTATTTCTTCCAAGGGTAATCAACTAAAAGCGCCTTCTACCACGGTCGGTCGTGCTTCGTAGAAGAAGAAAGAACCCACATCCTCCACGCAATCTACCTACTCTTAAAGGTATTTCTCGCGATCATCTCTTTGCACTTACTACACCTCCTTCAACACCCTCGTGTGTCTGGCGATCAAGATCACATATCAGGAGTTGTGCTCTGTTCTTTATTTTTCCATATTTTCTTCATATTTTCCTTGTAGCGCTTCGGAGTTTGAAAAAATGGAAAAAGCGACCCCTATACTATCTTGCTGAACCTCAGCCAAGACTACACCACTAGATACAAACCTCCAGTTGGTCAACAATACACCCTGAACACCTCATATCTTCACCTATCACCAGGTGGAATCAAACACTAGATACAGACATCTAGCTGGTCCAACACCTGACCACTCAAGTCTTCACCTCTTACCAGGTGGAACAACCATGCCTGAAACATAGGCCTTCATCTAACACCAGGTGGAACAACTCTTTAGCAAGAGTAAATGGTGCCTGAAAGAATGTCTACAGATTAGATAGAAATGGCATAGATGAAAGCGTAGTAAAGAAGCCCTTTAGAAGGATTGTAGCTTGCAGCATAACGATGATGGGTTTTAAATGCTTAGCAAGGAAGCTCCTAAATGCATAGGAGCTAAGTAGTAGTTACTTCTATTCTTCCATGTGAGATCCTCTTCAATGAACAGTTCATCACAGTATGCAGAAGTGGTTAGACGCCTTTGAATGTTGAAGTGAAAAAACTCTTGTGGTGCATACCGAAGCTTGAATTTTCAATGTGTATTTTTTGGCCAATTCTCTCTTGACATATTCATTTCACTGTCACGTCCTAATAAAAGGCTATTTATCGGAAGTGACAGAAAAATAGGCACAAAAGGTAATAATTATTTATCTATTCATAACGTCATAAGCGGAACTTTTATTACACAGATACTCCTCATAATAACTAAGAGAGGAGTAGATCAAAATAACTTAATTTATACATCTCATTTCACACTACTAAACAAAAATAGAAACTAGTTGGCTTTGCTTGTCACAGTCAGACCACTCAGCACTCAAACCCTTAAGCGTCATCCCCAGCTGTATCACCTGAAAATGGTAGGAAATAATGAGCTAACTAGCCCAGTAGAATTCAAATTCCATAGTTCAAGAGTGTATACATGGTAACCAAGACAAGGACAGAACGGAATATCAAAGAGACACACCAGATTTCATAACAGTAAACTTGACGAAATGACAGTAAAGCTCAGATCATACTCAAATATATAACTCAAGAATTTATTCACATATCAGTTACACAGTACAGGGATCATGATGACCATATTCAAAAATGTTTGATGTAATGCCAGACATCCAGATGCCCTTTATCATTCCACATGGTCCGAAAATGAATTCGGGTGCTCCTCCCAGGACTGGACCAGCCCTATTTACACAGGCATATAAATCACAGAGGGTACAAGGACCCAGCAAATGTCATCATAAATTGTTCACATCTCATAAGGTGTTCAAGCATATGAACTCTCAGGTGATCAGATTTCATAAACTCATTTACCATTTACCGAAGAATAGACTCAATCGGAGTGCTATTCGTAATTGACAACTTTAAGACTAATTCAAGGGAAGTAAGGTACACAAAGTGGGTGAACTTTGCAGTAGTATGACAGTAAATATCAAGGTAAATGAGAGGGTAACTTTCTTGGCTTTTAGGATGAAGTTTTAGCATGGATTCGGACATGAAAGAGTGCAGAAATCCGAATCAGCATTGTACCTATCGACAGCCAGGAAGGGGCTGTCGATAGATGGAAGCAGACAGAGCTCGGGTTTTCTGGGTCTGTGGGTATCTGTCGACAGCAAAAGAGGGCTATCGACAGATACACACAGTCCAGAAATCTGGAGTTCTGGAAAACATGCGCCTGTCGACAGCTTTGGGCTGGCTGTCGACAGGTAGCTGCAGAACTTTCAAAAATGACTTCAAATCTATCCTAAACACCCTAACTATAGAACTTATGAACCAAGACATGTTTGATATCAAATATAAGAGTCTAATGGTAGCTCTCACAGTGGTTTATAAGCTAAAGAAACAGGATGAAAGAGAAAGTTTACAATTCAAACTTGTCTTACTTGAAACTAGATATAGTGTAGTACTGGAAGTATGATCTTATTGGCAATGGTTTATTGGAAAGATTCCTACAAGATAAACACTAAAACTTCAAGTGTTTCATGGATCTAAATCAAGGCTTGAAGTACCTAACAATTAAGTAAGAGTTCTCACATAGTTCTATAGATATTAAAACTTCTCCATGACTCCAGATCATGAACAAAGATCAAAGGTAAAGGAAGAGGATAGGAATTGATTTCTAAAATAGAACCAAGTTGTTCCTTTCCCAACAAGAGTAATTCTACCATGACTGGAAAGAAAAAATAGAGAATCACAAGTATAGTCACTTATTCATTCATTACGAATTCCTTGTGACATATGAAAAACCGAATTGAACCATAAAGAGATGAATCCTACCTTACTAAACAGATGAACTTGCAGGTATCCTTGATGGAGATCCTACACATAGCAAGAGAAGTGTTTCTCCTTCTCAACGTGGATGATGTCTGCAATGTTCACCTCAAGTATAGCAGCTACAGTAGAAACAAGAGCAGAAATAGAAGTAGTTGCAAGTGCGATGGAGCTTGCAACTTCCAGCAGGTCCTCCAGTAGCAGACCCAGTAGCTCCTCCCACAATTCTTCTAGCAGCAAGGAGCAAGGAAGACAAGAACAAGGGTGCATAAGGGTTCGAACTAAGGAGAGGGAGTGGCTTTTATAGCCCAGCCAAGTTCCCATGCATGAGGATACCTCCGTGCACAGGTGTAACAGTAAAACCCGTTGGGGTTTTACTACTTACACCTGGTTCATGCTTCCTACCAGTCCCTTACATCTCAAACCTTTACGTGTAAGAGTTTTAATCCATGGTCTAGCCTTATCCTAATGTGTGCTAGCCTCTTTAAGGCCTTACACGTAAGTACCCAGAAATTAGCCACCGTAATTGGCCCTTAAATCAGCTGGCCCAATGATCCCTATGTAAACCTATCCAAACGGTGTCCATTTGTATTGAAATTTTAACCATAGACTAATATGATTATTTTAAAAATTATAATGATTTTTATTCAATTTTTAGAATTTATTTTACAGTAGGTGAAAAATCACCCGAAAAATAGTCGCGTCGACTTAATCTCGAAATCCGCACGTCGAAAAATTCATATAATTATATTTTTGATATCTCCACATTTTTCTAGAAATTATGGTGTTCTCATATTTCATTTTCGTTTCAATTTTTCAGTGTCGCCCTGTGGGAGCCCGCACGTCCGAGTACGACACTGGGGTAATGTTAGTTAATACTAATCATTTCTAAATATCAATTATTACAATTTAAGACTAATGCTTAAGTCTAATAACTTTATTATTCATGTTCTTCTACAAATAAAAATTCTGGGGTGTTACATTTCACGCTCTTTGTGCATTTTTTTATAAGACATGGCATTGGGTTTTATACATGTAATTGTAACCTAACTTCTATCTGTTATCACTCATGCAGATGTTTGTTAGATACAACATAGGAGAGGTAACTGTTGAGTCTTCGCATGATACAAAAATGGAGATGTGCAATAGACGGTTTTCTGGTCCGTGATTCCCTATTTGGTGTAAAACCTCGTACAATACATAGTGCACATTAAATGTACCTGTAAAAGATATTTATCTAGACAGACCATAGGTCCTGTCTGATTTCCTTCATAAGAATAAACAGTAAACAAGTCGTCTTTACATCCAGATGGTTGACACGTGTAAAGTACCTTTTTGCAACTTGAATTAAACAAATGAATGTGTGTCATCTTTCTGTCAAGAAGCAATATGGTCATATGAAAACTTTCAAACTAAGATTCATTGCACACCATATGACAATCAAGCATATCTTAATATGATACATGCTTATTTTTACTAAAATGAATATTACGTTGTAATGCCATTGATTATTTTAACCATTTCTATATGAACACAGAATAACCGATTATTTTTGTTCATGATGAGGAAATAATCGATTAATATATCTAGCAGATTAACCAGTTATTTTGTAACCTGTTGATGAAATAACTGGTTAATTTATGTTTCATCATGAATCATGGTTATTCCAATAAGCAAACAGTTAACATTAATGATAGATCTAAATGAACATTAATTTTGTTAATCATCCAAAACATAAGGAGGGTGTGCAACATTCTCTCCCTTTTTGGTGATTTGACAAAATAATGTGTTCATTTAGTTCATCACATGATCATATGAAAATTGAAGTATTATTTCAGTGAGAGTCATTCATGAATAATCTTTCAATCCATATATGATGAGGAACAGAAATGAGCATCCACACGTCTTCCCCTTTTTGTCAATATGGCCAAAAAGGGTCCACTAAAAAATAGCAAACATATAGTAGCATAGTAGAAGTTAATGATTCTGAAAAACACAGTTTCGCCATAACAATAAAAGCATACATGGAAAAGCATTAACGAAATGTTTGGAAAGAGTATTAAAATATATAGAACAAGTGTTTGAGCTGACTAAATCTCAATCAATTAAATAGGGAGTGAGGGATGGATCAGCTTTAGGGTCATCCTTTGAAGGAGGAGGCAGATCAAGTAGGTGAGATGTAATCAGGTAAGTTTTGAGTTTCAAATGTGGAGAATTGTGGAACTCATGATAAGATAGATTTGAAAGACGACAGGAAGTCTACTTGATCTTCAGGAAGTTGTCATATTCCACCACTGCATTTGAGTTCGTCTCACAAGGCTAAAAGTTGATCTTCGCAAGACTCAAGTGCTGATTGTATGTGATGTTGTCTCCCAACTGATTCTCTTGAATAGTTGTATTAAGATCCTTCAGTAATTATGCTCATTATGTCAAATATGCTCAAGTTTCTTTCATGAAGGGAATTTTCAATGGATATATAGAAGCTGACACACCTGAGTTGCCAAGTTCCTGCAAATATCCAGCATACAGAGGCTTGAAGAATTATCCCATTGGCCTTCAATGTATCTTTTAGATTATGCAAGATAGTGACTGGCTTTCATGATGTCTATCTTACCTCTTTTGTACCATAATAATAGAAAATTCAAAAGTGTAATAGAATTTCCTTTCTCTGAATACTCTTTGGCTTTGAATTGTGCATATTGTTGCAATAATGCCCCAATACAAGAAAAAACGATTTAGCGACTGACAACTTTGGTCCTTATTCGGTCACTAAATTAGTGACCGAAGTTGTCAGTGAAGAATTTTTTCTCACAATATTATGACCGAAAATTTTCGATCGCTACTCAGTTGGTGATAATGACTGAAATAGTGACTGACACATTTTGGTCGCTATCAACGACCGATTACTTCAGTTACTATTTCGGTCACAATATAGTGATCGAAATGTTCGATCACTATTAGCGACTGATCGATTCAGTCACTATTTCGATCACAAAATAGTGACTGAAAATGATCGGTCGCTATAATTCGAAATAGCGACCGATATAGCGTCTGATAATTTCGGTCGCTAAGCGGTCTCTAATTTTTTTATTTATTTTTTTAAAAGAAAGATATTTTTTAACAAAATAACCTATGCATATAATAAAAATAAAAACTATACTATGACAAATGTCAACAATAATAAATGTCCATAAAATGTCCACAATACTAATACATAAAATGTCCACAACAATACATAAAATGTTCATAACAATGAAAAGAAAATCATGAATCCACGTCGTCGCCCTCCTCGTCTTCGTCTCCTCCGACGCCACTCGATGAAGGAACCTATAATAGATATATAATAATAATAAATTAAAATTAAATACTACTATAAGGAATAAATTATTTAAATTTTTAGATTTTATTTTTTATATACTTCACTCACTTTTAAACTAAAGTAACTAGCTTAATGTGAATTCGAGCGTCGAGCTCAAACTGGGAGTCCGATTTGAACTCCATTAGTTTTCACAAGTCACACTCATCACTCGGCCGTGCTGGAACAAATCGGAGGCCGATCGGATTAGTATTTCTAATTTTGGACCCCCAAACCTAGCTAAGTTCTTCCTTTTAAAACTAAACTAACTTACTTAATGTGAATTTGAGTGCTGAGCTTAAATCGGGAGTCCGATTTGAACTCTGTCAGTTTCCACAAGTCACAATTATCGCCCTGGCCATGTTGGAACAAACCGAAGACCATCGGATTAGTATTTATAATTTTGGACCCCAAACCTAAGTTCTTCATTTTTAAACTAAACTAACTTACTGAATGTGAATTTGAGCATCGAGCTCAAATCGAGAGTCCGATTTGAACTCCGTCAGTTTTCACAAGTCACACTCATTGCCTCGGCCATGCTAGAGCAAACTGGAGACTGATCGGATTAGTATTTCTAATTTGGACCCCCAAACCTAGCTAAGTTCTTCCTTTTAAAACTAAACTAAACTAACTTGTTTAATGTGAATTTGAGTGTCGAGCTCAAACCATGAATCCCATTTGAACTCCGTCAGTTTTCACAAGTCACACTCATCGCCCTAGTCGTGCTGAAATTAATCGAAAGCCAATCAGATTAGTATATCTAATTTTGGACCCCCAATCCTAAGCTCTTCATTTTTAAACTAAACTAACTTACTTAATGTGAATTTGAGTGCCGAGCTCAAACCGGGAGTTCGATTTGAATTCCGTCAGTTTTCACAAGTCACACTTGTCACACCAGTCATGTTGGAACAAACTGGAGGTCAATCGGATTAGTATTTCTAGTTTTGGACCCTCAAACCTAAGTTCTTCATTTTTAAACTAAACTAATTTGATTTCTTAAGTGCCGAACTCAAACCTGGAGTCTGATTTGAACTCTGTCAATTTCTACAAGTCACACTCATTATCCCGGCCATACTAGAACAAATCAGAGGTTTAGTATTTCTAATTTTGGACCTCCAAACCTAGCTAAGTTTTTCCTTTTTAAATTAAATTAAACTAAACTTACTTACTTAATGAGAATTTGAGTGATGAGCTCAAATCGGGAGTTCGATTTGAACTCCGTCAGTTTCCATAAGTCACACTCAACGTCTCAACTGTGTTGGAACAACCCAGAGGTCAATCTGATTAGTATTTTGAATTTTGAACCCCCAACCCGACTTCAAATAGTTTCTAACTAATTAATTTGACAATTGTGTATTTGAGCGTCGAGTGCAAACAGAAAGTCTGATTTGAACCCTGTCAATTTTCATAAGTCATGCTAATTGGCCCGGCCGTGTTGGAATAAATCAGATGTCGATCTGATAGGTATTCCTTATTTGGATGCCCAAACCTAAGTTCTAATGTTTTAAACTTAGTGATTAAAAAATTGACTGTTAGAATAGAGCAATTAAAATAAAATCAATTTACTCACATGAGGGGCCCGTGCTGATGTCGATGGCGCTGCCTAAGTAGGAATGCTAACCTGGGAGAGGGTCGGGGAGATAGCCTGGGATATAGCCTGGGAGAGCTGGGCCTGGACAGCATCGAACACCTCTGTATGCATCGTGTGGACTAGACGAGACTCCAAACCAGAGATCTCATCTCGAATGAAGCCCATCATCTCACTGGGAGAAGTACTTGGAGCACTAGGTGTGGTGAATGCACTAGTCGCCTGTGAGCCTAAACTCAAGGCACCAGATAACATCTTGCTCGTGTCCATACTGTGCCCAAAACTATACACATATGGCCTTTCTTTGGGGCACTAGATGTCGCAACCCATACCTCAAGATCTAACTGTGGCTGCTCCTCCTCCCCGATGTACTTCTCTGTCATCTGCTGACTATACAACTCCTGCAAAAATAAAATTGATAATTTAATATTAATCTGTAACGAGAAAAAATAAATAGTGAATAGACTGTAAATACTTACCGCAACCTCTCGGGCTCTGTCGCTAATGTACTGATCTGTCCCCTTTTTCTTATGTGTCTTATCAAACACCTCTTGAAATGTCGGAGGCCGTTTTAGCTCCTTTTCCTATTTCACATAAAAACATTACATAAATGAGTACCTATATAAATAAAATATATCACAAACGGACATATGACTTACCAATCTGGACTGATGGGTCACAAAGGAGACGGACCCACTTGTTTGCTTGTTGGCCTCTGGATTGGCAGCCTGATTCACTTTCATTGTTGTGGAGGTTTCTTGCCATCTCTCTATGGCCATATGTTGCACAAACCTTGTCAGTAGTCTCTCCTCATCCATGTCGGTATGCGCACACTCCAAAGAGTCGGATCTGGACTCTGACAAACTCTCTATGCATTTTTTCTCGCATTATACAACAGATGTTTAAAATTTGATCGGGCGGTGGTCGTCCATACTGATCGGACTGTGCCTCGTCTGAAGGACACATAAATCGATGATTGCTCTGTACAGATAAGAGTTAGTTTACTGAATATAGGAGTAAGAAAACAAATAAATTATAATAAGAAATTACACACCATGAATATCTGATACAATAACTCCTGGACGTCCATCGGGAAATCATTGAATCTATGAATAGGCCCAGGAAAGTGTGCTTGAATTGGTCTTGTGATGAATTGAGATGCTTGGGCAGTCTCTATTTTATCCCTATAATTATGTAACTTGTTATAATAAATTTATGAACTAAATATATCTCCTTAATAAAAGATACATATAAATTTATTACATACCCATTTATCCAGACCTCCCGCAGAGTGCCATAATAAAATTGCCTCCCCCCTCCTGTAGACTGACAGCATCCTCTGCCTCTAGCATTGTAGATACACCTGCCAAAAAAACTGGAGGTGCGGAAGCACTCGGTCCTGGACAAAAATTTGACAAACAGAAGCAATGTATAAGAATATAAAATGTTAAAGAATATAAATAACAACTATACAAATACTTACAAATTTAAATATACGTATTTGCTACCGTAGGAGGAGGAGGCGTAAACTGACCTGAGCCTATAAGAATTTTAATGGCATAAATAACACAAGTGAATCAATGCACAAAGAAACTACAACTTTAAATATACATACATGTCGCCAGAGAAGGAGGCACAGAAGAAGGACCAAAAGCTGTAACAATTTAAATGTCATAAATAATATGTATAAATAATGCATAAAGAAAAATATAACTTTAAATATAAAATGTTAAAGAATATAAATAACGACTATATAAATACTTATAAATTTAAATATACATACCTGCTACCGTATGAGGAGGAGGCGTAAACTGACCCGAGCTTGTAAGAATTTTAATGGCATAAATAATACAAGTGAATCAATGCACAAAGAAACCACAACTTTAAATATACATACCTGCTGCCAGAGGAGAAGGCAGAGAAGAAGGACCAGAAGCTATAACAATTTAAATGACGTAAATAATATGTATAAATAATGCACAAAGAAAAATACAACTTAAAATATAAAATGTTAAAGAATATAAATAATGACTGTACAAATACTTACAAATTTAAAGTCACATACCTGCTACCGTGTGAGGAGGAGGCGTAAACTGAGCCGAGCCTATAAGAATTGTAATGTCATAAATAATACAAGTGAATCAATGCACAAAGAAACTATAACTTTAAATATACATACCTGCTGCCAGAGGAGGTGGTACAGAAGAAAGACTAGAAGTTGTAACAATTTAAATGACAAATAATATGTATAAATGATGCACAAAGAAAATTGCAACTTTAAATGTACATACCTGAGGCCACAGAGGAACCCCTCCCACTACTCAGCCTCCTTCCAGAACTAGAGCCCGATCGTGCTCCACGCACCATATCTTTATAGGGAACATCAAAATTCATGTTCATTAGTCAATTGCTTATATTGAAAGTGGGCAACTTTAAATATGCTGAATAGTTGTGAAAACATTCTACCCATTTTCAAAATGATATCCATTTCCTCCTCAGATGATGAGGATATATCTAATTCAGCCCCATCTTCATCATCATCTTCACATTCATCACTGGTATATTCCTCCTCCTCATCAGAATCTTCACCAGACACCTGACCTACATCAATATCTGTTAGCCTTCCACTACTCCCTTTTATCTCATGTGGATCAACTTCTTCGACCTCATTTCCTTTAGACAAGTAAATTGGCTCTTCATATTCGTCTACTCCAGTATGAACTGTCAACTCTACATCTTCAACCAAGTCTTCTTGAAAGAATTTGGCGTTGACCTCTTCAGGTGTCTGATCAGTCATGTCCAGTTCATAATCAGAGAATAGTCTTGACCTAACTCTGCAAACTGCCCACCAATCATTTCGTTCTTTGTTCGTAGATGATGGATAGCTTGTATAGTACACTTGTTGGTCTTGTGTGGCTAAAATGAAAGGCTCATAAGTATTCAATTTGGACTTATGTTTAAGCTCGACAATCCCATGCGTTGTGTCATGTCGAATGGAATTTGGATCAAACCAATGACACTTGAACAAGAATATATGATTGTCTTGTCCTAGATATTGCAACTGTAAGATCTCCTCTACAATACCATAGTAGTCATATTCATTTTCATTGTACGTACTTCCTTTAACACATACGCAGCTGTCCATAGTAGACTTACTATGCCCATAGTCTTTTGTGTGAAATCTGTACCCATTCACAATAAATCCAAGATAGTTCTGTGCGATTTTCGATGGGCCATAAGCTATCTAATGAACTGTTTCATCAATAATTAAACCTTGTTCAACCTATGTATAGAGAAGACTAGTTAAAAAGTGAATAAAACTTATCTTCCGTACTCTTTGAGCATGTACACTTACGCATTTTCTTAGCCATAAGGCCAATGACTTCTCTCATTCTTTTTCAACCTTAGAATCACTGTGATGTGAATTTCTTTGAATTATTTCTGAATCAAATTATCTGCAATATGAATGGAAGACCACCTTCAATAGCTAGAAGAAGGCAAAGAAGTTATATACACAATAAATTGTGAGTTTAGGACTTACTCAACATAACACTCAAGCTTAGCACAATTTAAAAGAATATGTATCTCTGCGGCGCATAACTCTCTGTCATCGAGCATGCGAGTTGAAGAACATTCGAACGCACATCCAGGATGATTAAATATGGAGAGTCGATCTGTACACATAGATTCCCCACCATCATCATTACATGGAGGTTGAGTACAACGAGTTTGTATGTTTACTTCAAAGTACATCGAACAAAAGTTCGAGATTTCTTCCATAATGTATGCCTCAACAATAGAACCCTCCACTTTTGCTTTATTTCGGTTTGTGGCCCATTAACTCATGTATGAACCTTTTAGGATAGCTCATCTCTATTTTTACTTAATGAGTTTCAATTTATTCACAATTTTTTTAATTTAATTTAATTTTTCTCAATTTAAAATTGAGAGTTGCTACAGCTGAACACTGATTCGCAACTGTCAATGTCATCGCATTTCTCATTCCGATTGGTGCTTGTTCCGATTGTAGTCTGTATCAATTGATGGTTGGCATATCGATTGGTCTAATACGCGATGGGTAGGTCAGACGCGATTCACGTATCGATTCCCAGTCCTATTCTGATTGGTGAACCATATCGATTGATGACCAACAAAACATTATTAAACGTGTCGTATATGGACATCACGATTATGAACTTCCATAATTCTCAATAATTTCCTTATTTTATTTTTGGAAATGCTTGTTACCTTTTCTGAAACGTGTCAGGAACCCCCGTCGCGATTATACATTCCATATTTGACATTTGGCAAGTTTCCATAAACAAAATTTAGAAATTACTAAACATGTTGATCATGTCCATCGCGATTGAGGGTCATAATCTGATTTTGATTGAAATTCCTTGAACGCGTCTACTCAGGTCGTCGCAATTAAACTTTAAGTGCGACCATTGTGTCCGTCACGATTTACATTCATTGTTCACCTTGGATTTCGAGCATGTCTCCTATATATACATCCCATGTCTTGTCGTTCCCAAGGTTGGAGCCCCCAGAGAATTCCCACTTCCAGTGAGTTGGGAGAGAATCTCAAGACGAAGCCCTACCGAACTTCCGCCTCAAGCGCGTCAATGCCTCTCTTCTCCATCATCTGAACTAGTAGCTCTTCAGCGCCTTTACATGTAATGACCCTCTTTATACCGGTACGATTATACCAACCCTCATCGATACAAAGGGCGCCGTCACAGTGGGACATTTACCCAACATAACACAGTAGGTCGAGATGTACATAAATAACAAAAGGAAGTATAGAGGAAATAAAAGACAATCTTATTCCATCATCATTCACACATTCCACAGTCTATATAGTAGCAATAGAACTAAACTCAATGTCCACAATTGTACAAGTCCATATAAATAACATTGTCCACATACTAGCAAATGAAAAGGTTGTCTAAGTAGAAAATCTTCACAAGTGCAGCTACTCTTCTCGCTCGGAGTCGCGCCTCACTATGTCCTCCTCTAGCACAGGGACACTTGTCTCACCTGTATGTTAAAGCAAGTATGAGTCTTTCAAAAAGACCAGCAGCAACAACTTATTGGCACATCCTTACACATATCACGTACATGCTAATCCTTTAAACAATATGAGCAATACATGGCACATGATTCATGTCAAATATACAAATACACATGAATAACCTATAGCATGCTTTCTACACATGGTCTTTTAACTTGATTCAATGAGTCAATTTCAATTTATATAATCTCATTTTTCTAAACAATTAGATCATGGAATTTAGCACAGAATAACTAGCAATCCTAGCATGATATCTAACATTTTTCACATGCTTTTATAACACATATCCACATCTTTTACTTGCTGTTTTAACATAATTAAAACACATGCACATGGTTTCACATCCTTTCACATGGTATCACATTAACACAACACTATCACATGATCACATTTCACATTTACACACTTTTCACACTTTTACACATTTAATTTGTTGTGACACATAGTTAGAACCACCATAAAGAAGGACACACATTCACATAACACATACCCGTCACCTAGGCAATATAGTGACGAATCTTGGTAACTGCGCAGAACCGGGAGAAGCCCTCTCCACCCTAACCAGTGGTACTTGTCTACCTCCAGGATTTCATCCTGATGCCCACAGGATATCACATACACAATGAGCCTTCCCATAGGGACTTTTCTACAGTACGGCTCCACATCCTTCTATGGTAGCAGTGTCAATTTCGGCACATAATTCACTTAAATACATTTTCTACTTAATCACATGATTTACATTATTTACATGCACCATTTGGTCCATTCATATGCACATCTTTCAAACATATAAATCTCAGTTTATAGAACTTAACATGACTATTTCACAGTGACAAACTAATCATAACAGTACCTATACATGCTGCTAATCACTGGAATTTACATTATCTAAATCAAACATGCTTAACATGGCTTTAATACACTTTTAAAAATGCAAACATTACCTATAGATACCAAAATAGTACCAAATTTTAATTACAAACCCTACATAGGTAATATGTTAGATGACTAATTTTTCAGAATTTTTGCATCATTAAAACTATTTTTAACATTTAATACATATTTCATACAATTTTGACAAGATATTTTCTTTAACATGATAGACAGCAAAACAGTCAATTCTGATAGGTTTAAATCATGCAAACAGTAACCCTAAGTTCATGAAAATTCTCTGTAACAATAACATGCGGTAAAACTATTTGTTCAGAATTAAATACTGTCAAATCATGCATAATATTATCTCATAATAGAGATTATATTAAATAATAGCATAATCAGAAATCCAACATAAAATCATGGGTTGACCTAAGACAGTACCTGAACATTCACAATTTTTATAGCATGATCAGACATCCAAAAATCCAGAAATTATCACGCACAGATCAAGATCACAATTCTGTAAAACATGAAGAACTTGGCGGCAAGGGTCTGGCCGTCAAGATGGGTTAACGGCACAGCCTGTTGCCGTCAACTCAGGAACTTGGCGGCAACAAGGTTGCCGTCAACCTCCTGTCTGCAGAAAGTGCAGACTGAACTCCATAAAAGAGAGAATTTGGGGGTCCAGGATAAGAAATAAAAATCCGTAAAAATGCTTAGACTCTAGGGGACATGTCTAGGGATGATACCCCTAAGCTACTTGCCTGAAATAAAATCTCTGAAGATCAAATTTGGCGATGAAGCCCTCCTTGGCCAAGCCAAGAAGGTGTTGTCTCCAACTCCGAATCCGGTCTTCACGCTTGAATAGATGGCCTCTTGGAGTTGGGGAAGCTTCTTCAACTCTAGAAGCACCTTCTAGTCAAAGAAGATCGCCGGAGTAACCTCCCAAACGCCGGATCAAGCCTCACAAAGTTCTATTTTCTCTCACCCGAACCCTAGATTTTTCCTCTAAACCAAGGGACCTAACCTAGCCGAAATAATTAGGTTATATAGGTTAAGAGTCGGGATACACCTAGCATTAGGAATCCTGACCGTTGAGGATTGGGTTTCCTAATTAGATTCTGAAGAAAATGCAGCCATTTCAGATCTGGAATCTCAAACACATCCGGAGAAGTAAACGGCCACTTTGCTGTCGTTAACAGGAAGTAGATGTCAATTGATCTGAACATCTATATCCTCTGGCCATGCAGCCAACGGCACACAAGTTGCCATCAACCTGCTCTTAACATCAAGTGATGTTGACGTTAACCAGGGATTTCGGGCATAACATAAACACATCAGACAAGCACACATGCATAGAAATAAATAAACATACTATGTACAGAAAATAAGTAAATACCATATGCACATAATTAAATAAACATAATATGAACAAAATTTGAGGGCCTTACACTACATCCTCTCTTCATCAAGCAGCAGACATCCTCTTGCGCCATCAACTCCAAGGCGAAGCACCTCCCTTCTCTTCTATTTGTTTATTCTTTGTTCATGCACATCTCCTCTTATAGCTCCCACCGAGAGCATCAAATACCTTCTTCCAACCTTTTTAATTCTACTTTTAATCATCTCCTCCAAGCCCAACATGGCTGCTGCACATATCTTCTTTTAATTCTACTTTTAGTCAACATCCTCATCAACACACACACATACTCTTCATGCATGCACACATGCCTATTTTCTAGAGGTTTAAAAGCCACAAAAAGGTGTGTTCTCTTCCGTGCTCTTCATATTCTTTCAACTATTGAGAATTGATACTGCACTTCATTTGGCTAATCCCCCTATTCTTTTTTTGTGCCTTTCAAGGGTAATCATAAAAAGAATCCTTCTACCACGGTCGGTCGTGCTCGTAGAAGAAGAAGCGGACCCATAACATCTTCCGCGCAATCTCCCCGCTCTCAAAGGTATTCCGCGATCATCTCTCTTTTGTATTTACTGCAACTCTTTCGATACCCACGAGTACCTGGTGATCGCGACCACATCCGGGAGTAGTGCTCTACCCACCTTTTCCTTTTCCTTCCTTTTCTTTATTTTCTCCTATTTTCTCATTATTTTTCTTGTGGATGCTTTCGTAGTTCGAGAGAACGAAAAAGTAGGATCTACAGTCAGTAGCACCAAAGATTATGTCATCCACATATATTTAAACTATTATAAAATTGTTATTATGATGTTTGATAAAATAAGTGATATCTACCTTTCCATGCTTGAAATCATGACTAATTAAGAAACTGCTTAATCTCTCATACCAAGCTCGAGGAGCTTGTTTGAGTCCATATAAAGCTTTGTGCAATAAATAAATATGATTTGGAAACTTAGAAACCTCAAAACCTTCAGGTTGCTCAACATAAACATTTTCTTTAATAAATCTATTTAAGAAAGCACTCTTGACATCCATCTGAAATAATTTAAAATTCAAAGCACAAGCGATGGCAAGCAAAGATTGCTTCTAATCTAGAAATAGGAGCATAAGTTTCATCAAAGTCTCTGTCTTCTTTGTGAATAGCTCTTAGCAACCAAACGGCCCTTGTTTCTAGTTATATTCTCTGATTCATCCATTTTATTTCTGAACACCCACTTAGTGCCAATAATTGGATGGTCGTTGGGTCTAGAGGAAAGTTCCCACACTTGGTTCCTATGGAACTAGTTAAGTTCTTCTTACATGGCTATTATCCAGTGTTTGTCTTTTAAGACATCATTGACTGATTTCGATTCAAACTGCGAAACTAGAGCTAAATAATCACAATAAATGGTCCTACTCCTTGTGAGGACTTTTCTAAGTGGAACACCAATAACATTTTCTTTCAGATGATCCTTAGTAAACCTCATTTCCTTTGGCAATTCAGAATCTGGCTGATAAGTTATTTGAAGCTTCTCAATAGGAAGTTCTTCTTCCTTGTCATCATTAGGTCCTTCTTTGCATATTTCATCTGCAAAATCATCTTCACAAGAAATTCTTTCCTTTCTTAGGGGGTTAGTCTCATCAAATACAATATGAATTGTTTCTTCCAAGTAGAGTTCTTCTATTGAAAACACGATAACCTTTGGGTTTAGAAACATACCGAGGAGTATACCTTCATCACTTTTGAGACCTAGCGTGCCTAGGTCATTATTGCCATTGTTGAGTATCAAACATTTGCATCCAAATGGCCTCAAGTGACTGATATTTGGTTTTTTGTTTCTGTAGAGCTCGTATAGTGTTTTCTTCAAAATTAGTCTGATCATGGCTCGATTGATAATATAACATGATGTACTTATAGCCTCAACCCAAAAATATCTTGGTAAAGAATATTCAGTAAGCATTGTTCTAGCCATATCTATGAAAGTACAGTTTTCCCTTTTTGCCACACCATTTTGCTATGGAGTTCTAGGTGCAGAGAAATGATGTTCAATTCCTTCTTTGTTGCAGAAGTTTTGAAATTCATGGTTCTCTGACTTGTTTTCCAAAAAATCAACCCAAGTAAACCTTGAATAGTCGTTAACAATAACATATCCATAGTTATTGCCACTAAGGCTGGTTGTTCTCATTGGACCAAACAAGTCCATGTGCAGTAGCTCCAAGGGTTGTTGTGTTGTAACCACATTCTTGCTTTGAAAGCTACTCTTCACTTGATTTCCATTGATGCACAGACTACAAATGTATTTGCTTCTGAATTTTAGCTTAGGAAGCCCTTCCACAAGTTGATACTTATGTAGTTTTGAATTATTCCTTGACTTGCATGCCCAAGCCCTCTATGACAAAGATCTATGACATATTTCCTTTGAACTAATAGACACACATCTTGTTGCTTCAACTCATCCAGATCAATTACAAACATGTTTCTCTCCCTTCTAGCATTAAATGTTACTTCCTTTGAACCGGGATGGGTAATGATGCATCTGTCAGCCTTGAATTTTATATCATGGACTTTGTCGCATAACTGACTTATGCTCATTAGGTTATGCTTGAGTCCTTCGACATATAGAACCTTATCAATAACACTGATTCTATGGATTCCAATTGATCTGATTCCTGCTACCTTTCCTTTGCCATTATCACCATAGGTTTACTGTACAGCCTTCTTTAGCTGATAAAGAGATAAATGTTTGACATTCACCCGACATGTGCCTGGAGTACCCACTGTCTAGATATCATTTGGTTTTGGTTGCTCCAGCACCAGCTTGCAAGGAAATTACTTAAAACTTTTAGGTACCCTGTAACGACCCTCCTTATATCGGTACGATTATACCAATCCACGTCGGTATAGAGAACGCCGTCATAGTGGGACATTACCCAACGCTAACACTAGATTGAGATGTACACAAATATTGGAATAGAATAGCGGAAAGTAAAATAGATATTCAATCTTATTTCATCACCATCGTTATATCCACAATCCATATAGCATAAAGAAAGTACAAATGTCCACATAATACAATTCAAAGATAAACTGTTCATATGACATACATCAATTAATGATTACATACTTATGAAAAATGAAAGTACAATGCTGAAATCTCCACAACACAAGCTACTCCTCGTGCTCGGAGTCGCTCCTAACTATTTCCTCCTCGAAAGTGGAGACACCTGTCACACCTGTACGCCGAAGCAAGTATGAGTCTAAATAGACTCAGCAAGCAATCCATGTACAACATCCATACACATATCATATACATATGCTGACTTTTAAAGATAAGGAGTAACACATGTTGCATGCTTTATACAATCTAAACTACTATAGATGGAAAAACTTATAGCAATAGAACACATGATACATGCTTATAACATTAAACAATATCACTCACATTCCTACACATGCTTATTACGTATAACATGTAACATGATTTAACAATTCAACATTTTTCATATTATGGTATAACTTTACTCATCTAGAACATGGAACTAAGCATAAAGAAATTAGCAACCTAGCATGGATTCTAATCATTTTCATATGCATTTAACACCAACATACATACCTTTTGCATGTTGTTTTGACATGAATTAAACACATTCATATGGATTTACACTTATTCACATGCTAACACATTCATTTAACAATTTCACATTCCACATCTTTCACATTTTACATTTCACATAATCATATACACATATTCACATTTTACACTTAGTTGTTGTGACACATAGTCCAAACCACCACTAGAAGGACACACATATTCACATTCACATACCTATCACCTAGGCAACACAGTGATAGATCTTGGTTAACTATGCAGAATCGGGAGAAGCACTCTCCACCCTAACCAGTGGTACTTGTCCACCTCCAGGATTTCATCCTAATTGCCCATAGGATATCACACACATTGAACCTTCCCGTAGGGACTTTACTACGGTACAATTCCACAGCCCTCTATGGTAGCAATGTCACTAATGGCACAACTTACACATTTCACTTTAATCACATATTTACTTACACTATTCACATGCACTAATCATTTCATGCTCATGCGCTTAAACACACACACATGTTTCAGTTTTTCCTAACATGATGCTACTGGTCACAGTACTAAACAATTCATACCACAATCTTAATCATGTTGTAATCATTGCATCATACAAGAACTAAAATTAATATGCTCAATTTGGCAAATATTCATTGTTAAATCAACAACTATACTTACTGTCATCCAAACAGAACAAAAATTTTATCACAAGTTGCAAACAGATAATACATCATGTGCTCAATTTTTAGCTTTTTCGGACTTGTACACTAATTATAATAATTAAAATAGATATCATACATTTTCACTCAGAAATTCATTTAGCATGGTTTACATTCATACAGTTGGTTCTAGGATTTCCTAAACCTGAAAACAGTCATCATGCTATGATGTAAAATTTATGAAATCCTAACTCACAACAAAACTATTTTTACAAGATTAAATAGGGTCATTTTATGCTCACAGTTCAATTGCAGAAATTTTAATAATTAACACAAATAACAGAAATTCAGTACCTCCTCATGACATGACCTACTCTCTGTACTTGACCACATATAAAATTTACAGCATGCATAGACTACTACAAGTCCGAATACAATCACACAATGTAAAGATTAGGGTTCTGTGAACCCCAGAAGAACTCGGCAGCACACAGGTGGCCGCCAACAGGGGTTAATTGTCATGCCACGCCAATTTAGCAGTGGAATAAATCGGGGAGGCATGAACAACATGTATGGTAATGTAAATTGTGCATACATTCGCAAATATCAGAGCAACTAATGAACAATAATTGCAATTAAAACTCATCATTTTATTGATATTTCTTCTAAACTATTACAACCATTAATTCAGAACCAAAACATAGGGCTCAATGATATTATTACATTGGAAAAGAAATCTAAAGTAAATATCTAACTAGACTCTAAGGTACTAAGAACATTCCATCGCTATGACTTCAGGACGCTCATCACTCCAGTCCAATCCCGTTGTTGTGTGTAAGGTCGTCACTTGACTTACCTGAAAACACAATAACAAATAACGAAGGGTGAGCGATAACGCTCAGTAGGACTTAATATCTCGTGTAAACAAGCATGCTTTAAGTGATTAATGTCTTGTAACGTAGGTTAACTAGAGAGAACGATCAAGTATAGTCAAGAGAGAAATAGTACATGATAAAAGATTGATGGCATACTAAAATGATAGCATGTGATAACATGTGAACGATAATACACTTCACAAGAATATTGCAAAACTAGAATGATAGAGAAAAGACCATATAATAAGATAGCGTATATTAAAATAACATGTAATAGGATAGCTTGTATCAAGGTGGCGTGTAACGAGATAGCTTCTATATCAAGATAGCGTGTAACGAGATTGCATGTAAAGAGATAGCGTGTAAAAAGATAACATGTAATGAGATAACGTGTATGATTACACCACGGTGCACTAGTCGAGTACGGCAATAGTCACTTTGGGACAGTAGCCGTTTAACAATAGTACATTTCGTCTGAACTCCTCAGACTAATATTATAACAGTCAGTGCTAGCACAATAATAGCACGAAAATGGTACAGTACGTCTGAACTCCTCAGACTAATAGTATAACAGTTAGGTGTCTAGCCAATGTCGAGATAGTCAGAACCGGTGCAATGCAGAACACCGTCAATAGCCCCTGTAGGTATTTTCGGGTGGCTCTCTGCCCCCAGGACTAGATTGGAGCCCCTCGGACACTATCCGTGCCCTGCACAATTATGCATTTGAGTCAGTAGGGTCACTGGACCCATATTATGGCGCTAGACAGTCATGTATAGTACACGCAATGGGAGCCACAACAGCTCAAGAGTCTTAAGAGAGTACTGATAAATATACAAGATAGTAGAGTGAACGTGAATAGATGAGAGTACAAGGATAGTAGATGAGATAGGGGTATAATCATAAAACAACGATAAACCACGATAGTAACGGTTGCACAACACCAGGTCGGGTACCGGCAGTCTAGTAGAAGAAGTCACCACCACCCACTAGCCGTGCTAAGAATACTGGCCAGGTGGTCCGGCGTGATCACAAGATAAGAGATATCTTACTAAGGCCGTTTGGATCGTACTGATCCCTAAGAGTGTAACGGGATTTAAAGGGTACAACCAGCTAGTCGGCAATGGACGTGCGCCAAAGCCAAGAAGACTTACGGAGGTCTTGACAAGGATTCCCTAGTCCAGTCAAGAGTATTCCCGGTCGAGAGGTGGTCCAAGTCAAGGGAAAGTGTGTAAAACGGATCCGTCGTGCCTCGAGTGCTCGAAGGCCGAGGGAAAACGATAACGGTATTTAAAATGCGTGAGTAAAAACGGAAACAATTATATTTAATAAAATAGGGAATTTAGTAATTTATTTCACTAAATTAACGAATACATTATTGCGTAATTCAATAAGGTCAAATGGCAATTAATAATGTTATGTGTGTGCAAGTGTAGAGAAATCTTGAGAATATGATAGATCGTGTAATTGACTTTCAAATAATATATTTCATGCGATTATTAACAAATATAAAAAATCAATTGTTACTGTTCAAAACAGTGCATGATTAGGGTTAAACTTGAGTCATATAGCTTAATTGACAAGGGCATGAGAGCAATTTCATGTTCTGGCCGAAATCTTCAAATCGCGGCGGACCTACCCGTCGCGATTCAAGTCGCGACGGGCGGCTCGGGCGCGATCCGCAGACCGGCCGACCTGGCTCAGACCGGGAAGGGAACGCGGTGGCGAGGCCCGCCGCGTTCAAGACGCGACCTGGTGGTCGACCGCGACCCTCCTGTTATCGCGGCGTATCGCGCCACCGCGATATCAGGGACAGTCTTGGTTTTTCCCTTTTTTTTTAGGGTTGATACTGGATGACATATGGCTCTTCTAAATTCAATATAAAATCGTATAATGACCCAAAAATCACGAATCCAGTTTCAAATGAAAGTAGACACATATATCTATCAGCATGCACGATTAATTTGAAATTAGACAAGATTTAACTATGCTTTGAACGTGTTACATTCTGACGACCTAAATAGGCATAGTCAGAGTTCAATGAATTAATCAGAGATGAATACATAATGAAAAATTACGAAACTAGGGGCGTTCGAAAGCTAACATGAAGTAGTATTTTAGAGAATTTTCTCATAGTATGGGATCAAGTATGCACTGAGTTTATAGGTAAACTTGACGAGTTGGGTACAAGCAACAGACAGGGATTCAAAGATTTAATTCTCCCTCATGGGAGATTGACATCGAGCAAGACTAGGGGTGTTTGAAAGATAATAAGATGCAATATATACGAGAATTTTATCATGGCATGAGAGCAAGTACATGTTGGGAATTAGAGAAAACATAAGATTTCTGTTCATGGTAATAGCAGGGTTTCATGAATTAAATTCGCCCAAATGGATGAGCAAAATACAACCAGACTAGAGGGCTTTTGAAGAGGTATATGAAGGCTACCTAGGATAATTTTTACACGATTTTTCTTGAGAGATTGCCTACCTTTCATGCGTTTAAGAAATCCTAGGGCTTGAAGATGAAGTAGAAGATGAAATCCTCTTGCTCCAAGCTCCTTCCTTCTTGCTCCTCATGTCCTCAACTCCTCTCTTCGTCCCCTAGAGCTTCAACAATGATCTATGGGGTGGTAGGGTCAAATTTGGGTGTGTATGGCTTGGTTTAAGAGTCCTACTCTTCTAAAACTCTTCCTTTTCCTTCAAACTCTTAATTTTCCTTATTTATCTCCTTATTTCTGCATTATCCCACCTAATAGGATAGATGAGAGGCTAATTTCGCGGGTAAAGGGTTTGGGTAAGGTTAGGACTCTTTTTAGGACATTTATAAGCTAGTTTAGTCATTATCTTACCCCTTTTTAATTTATTTAAATATTAACTCCGAATTTACACATTTTTCTCCTCCTTTTCTAACATTTATCACTTAGTTGGCTTGGGGAGAGATCTTATTTCGTGGCTAATATGTTAGGATGGGATGGGGACTCTTTTTAAGATAAGTAAGAGTTAAAATAATCATTATCTTAACTATTTTCTATTTATTACTATTTTTAGGTACGAATTTAGCTTAATTACTTCCCATCTCATGATGGGCTCTTCATATTTGAGCCCAACAATTCATGTTAGGACCATTAGCAAAAACTCATTACTAATTTAGCTTAATGGATATTGATTTAATTCTAATTATTCACCATTTATTCTTATTTAAATTTATTTATCACACTTATTCAAGTAACTTCATATTTTTAATTTGATTAAATATTATTCATGCCAATATTTCTAACCTTCATCATTTGGGCTCTTACTCTTGGCCCAATAACTCGTGTGAGCTTAATTGTACAACACATGTACTTACTTTACTTAATAGATTTTAAATTATCCTTTTATTAGAGAATTTATTCATGGGCCAAGATTGTCCATTGGTCCAAATATCATAATGGGCTATCATCCCATATTATTTAAAGTCTACCCACATGTTTATTTTTATTTATAATCTACTTTGGGTCATAAAATAATGGGTTCTTTGACTTAATCCTTAATTATGCTAATAAATCGCATAAATTCTTAAACTAAGTCCAAACGATTTTTCTATGCCCAAATTTCATGATGGGTCATTAGAGAACATTATTTAAAGTATAACTATTATTTTACGAAATTTTTATAGGGGTTTATACGCATGCAATAATGATGCGTACCTTTTTAACTAATTGAATTTATTACTTGATAAAATTTCAATTTATCTATAATTTTTAATTAATGGATTTTCCGGGGTACTACATTAATGGCACCAAAGGTTGCCGCCGACCAGGGACCTTAACGGCAGCAAATGTTGCCGTTAAGTTCTTGTCTGCAGAAGTGCGCACAAAACACAGTGAATGGGGGTTCCAAGACACGAGGAAAATTCAGTAAAAATACCTGGGACCTACTAGACATGGGTATGGACGATGTCCAATGGTTACTTGCCTCTTAAAAATTTGCTAGATGGAATTATTTTCCGGAGAAACTCTCCTCGGCCAAGCCAAGAAGACACTCTAAATCCTCCCAGATCCAGTTCTGTGATGATGCTGGCTGCACACCGGAGTCGGGGAAGCCTTCCTCTATGATCAATGTTCCTTCTAGTCAATGTAGATCGCCGGAAGATGCACCAAGTCGTCGGATCAGAGCCCCCAAAGTTCAGCTTTTGCACAGGTTTCTAGGGTTTTTCACAAAGAGCTAAAGGGAACCTAATCCAGCCGAAGAGGGTGTTTCTATAGAGCCAAGGGGTCAGGTTACGCAATAGATAGGTTATCCTACCGTTGGAAGCCAGTTTCCAAAATCGAAGCCGAAAGAATCGCGGCCATTTCTGGATCTAAAATCGTAAAATTATGGGGAAATAGACGTCCACATTCCTAGCCGTCTATTGAGAGTTGGCGTCCATCGACCTAGACATCGACTCTCCATTAACGTCCATGCATGTTGACGTTAACATGCACTTCGGCCAGAATACAGAAATGACTAAATCATACATACACACTATATATATACATATATTATATAATGTATAACTTAAACACCATATATACAATGTAAATAAAGCAACATATACATGATTGACAATCATATACATATGTGTTGGGATCGGATGGGTGGATGGATCAGATCTAGAAGGGGGGGTTGAATAGATCTAACACCAATTAATGCAGAAGCTTAAGCAATTCAAAATTACTTCAAATCAGAGATCAATCACCCAAACAATTTACTGATCTGAAGTGTGATTAGAGTGTGTGAGCAAATTAACTAGAAGTGTGAACGAAATCCCTATGCATGCATCTAGCGAGATACAAAGTCAAACCACAATTCAAACCAATGCACAGAAGATTTTTAGGTGGTTCGAAAATCACCTCCAGTGACTCCTACGTCCACCCCTACACTACTCAAAACCTTGAGTACAACTCACACAAGAGCACGACAACTCCAAACACCCTTGAGCACGACGACTCAAGAAACACCTGGAGCACGACGACTCCAAACTGAGCACGACGGCTCAAACAACAACCGGAGTACGACGACTCCAAATTGAGCACGACGGCTCAAACCACACAGTGAGTGCGACGACTCACAAACCAGAGCTCGACGGCTCACAATACAAAAGCTAGATCAAACACGAAAGAGAACAGATCCTCTAGCAATGATCTGATTCAAAACAGATTCGTACACAGAAATTTGTGCAGAACTTCATGAACAAATCTCACAGACGAAATAAGTAAGAACAAACTCTGAGATGAGGAAAATGGATGTAGAAAGAGTGTTCTTCGATGAAGAGGCCTTGCAGACGCTTCAATTTAGGAGCCTTGATGGAAATCGATGGAGATTCTCCTCAATTGGCGATGCTCTGCTTTGATGGCATCTGAAATGCCAGAAATCCTTCTTCTCCTGAGCCTCTTCAGTTGGATCTGCTCCCTTGCCTTGCACAGCAACTTCTCTCCAGGGATTCCCCTTGATTCCCTTGTCCTTCCTCTTGAAAGGATGGCTTGCAGCTTCTGGAGATAGAGAAAGATCTGGAGAACCCCCTTTGGCCGCCAAAAGGCTTCTTCAAGTAGTGTATGGGCTCTCTTACCTTTGGGGAACAAGGAACATGGGTATTTATAGTCCCATATGTCCATAAAGTGCCTTGGGGTGCATGGGCACGGAACCCTAGGCCAAATCCCCTAAATCCCAAGTAGCCACGTGTACAAAGAAATTCACGTTTTCAGTTTCAGCCGGAGTGTGTCGACCTGCCCTGATCTAGTGTCGACCTGCTCTCCCAGTCAGGCAAACTGGTCTGCTGGAAACTGGGTCTAGTGTCGACCTGCCCTGATCTAGTGTCGACCTGCCCTTCTGGAATCTGGGACTAGTGTCGACCTGCTTTGATCTAGTGTCGACCTGCCCTTCTGGAATCTGGGACTAGTGTCGACCTGCTTTGATCTAGTGTCAACATGCTGTCCCAGTCTGGCAACTGGGTCTTCTGGAATCTGGGACTAGTGTCGACCTGCTTTGATCTAGTGTCGACACTACCAAGACAAAAATGTGTGAACTTGAAAATTTAACACATAAACCATTAGTACAAGATATTATCATTAAAATATGAGATATTAAACATCAAAAACATGTTGTTTAAGCATTATTTTGATATGTATGAAATGTATAACATGTTCAATATATCATCATCAAAATCACAACATGTCACAATATCTCATCATTAAAATCACAATATGTCATCATCAATATCACAGTATGTCATCATCAAAATCAAGGTATGAGTGATGTTCATTGGATATCATTAAATTACAACTTTAGGAAGTTCCAAAACACACTCAACCCAACAATCTCCCCCTTTTTGATGATGACAAAACATATGCACAATCTCCCAATATCTTGACTCCCTTGACTGCAATAATTCCCCTTTTGACCATACCTTTCTCCTTTAAAGAACTTTCTCCCCCTTTGAAGGCCTTTTCTCCCCCTTTTTGAAAGGCCCTTTTCTCCCCCTTTTTGACAGCATCAAAAGGATAGACAAGAGAGAGAAACAAGACTGTAGGAGATCAAGAAATGAAATGTAGGGAATAAATGGTCAGAGGCATTCAAAATAAGTGAGGCAAAGTGATATTATCATATGAGAGAAATGATTGTGCTTTTGGTATTGTGCAACAAAGTTTAATCACAAAAACACACTCAACACAAAGAATAGCAAATTATAATGAGCTGAATGTGGTTAAAATAATGATACAAATGTGAAATAAAGTGACCTAAATGAGTGAGCAGAAGTATTTAACAAGGATGTTAGAAGCTTTAAATTTAACACAATGTAAAATAATAAGTCTAAACTCGGTAAACATGAGCTTTGTTAAGATCTTAAGCTTTTCCATCCTGTCATTTTGATTTTCTTTCATTTTAACTGGGAAAGAATATAAGAATAAATTAGTTAAATCTCACTTTTCAGTGCAAGAGATCACATTGATCAGATGCAAGATCTCCTGATTACTCAGTGGTTTAACTTTCATTATCTTATACAGAGTTGAAAACTTTTTTTCCACTTTTGACGTAAAACAAATCACTTATCAGGTGAAATGACCCAGTTACTCAGTGATTCAAGAATTTGCATTGCTCTGTTTGTATCTTTCCAGATTGATCATTTTTCTTTTGATATTTAGCAGGAATATGTTTGCTTTGACCAGAAAAGTTATGACTACAAATTTAGAAAAATTATTCTTAACATGTGGTAAAAATAAAGCTTAAACATACACATGTGAAATATTAAAGCTACTCATGTGCCTACAAGTGTTTTGCACGTCATTTTAAAGACATTCAGTATTAAGAGTGCATGACCTTGAAATGATACTGAATCTTTGAAATTAAACTAAATGCACAATGAGTTTAGTTTCAATGTCTTAATTCTCTCATAAGAAAATAGCACAATGACTCAAAAATTCTGATGATTTTGAGGTTCAAGATAGACAACAATTGTCAAGAGAAATTAGTGAAGAATAGACAATAACTCCCCTCAACAAATACTCCCCCTCAACAATTACATAAAGGAATCTTGATACTTGGCAGAGACATATACTCACGCATAGTGAAAGTGTCCAGACAAGCTTAACTTGTCTTTCTTCAAATCACTATTTGATATACCAAGAATACCAATGCAATGTGAGAGTGAGGAATTTATGAGCAAGAATATTTGTCAACAAACTGAATGGGAGTTGATGATGAATCAGATATGACAGAATATTTTTCCAGCAAATTTCTCCAGCATTTCACTCAAAGATTCTTTCGAATTCACTCCCCCAAAAGATATGCATGATATGAAATGATCATTTAAGCAATTCAGATATGTTCATTCCAAGCAATTTGCATAGAAAGAGTATGAACATGATCAAGCATATATCAACAGGCAATTTATTGATGGAGAAGAATTTTGCAAAGACTCAAAATAAAGTTTTTGAGATTTTAATTTGCTTGATGATCTTTATGCAGAAAAGACTATTGATACTTGGCGGAGAATTTTTCTCACGCATGATGATAGTTTCCAGACAAGCCTAACTTGTCCTTTCACATTTCACCATTTGATATACCACATAGTCACTGCAAAAAGGGTCAATTACAATTTATTTTTAGCATGAAATTCATTGCATTTATTGAAAACATTTTTGCACTTTTTCAAATTTACTCCCCCTTAATATGTACATGGAATGAAAAAGTTAGCAAGCAATTCACACATGATTATGAGCACAATTAGCTTTAAGCATAACATGACTTTTGGTACTTGGCGGAGTATTTCACTCACGCATAATGATAGTTTCCAAACAAGCATAACTTGTTTTCCACATGTCATCATTTGATATACCAAGAAGTCAAAGCAGTTAGTATGCACACAGACTCATGGGAACAGTTAAGCATGCATGATAACACAAACATGATTCCAATTGTTATGACACAAAGTTCATTGTTGGGAATAGCATTGAAACACATTTCTCATTTTTCAGATAGAAATTAAACATTCGTTTCAATTCAGGCAATTCAAAATTGAAATAATAAAGAAGTTTTACTTGAATGGTCTTCATTTCTTTTTCAAAGATTTTACATGTGTTCTCCAATCATTTCTAGCCTTGCACAGCCAATATCTTGAATCCATTTACAGTGTATGGCTGCAAGACTTCTCAGCTTGCTGATCAAGCTGGTTTTGGGACCCACACTTGTTTGGGTCCTGCAATGAAATCAATGTTAGATTGCAACAAAGATTTATGAATCCAAAATGCTTTTAATTTTGTATAGATGCATTTCTTTCATTGATAGAACTATGAGCAGAATTAGTTCCAGATTTTCTTTTTGCCTTGCTCAATGCATCTATGTTTTCATGAAGTTTTCTATTTTTTTTATTTTTAATTAGAGTTAATGACTCTTACACAAGGAAGATCATTGGTACTTGGCGGAGGTTATTCCTCACACATAATGATAGTTTCCAGACAAGCATGACTTGTCCTTCCACAGTTCACCATTTAATATACCAATTGATCTTTGTATAAGAGTTTCAATTGACTTCAGTTTTTATTTAGCAGGGAATTTCTCATAAGAATTTACCTGGTGAGCTTTTCATTTTCTTTCATTCTCTTCACTTACTTTCCTTGTAGCCTTAGTCATTAAGCCTTCATCTTGAAATTGACTACAAGGATCCCTGCATCCAGCATTCAAACAGCACATTTCAGAACCCAAACTTGTTTGGGTCCTAAGGATCTTCCATGAATTTGCAACAATGATTTCTGAATCCAAAAGATTTTATATTGGGTGCATTTTTCTGAAGACTAGAAACACTGGAATCTTGGTTTCTAATCTTAGAGTTATTGGTATAGAATGCACTACTGACATACTGAACATTTTGTTTTCTATTTTTCAGATTTTTATCATTGAGATTTTTAACATGGAATTTAGAAGAGATCTTTTGTACAATAGTTCCTTTTCATGTACATAGAATTTCTGAGTATTTTCAGCATGAACGTGATCTTTATTCTTATGTACATTAACATGAAACATGGGAGCATGCACAAGATTATCAATTCTATGCCAACATTCCCTAGAAGTATGCCCAAATTTATGACATGTGAAGCACTGGACTGATTTGGCATATTTATGGAAATGTTGATCTTTATTCCAGCAATGTTTGACAAGATGACCAGTTTTATTACATTTAAAGCAAATGAGAGCATTTCTTACCTGGTACTTACCTTGGCATGTATGCATTTACTGAAATCTCCTTTTCATATGAGGAGACTTACCATGAGGAGAAGAAGGTACCTTTTGGTGGCTCTTGGCATGATGTGAATTTTGAACTTGCCTTGCAGCTTTTTGGACTGATGGAGGAAGTAGATTATTCTTCTTGACATCAGCATTTTTCTTCTTCTCTTTCTGTTTCTGAACAAGAACTTTCACAAGTTTTTCATTAGAGATATCAAGGTTCTTGTTCACAGCAGTTTAACAGAAGTTATTGTGTTTTTCTTTTCATTTTTCTTAGTTTTCACAGAAGCAATACTTGTGTTGTAGTGTTCTTCAAATCATGTTAAAGCTTCTGTTTTTCAGCTTTTAATGCAACAACTTCTTTTTCTGAATTTGAAGTTTATTTAGCATGACATCTAAACCATTTTTCATCTTGTTCTTTTCAGTTTCAAATTTAGCAATTTGTTTTTTCAAATCAGAAATTTTATTACTTAAATTGCTACAATCATTGTTCAATGGTTTGTCATGCAACAAGCATTCAATCTTCCTTTTTAGATGATGATTTCTTCAACAAGTTGTTTGCATCTTTCATTTATTTGATGATCATGAGCCATGTTAGAAATTTGTTTGTTTAATGATCGTTATCAAATTAGAAGTTTTCATTGAGATCAATAATTTTCCATTTTCCTCTTCCAGATCAATGACTTTTGTTTTCAATAGCTCATGATTTTCTTTCAATCCATTCAATTTATTTTCACAGATTTGGACTTCATCTTCCAAATTCTCATTCTCAGAATTTAATTTTTCAACTTCATTTTTCAAATTCTCAATTTCTTCTGAAGGATATTTATCATTTTTCTGGAGCAATTCAATTGTATTTTTCAAGTTTTCACTTTCTTTATGGCAATGTTTTAAAGTCTTTTTCAAGTCTTTATTTTAGTGTTCAGCTTTGCATTAAGATTTTCATCTTTTACATAATTCAATCAATTCAACATAAGACATGCTTTCATCTTCATCAGAATCATAATTAGAATACACAAATGGATCTGGAGTTGATTTACCTGACCTTTTAGACCCATTTGAACTCTTGTGTTTGAAGAGGATGAAGAGAGTTCTAAACTCTTAGAGTGTGCAGTGAGAGCCGCAACCTTCTGAATTGTTGATGTTCTGGATTCATTGATGTTCTTCTTTGCCATAAAGTACTTGTGAAATTCTTTTGCTCCTTTTCTTTGTGCTTTCTCTGAAATACTTGATGAAAGTGAGATTGGTGATTTCTCTGAAATTGTAACAGGAAATTCATGCAGATTAAAGAGATTTGGCATTATACCAAAACTCAAAAGACTATTAGATCTAATCACAGAGAATCAATGTAGCAAGGAATTAGATTTAACAATTAGAGTGGTTAACCTGCTCTAATACCAAAGGTAGGAATCAGAGCGATTAAGCACACATAGACAGTGAAAGATCAAGCAAATAGTTCAAGCAATTAACACAGAGATCAAACAGAAACAATCAAATTCAGATCAGAAATAGATATTAACCCTCTCTGATACCAATTGTTGGGGATCGGATGGGTGGATGGATCAGATCTAGAAGGGGGGGTTGAATAGATCTAACACCAATTAATGCGGAAGCTTAAGCAATTCAAAATTACATCGAATTAGAGATCAATCACCCAAACAATTTACTGATCTGAAGTGTTATTAGAGTGTGTGAGCAAATTAATTAGAAGTGTGAACGAAATCCCTATGCATGCATCTAGCGAGATACAAAGTCAAACCACAATTCAAACCATGCACAGAAGATTTTAGGTGGTTCGGAAATCACCTCCAATGACTCCTACATCCACCCCTCACACAGTGAGGCCACACTCCTCAAAACCTTGAGTACAACTCACACAAGAGCACGACAACTCCAAACACCCTTGAGCACGACGACTCAAGAAACACCTAGAGCACGACGACTCCAAACTGAGCACGACGGCTCAAACAACAACCGGAGTATGACGACTCCAAATTGAGCACGACGGCTCAAACCACACAGTGAGTGCGACGACTCACAAACCAGAGCTTGACGGCTCACAATACAAAAGCTAGATCAAACACAAAAGAGATCAGATCCTCTAGCAATGATCTGATTCAAAACAGATTCGTACACAGAAATTTGTGCAGAACTTCATGCACAAATCTCACAAACGAAATAAGTAAGAACAAACTCTGAGATGAGGAAAATGGATGTAGAAAGAGTGTTCTTGGATGAAGAGGCCTTGCAGATGCTTCAATTTAGGAGCCTTGATGGAAATCGATGGAGATTCTCCTCAATTGGCGATGCTCTGCTTTGATGGAATCTGAAATGCCAGAAATCCTTCTTCTCCTGAGCCTCTTCAGTTGGATCTGCACCCTTGCCTTGCACAGCAACCTTCTCTCCAGGGATTCCCCTTGATTCCCTTGTCCTTCCTCTGAAAGGATGGCTTGCAGCTTCTGGAGATGGAGACAGATTTGGAGGACCCCTTTGGCCGCCAAAAGGCTTCTTCAAGTAGTGTATGGGCTCTCTTACCTTTGGGGTACAATGAACATGGGTATTTATAGCCCATATGTCCATAAAGTGAGCCGGAGTGTGTCGACCTGCCCTGATCTAGTGTCGATCTGCTCTCCCAGTCAGGCAAACTGGTCTGCTGGAAGCTGGGTCTAGTGTCGACCTGCCCTGATCTAGTATCGACCTGCCCTTCTGGAATCTGGGACTAGTGTCGACCTGCTTTGATCTAGTGTTGACCTGCTTTGATTTAGTGTCGACCTGCTGTCCCAGTCTGGCAACTGGGTCTTCTGGAATCTGGGACTAGTGTCGACCTGCTTTGATCTAGTGTCGACACTACCAAGATAAAAACGTGTGAACCTGAAAGTTTAACACATAAACCATTAGTACAAGATATTATCATTAAAATATGAGATATTAAACATCAAAAATATGTTGTTTAAGTATTATTGTGATATGTATAAAATGTATAACATGTTCAACATATCATCATCAAAATCACAACATGTCACAAATCTCATCATTAAAATCACAATATGTCATCATCAATATCACAGTATGTCATCATCAAAATCAAGGTATGAGTGATGTTCATTGGATATCATTAAATTACAACTTTAGGAAGTTCAAAACACACCAACCCAATAATATGTACAACATTATTTAATATAAATTATACAAAATTAAACACATATATACTTACTTATATACACATGCACAAAACTATATACACAAAGCAACTCATCACTACATGACACAGTCTAATTAAGGAGCAAAATCCGAGGGCCTTACATACCCAATCTTTCTTGGGTCCTTCATGGTTACTGTTATCATTACTTTGTGTTTTCTTCATCATCCATTTCTTAAAACTCTTAGGACTGTTCCATTTGTTATGTCTAAGCTTTCCACAATTTTGACAGGGGTCATTTATATTGGTTTGTTCTTTGACAAAACTTTGGAGTTGGATAGACCTCAGGATGTTTTATATTTTCTTCATTTCTGGTGGAATATATCATATTCCCTTTTCTTATGATTATGAGTTTGGCTTTCTAATATCATTCTTAAGTTCTTCTTCTTGTGAGAACTTATTGACAGTGTGTTTTAATCGGTTATTTTCTAAATTAATAGGTTAATTTCACTATCGTTGTTTATTTGTTCTTTCTTAATTCCAGAAGATTCTCCAACTTCTCTTATGGTTTCGGGCTCTTCAGTTTGCCAATGTTTTAGCAAGTTTTAGTTGATTATATTATGTGATTAATTTATCAGCCTATGCCCAAGTGCATTCTTCTGTTATGTCTTCTACTTTCTTGATTAACTGATTATTTTCTTCTGTTAATTTTCTTACTTCTTCAAATAATTAATTATTTTCATCAAGAGTTTTTGTGACTTTTAAGTCTTTTAAATCATGATAAGTTTTCTTGAAGTTTTCAAATAATTATTTGAAGGCATCTTCCAGAGAATAATCATCATCATTTTTTGTGAAAGAATCATAAGATGAAGGGAAAATTAATTAAGAGTCTCTATCAGATGTTTGACTTATTTTCTAGTCCCTGGCAGAGTTGTAACTTATTACAGTAAGTGTTATCCCATGTTAAAGTATATATTAAACTCTGTTACAGCAAGGACCTCCCTGTTATAGTGTACGTTAAGCTCAGTTACAGCAAGGAACTCCTTATTACAGTCATGGACTCCTAATTAATTTTCCCTAAGAGAAATCAAATAGTACCTGATCATTATCGGCCATCAAGGCCAGATTTGCCTTGTCTCCTTCTTCTTCTGATTCTGAGCAAGATGGTTGCTTAGAGTCTTCATCATCCCAAGTAGCCATTGTCTTTTGTCCTGAATACCTTTTATACTTAGGAAAGTTTCTTCTTTGGCCTTGTTGTAGCTTTCCTTCTTTTTTAGTTTGGGACAATCAACCTTCAAGTGTCCCGGTTGTTTGCATTCATAGAAAACAACTTGACCTATTCTAGGAGTTTCTTCCTTATTGAAATTTTTCATTCCAAATCTTTGAGAAGCGACTTTTTCTTTCTTCCTATGTAGGATCCTTTGAAGCCTTCTAGATAACATGGCCAGCTCATCTTCTTCATTTTGAGATGTTTGGCCTGAGTCTTCTTCTTTCGAGCAGCTAACTTGAAGGGCATTTACTTTTCTTTTGGACGTTCATCCATCTTGTTGACTTATGTGACACTCGTGTGCTATGAGTGATCTAATCCTCTTTTCTATGCTTAGCCTTTTCAGATCTTTTGCTTCTTTAATGGTCGTCACTTTAGCTATCTACAAGGTAGGAAGAGAGCGAAGTCATTTTCTAATTAAATCATAGGTAGGGAGAGTCTTACCTAGTGCTGTTAGACTATTCGTCGGTTAGCGTGAGCTTGTCCCATGTTTCTTTTACTTTACTTGTGCCTTCATGGGTTAGCATAAGCTTGTCCCATATTTCCTTAGCACTTCTGCAAGCCAAAGCACAGTTGAACTCCTTTCTTGAGATCGCACAGCAAAGTATGTTCCTTGCTCTTGCATTTAAGGACAATTTTTCTTTGTCTTCCTTGGAGAACTCTGATGTTCCTTCCTTGAGGGTGACTTTATGTCTTCCTTTGCAATGACATTCCAAAAATTGTAGCTTTGACTCTACAAAATTACTTCCATGTGTGTTTCCTAGTAAGCAAAGTCAGTTCCATCAAAGAGAGGTGGTCTGTTAATAGAATCACCTTCACCATGAGTGTCGTCCATAGCATAAATCTTTTCTCTCTGATCGTGAGACCTCAAAATATGAGAAACGTGGCTCTAATACCACTTGTTGCCCAAGCTATAGAGACCTAGAGAGGGTGAATTGGTCCTAATCGTGATATTAGAGTATATTTGTTGATTTAGCAGGATAAGTCTTATCTACATAGAGATAAAAGCAACACAGTCAAGTTTGGTTGATGTGTAGAGTTTAAATGCGATAATTAGATAAGTAAAACCATCCACACAAGCACACATATACATAGCTATTTATCTTGGTTCAGTGTTGATCAACACAACACCTACGTCCAGTCCTCAAGGGAAACAACCTTGAGACTTTTACTATCTTGTTGAACCTCAGCCAAGACTACACCACTGGATATAGACCTCCAGCCAATCCACAATAGACCCTGAGCACCTTATGTCTTCACCTATCACCAGGTGGAATCACACACCAAATACAGACCTTTGATGGGTCCAACACCTAACCACTCAAGTCTTCACCTCTTACCAGGGAACAACCATGCCTAAACACAGTCCTTCACCTAACACCAGGTGGAACAACTCTTTATCAAGAGTAAATGGTGCATGAAAGAATGTCTATAAATTAAACAGAAATGGCACAAATGAAAGCTCAGTAAAGAAGCCCTTTAGAAGGAATGTAGCCTGCAACATAACGATGATGGGCATTGAATGCTCAGCAAGGAAGCTCTTGAATGCGTAGGAGCTGAGCAGCAGTTACTTCTATTCTTCTAGGTGAGATCCTCTTCAATGAATGGTTCGTTGCAGTACGTAGAAAATGTTGGACGCCTTTGAATGCTGGAGTGAAAAAGCTCTTTTGGCGCTCAGCGAAACTTGAATTTTCATATTGTATTTTTTGGCCTATTCTCTCTTGATATATTCATTTCACACTCTTTGCGCATTCTTTTATAATACACAACATTGGTTTTATACACATAACCCACCTTCTATTTGTGTTCTCTCATGCAGATGTACATTAGATACAGCATAGGAGAGGTAATCGTTGAGTCTTCACATGATACAAAAATGGAGATGTGTGGTAGATGCTTTTTTGGTCCGTGATTCCCTGTTTGGTGTAAAACCTCGTACAGTACGTAGTGCACATTAAATGGATCTGCAAAAGAGATTTTATCTAGACAGACCAAAGGTCCTATCTAATTTCCTTCGTAAGAATAAACAGTAAACAAGTCATCTTTACGTCCATATGGTTGACATGTGTAAAATGCCTTTTTGTAACTTGAATTAAACAAATGAATGTGTGTCATCTTTCCATCAAGAAGCAATATAGTCATATGAAAACTTTCAAACGAATGTTCATTGTATATCATATGACAATCAATCATATCTTTATATAATACATGCTTATTTCTACTAAAACTAATATTACATTGTCATGCCATTGATTATTTTAAACATTTCTGTATGAACACAAAATCATCGATTATTTTGTTCATAACCAGTAATCGATTAATATGTCTAGCAGATTAACCTGTTATTTTGTAACCTGTTGATGAAATAACCTACTACTTTATGTTTCATCATGAATCATGGTTATTCTAGTAAGCAAATATTTAACATTAATGATAGATCTAAATGAACATTAATTTTGTTAATCATCCAAAACATAAGGAGGGTGTGCAACATACACACACATAGGGGCCAAACAACATGGATGCTCCCCCTCTGATCATCAAATAAAATCACTATTTAACAACCCTAAGGAACCAAACAAGTGAAGGAGGGGAAAGAGAAAATGACCTCATTGATGCCAAGCCACCTAGAACCACGACAAAGATCAACCCCTCCAATGTACATCCACCAATATATGATGATCAGTCTATCCCCATGTAATTCTACTTAATTACATATTTATTTTGGTGATTAACAAAACCCTATCAAAGATTTCTATCATATATTCCATAAGTCTTAAGTACAGGAAATATACCAAGGACAAACAAGCCAATATTGGTAAGTATCATCTTTCTGAAGCATTAATTATTTCAAGATTATATTTCTCTAAGTTCACATCGACTTCTGTTGAAAGTCACAACGATTTCCTTCATGTATATCGATTTTAATAGAGCTATAACGATTTGATATCATAACGATTTCACAAGTATCTTAACGATTTCTTTATAAGACTGAAACATCATGTGGTTACCATCAAATCGTTCCCGTAATGATTTCTTTAGTCATCGTAACGATTTGCTCATCGCAACGATTTCTTTAGTCATCGTAACGATTTGCTCATCGCAACGATTTCTTTAGTCATCGTAACGATTTGCTCATCGCAACTATTTCTTAGTCATCGTAACGATTTGCTAATCGCAACGATTTCTTTTGTCATCATAACGATTTTCCCATCGCAACGATTCATTTAGTCATCGTAACAATTTGCTTATCGCAACGATTTCTTTAGTCATCGTAACGATTTGCTCATCACAACGATTTCTTTAGTCATCGTAACGATTTGCTCATCGCAACGATTTCTTTAGTCATCGTAATGATTTGCTCCGCGCAACGATTACTTTAGCGCTCATAACGATTTGCTTGGCGTAATGATTTCTTTAGCGCTCATAACGATTTGCTCTCTATAATGATTTCTTCAGTATTCATAACAATTCCTTTAATGAATACAACGATTGCTTTCTATAACGATTTCTTCAGTATTCATAACGATTCCATTAATGAATACAACGATTTGCTTTCTATAACGATTTCTTCAGTATTCATAACGATTTCTTTAATGAATACAGCGATTTGTTTTCTATAACGATTTCTTCAGTATTCATAACAATTCCTTTAATGAATACAATGATTTGCTTTCTATAACGACATGTTAAGTGCTCATAACGATTTCTTCAGTAAACACTTGATCATAACAATTTCATAAGTCATATAGGTATCGACTTTATGTTTTATATCGACTTGATATTTATCTTATTCTGAAAGCGTTGAATAGTCAAAGTCTTCACATATCTGTCTGACTGCTGTGCATTTAATGAAGACAGAACGTATCTCTGCATGCATGCAGATGATATCTTTTCATTATCATGTATACTCTGTTAACATCTTTTAGCACAAGCTATTTGGCATTACTATTCACATCAATGTTTTTTGACAATAAGAGACAGTCTAGCTGTCTACTGTTCTAGTATTTAATGTATGCAGGGTCCTAAAGATATTTTGTCATGCAACGTTGGACCATATAGACGCCATAAGATCCTATCTCTTTGCGTGCACAAATGGATAAAAGATTGTTGACTAGAAGCTTCCAAGTGTCAAACAGTCTAACGTCTACCAAAGCTAGAGACAACGGTTACTTGAACAAATCTTTTCAAATTGGAGATATAAATACAAGATAGTAGCTCCAGAAGGAAAGAAAAGAGGTGACCAACGAATACTTCAAGCAAGTCTTAGCAATTCAAATCTTCTGGGAGAATCCAAGAGCCAAGCATCTCATTCCTGATCTGTCTCAAGCTCTTTAGCTCTCCGTGTTTGCAATAGAAATCTTAAGAGAGAGCCTGCGTAGTTCTGAGAGAAGCCTTTGTGTAGATCTCCTGCTCTCAGGGCTATTTCTGCTTCAGATCATTGCTTGTTAAAGCTTGATCTAGGGGCTTTCCTTCATTGCTCATCTTTTGTGTTGTTCCCTTCGTGTGTGAAGGAAGACCTGGTGGGGATCTAGGGTGCTGTTGTTCCCTTCTGTTGTGAAGGAAGACTTGGTGTGGATCCAGGGTGTTGTAGTTCCCTTCGTGTGAAGGAAGATAGCTGAGCTGGGTGTTGTAGTGTCCATAAGGGGACTGTACCTTAGATAGTGGAATCCTGAGTTATTGCTCAGGGATTGACGTAGGACTCCTAAGGATAGGAGGTCTGAACCAGGATAAACTTCGTGTGTTGTGTGATTGATTTCCTGTGTGTGTGTTTGCTGTTTATTCTAACTTTCACTAACCTTCATCAAAGATCGTCCTTGTGTGAATGTTTTAAGTACAGGTACACATCAAATAATTTTTAAAAAGACCCATTCACCCCCCCCCATCTGGGCTCGTCAACTGGGCAACAAATGGTATCAGAGCGAGTCTCTTCGACAAAGAAGAAAGATCCAACGATCTGAAGAGTAAAGATCCATGGCAGCCCAAGGTAACATTGAAGGTCAGTCTGTCAACCGACCCCCTCTCTTCGATGGTGAAGATTATGCTTATTGGAAGACAGAATGGAGTACTTTCTCCAAGGTCACGACTATCAGATATGGTCAATAGTAGAAGAAGGTGATCTCCTGGTCACAAATGAGAAAGCTCAGTGGACAATGATGACAGAAAAAGATTTCCTTGAACTGTAGGCTAAGAGTATTCTGTGATGTGCTCTAAGCAAAAAGAGTTCAACAGAGTTTCAGCCTGCAAATCCGCAATGGGATGTGGGAAAAGCTCAGAATTACCTATGAAGGCACAGACAAGGTGAAGGAGACAAGAAATGATATTCTTGTTACATAATATGAAAGATTTCAGATGCAATCAGGTGAGTCCATAACTCAAATGTTCAGTCGATTCACAGATATTACAAATGGATTGGTTAGACTTGGGAAAACCTATGAGATTGGAGACATGGTGAGGAAAATTCTTAGATCCTTACCATCCTCATGGACCCCAAAGGTCACAGCTATTGAGGAAGCTAATGATCTGAAAATGATGTCTTTAGAAAAACTCATTGGGTCCCTTATGGCCCATGAAATAAATATGGAGAGATTAGGAGAGTCCTCAAGCAAGAAAAAGCACCCCAATGCTTTGAAAGCCGAAGAAGAATCATCAGAAGCAATCTCAGATGAAAATGAAAGTATTGAGGACAGTGAAAATGAAGAAGCAATGCTATCAAGAAGACTGCAGCGGATTTTAGCCAAGAAAAAGAAATTTCAATCTGGCAGAAGATTCTTTAAGAAAACAAAGAGTTTAAGAAGTCAGAAGGAAAGGATCTGAAGAAAGGAGAACCAATATGCTATGAGTGCAAGAAACCTGGACATATCAAGGCAGAATGTCCAAAGCTTAAGAAAGATGGACACAAGAAAAAGGACAACTTCAGACGATTCAAGAAGTACAAGAAAAAGGCAATGGCAGCCGCTTGGGAAAACAGTAGCGACTCAGACAGTGAGTCAAGCTCAAGCAGTGATAAAGAAGAAGCCAACCTGGCGTTCATGGCAAATACAGATGATAAGGTAACATCTGACTCCTCTTGATTCCTGCAATAATTCTGATTCGGATAATTTAGAGGAAGCATTCAATGAACTATACAGTAAATATAGAGAAGTAACCAAACTGTTAAAAGTAAGTAAGAAAATAATGCTTGTCTAGAAAACACAAACTCAGATCTAAAATCAGAAAATGAACAGCTAGAAAAACAGTTAACTGAACTTAAAAGAAGAAATGAGTTATTATGTGAAGATCTAAAGGATAAGAATGAACAAATAATTAAATTGGAAAAACAAGCAAGCTCGGATGAACTAAAAACATAGAGATAAACTCATTAATAGAAGAGAATAAAAAGTTATCTAGCACATTGAAAAATTTACAAATGGTAAAAACTCCCTCATATTAAAAGGTGCTAGAAGATCAGGTAAGAAGAAAAATGGATTAGGATATACACCCCCAGATAATGAAGAAACCATAGTTTATCCTAAAATATATCCAACACCAAAATTTGTACCTGAACAAGACATTGCATACAAGACAGATTTCAAATATATAGAAAAGGTAACCAAATTGTCCTGCTGCAGTCACTGTAACAAATTAGGACATATTATAACTACATGTCCAACTAAACATAAGAAATGGATAATAAAAAGGGAAACCAGTGATACTAACCAATCAGGACCCAAAAGAACTTGGGTACCTAAAACTTAATGTTTTCATTTCAGGGTAACTTTCGAGCATCCAAATGGTATCTGGACAGTGGGTGCTCAAGGCACATGTCAGGTAATCGAAAGCTATTCTCTCATCTTCAAAATGAAGAAGGAACTGTTACATATGGAGATAACGGAAAAGGAACAGTGATAGGCAGTGGTTCTGTGAACAATAAAGGAAAGACAGTTATTGAAGATGTATTGTTTGTCAAAGGGCTAAAACATAATCTTATTAGCATCAGCCAGCTTTGTGACAGAGGCCATCAGATCCAGTTTCAAGAGTCAAAGTGCAGCATATTAAAGGATGGAGCAGTAATTTTCGAGGCAAATAGAGAAAAGAACTTATATGTGCTCTATCTTGAAGAACTCAAGGATCAAAATGTTTGTTTGGCAGCAAATAAAGATCAATCAACTGAATTGTGGCACAGAAGATTGGGACATTGCAGCATAAATGGTATGAGAAAGTTGTTAAAGAAAAATCTTGTGGAAGGTCTGCCAAAGGTCAGCACCAAGATGGAAGGTGTTTGTAGACCTTGTGCCAAAGGAAAGCACACTAAGAGCTCCTTCAAGTCGAAGACTGTGGTAACCACCTCAAAACCTTTGGAACTCCTTCATATGGATTTGTTTGGGCCAATGAGGACCACCAGTCTTGGAGGAAAGAATTTTGGTTTTGTTATTGTTGATGACTACTCCAGATTTACATGGGTGTCATTCCTAGAACATAAAGATGATACATTTGAAAGCTTTGTCAATTTCAGCAAGAAGGTCCAGAAAGACCAGAAGTTCAGCATCATTTGTATTCGATCAGACCATGGAGGTGAATTTCAGAATGAAAAATTCTCTAAATTCTGTGATGACCAAGGAATTGAGCACAATTTCTCAGCACCAAGGACACCACAGCAAAATGGAGTTGCTGAGAGGAAGAACAGAACTTTATTGGACATGGCAAGAACAATGTTGTCAGAATATGATTTGCCAAGATATTTCTGGGCTGAAGCAATAAACACAGCAAGCTATATCATCAACAGAGTAATGATCAGGCCAATCCTAAAGAAGACTGCCTACGAGCTGTACAAGGGAAAGAAGCCAAAGATCAGTCACTTCAGGACATTTGGATGTCCTTGCTTCATCCACAACAATGGAAAAAGGGATATTGGTAAGTTAGATGCCAAATCAGATGAAGGCATCTTCATGGGGTACACCTCTAAACCTAAAGGCTATAGAGTATTTAACAAACGTACGTTATTAATTGAACAGTCTGTTCATATCATTTTTGATGAAACTAACCCTTCCTTGAGAAAGGAAGAAGATAGTGATATTGATAATGCAGATAAATTGTCTGAAAAATTAAAGGGTACAACAATTGAAGACAAGGATGATCCACCTCTGGAAGACTTGCAACAACAAGATATTGCACATGAAAATCTTCCAAAGGAGTGGAGATACAAGAAAGATCACCCACCTGAGAACATTATTGGTGATCCATCTGTAGGGGTAAGAACAAGAGGTAATGTAATACTGTGTGATTACTTAGCATTTGTGTCTCAAATAGAGCCTAAGACAGTCAATGAAGCTCTTACTGATGAATCTTGGATTATGGCCATGCAAGATGAACTTAATCAATTCAAGAGAAACCAAGTATGGTCACTTGTTCCCAGACCATCAGACCATCCGGTTATTGGCACCAAGTGGGTGTTCAGAAACAAACTGGATGAGACTGGTGTGATCTTAAGAAACAAAGCCAGATTGGTAGCTCAAGGCTATTCCCAAGAGGAAGGCATAGATTTCGATGAAACTTATGCACCTGTAGCTAGACTTGAGGCTATTAGAATTTTATTAGCATATGCATCTGCTTTGGATTTAAAATTATTTCAAATGGATGTCAAATCTGCATTTTTAAATGGCTTCATCAAGGAAGAAGTTTATGTTGAACAACCCCCGGGTTTTGATGACACAGATTTTCCAAATCATGTTTTTAAACTTCATAAGGCATTATACGGTTTAAAGCAAGCACCTAGAGCCTGGTATGAAAGGCTTAGTTCTTTTCTATTAAATCATGGTTTCACTAGAGGACAGGTAGATAGCACTCTATTTGTAAAATCGAAAGTTAAAAGCATATTAATTGTACAGATTTATGTAGATGACATTATCTTTGGATCTACTGATGAATCCCTTTGCAAGTATTTTGAAAAATTGATGCAGGGAGAGTTTGAGATGAGCATGATGGGGAAGCTCAATTATTTCCTTGGATTACAAATCAAGCAAGGAAAAGATGGCACCCACATCTGTCAAGCCAAATACACCAAGGAGCTTCTAAAGGAATTTGATTCGATAACACCAAGCCACTGTCAACACCTATGAGTACATCAACAAGGATGGACAGTGACAAGGATGGTAAGAAGGTAGATCAAAAGATTTACAGAGGTATGATAGTTCTTTGCTTTATTTAACAGCTAGTAGACCTGACATTTTATTTAGTGTATGTATGTGTGCTAGATATCAAGCAGATCTAGAGAATCTCATTTAATCAATGTCAAAAGAATTTTTAGATATTTATCTAAAACTCATGATCTAGGTCTTTGGTATCGAAATGTTGTGAAATTAATTTAGTGGGATATTCTGATGCTGACTATGCTGGATGCAAAATAGACAGAAAAAGCACCAGTGGATGTTGTCAATTTCTTGCAGGATGCTTGATATCATGGTCTTCCAAGAAGCAAAACTCAGTGGCATTATCAACTGCTGAAGCTGAGTATGTTGCTGCTGGAAGTTGTTGTACACAACTTCTGTGGATCAAAAACAACTTGAGGACTATGGACTTCATATCAAGACAATCCCCTATTATGTGACAACACAAGCGCTATAAATCTCACCAAAAATCCAGTACAGCATTCAAGGACCAAGCACATTGAGGTTAGATATCACTTCATTCGAGATCATGTAGCTAATGGTAATTTAGACATATCATTTATTGATACAAATGGTCAGTTAGCAGATATCTTCACAAAAGCCTTACCCGAAGAGAGGTTCACATCTCTTAGAAGGGAATTGGGCATGTGTAATTTGTGAAAAGATTTATGTTCAAAACTGATAGATAAATTTTCAGAATTTAAGTAAACTTTCTCTCCAATGGCTTTAAGCAAAAGGAAGTTAAATTATCTCTCCTGGCCGCTCTCTTTTTAAAGTCTGTTGAGTTGGTCAAACTTGGTTGTCGTTTTCTGCCACCTTTTTGGCGCTTCATTTTTCGATAAAGTCTTTATTTAACTCCAAAATCGATGTGAAAACGATTCATCTCCTACCTTATACTTTTCCCTCTTTCGTCTGGTTGCCTGAGCCGATGCCCTAACGACTCCGACATCGACTTTCTGCTAATTTGAAGCTTCTCTCTTCTTCCTGCGAAGAATTTCTTGAGGGCTTTCTCTCCTCTTTCCATCTCAACCCTTCAGAAAATCTTCATCACCCAAAGTCCATGGCATCGTCCTTTGTCTCCGGCAGTTTGGGTGGTTACAGCGCTCAGTTTCTTTCTCCTGAGCAGCAGGAAAGGTTTACTTTCGTGAAGACCAAGCTTTGTGGAAATAAGGCGGTAGATGTTGGGGATCTTGAGAAGAATGGTATGCATAGTGTAGTGGTCGCTATGAGAAGGATGCAGTGGACGGGAATCTCAACCTTCTCAGAGGTAAGCTATCCAGACCTCGTGAAGGCCTTTTATGTGTGTTTGAAATCAGAGGCCGATGGGTCCCTGACATCCTCTGTCAAGGGAACCCAAATCAGAATAGACCATGAGTTGTTGAAATTACTGTTTGGAGTAAGTGCCTCTGGGCACAGTGGAGTTCACACCGTGGACGCCCAAGCAAAGGGACTTGGTATTGTAGGACCTGGTTTCAGACTGAGAGATGGAAAATTAGATATCAATCAGCTGAATGCTTTCAATCGTCTTTTACATTTCATAGTCTGTCAGATTCTAGTTCCTAGAAGTGCAACTTTTTCAACTTGTACCAAGGCAGATTCGGACATAATGTTCTGGGCCATTCAGAACAGGGAGATTAACATGGCTGAAGTGATGATAGAAAGGATGAGGTTTGCTCATAGTCAGATTTGGGACACCAAGAGCAAGCTCAATGTTTCTCTGCCATATGCTCACTTGCTTACCAAAGTTTTTAACCATTTTGGTATTGACTTGTCTGGGGCAGTAGTTGAAAAGATGGCCAAGCTATTAGGTCCAGAAACCTGAGGAAAAGTGGATTTTCTGTTGTTAATGGAGTTTGGTCTAAGACCTCTGTGGCTGAGGGAGAGGCTATTATAGGGGAAGTTCAAGAAGTCCAGCAAGAAGCAGTAGCAGTCGAGTCAGAGGGAGCATCAGCAGTTGCAGAACCAGCAGCAGAAGAGGCCGCAATGTCTAGAGCTTCACAGGCAGTAGCTGCAGATAGAGAAGTTGAAATGGAATCTCCTGTAGCTCAAGGAAATGTAGCAGTGGCAGTTTCTGTCAGAAGTTCAGAGGATCCTCTACCCACCTCCTCAGTGGCATCTGTGCTTCGACAAGTATTGGATTCCATTCACTCCACCCCAGTGATTCAAAACACTGGTGGGAGTTTGGTAGAACAGATTGTGGCATCTGGCCACATTGAAGATTCTGTAATGATAGATGCTCTCATTCAGGGGGAGCAAGGAAGGTTTGTGGAAGAGGCTCCTATTCAGGGGGAGCAAGATATTGAGAAGGAAGCAGCATCACAAGGGGAACATACTGAAGATGCTCCTGTAAATGAAGGGCATAATGAAGTTCCTATAGAGGTCGAGGAGCAAGTGGAAAGGAGAAGCAGAAGCAAGAAATTTGCTCACAGAAAGCAGAGGAAAATTCCAAAGAAGGTGAACTTGAAGCCTATCTTGAAGAGTTAGATGATCAAGGTGAGGTCTTGACCTCAGTGCAGTCAGCTGTGAGTTCTATCATTGTGCGCCAGGAATCAATGTCAAATGACATTTCTCAAATAAGTAATGCCATGAAGTGGTTCAATAAGGAATTGAGCTCTATGAAGGTGATGTTATCTGAGATTTTTTAGACGGTTGGAGCTCAAGCTCCTCCTCCACCTCCTGTAGCTCAGAACAATGATGATAATTCTCCTAGGCTATCAGGGCCAGCAGCAGCAGCAGCAGTTAGTGTGCCAGGACCATCAGGGTCAATGGAGTCTGAACATGTGCAGAATTTGGCTGAAGAAGAAGTCTTGGCTCCTGTGCCCCCGGCTCCCTCTTCTTCTCAAACACCTATTCCTCCATCACCACCTTCATCCTCTACAGCTCCACCTGCCCCGCAGACCTTCAAGAAACCTCAACCCCGACCTATCTCTTCACCAACACCATTTCCTTCTCAATCTGGCTCATCTCCTATTTCTTCCTCCATTGTTCCTTCTCCACCATCTTCTCCTCAGATTCCTCCAGCATCCTCTTTTGCTGGGCCCTCTTCTTCTTCTGGTCCTTCCTCCTCAGGACCCTCTTCTCTCCTACCATAACTCCCACCTCTATCTTCAATCCACCTACACCTCCTTCCTTTATTACCATTATTCTTGAGGGTGCCCAACTCACTCAGGTTGAAATCCAGGATATCAAGGATGAATTTGAGGTAGCAATACTTCATTCAGTCCTGGTTGTTGGCACCCACACTCGCAGGACAGGCTCTTCTAGTCCTGTCTCTAAAAAGAGGAGACTCACTTCCACCCATCATGTCTCCTCTGACACTTGTTATCCTCCCCTTGGTTTTCCCTTTCTATCTCCAATAAGCAGAAACTTATCTATGAAGAATACCTTCAAAAATAGTTTTTGCCCACATTTTTGGCCTCCCCTTCCAAAATCTTCCTGATCATCTTACCACCATCTTTCCTTACACCCATCTCTCTAAGGCTTAACAGTCAAAAATTTTCTCCATGACTGAAGCCAAACCTGAAGAGCAGTGGGCTCGGAGCAACAGAGATCTGTACAGTCAATTCCGTAGAGTTCAAGCTGTCAGATATCCACCTAGGGAAGCTCCTCTTCCTCTTTCTGAATGGTTCCAGATCCATCACAAAAATCTATTTGGACCCTTCATTCAGAAAGAGATCAAGTTTATCAGGCAGTATCAGATGTACAGTAACTACTGCTATGTAAATCGCCTCCCTGAATCTCAGCTGGGTCAGTTCCGTGAAGCCATCAGGGCTCTCAGTTCAAGCACAGCTCATTCTGACTCCCTTAAGGTTGATTTTGCTACCTTAGTCATTCCGGATGTAGTGTTCCTTCCCCTCTGCATGCCTTGATTATGGATTCCTCTGTGGGGACACTTATTTTTGAGCGAGCTGCAAGGGTCATGGCTAGGTTATTTGTGCAAGATGGTCGTGATCTGTCCTTTCCGAAGATTTGTCTTCAAGCAATATCTTCAGGGCATATCAAGGCCGATATCCTGGCCCCTATTCTCTCTGAATGTGACAGGCTGACTCCTGCTGACTGGACGAAGCTCTACCCCTTGTCTGCTCAACAGCTAGAAGATCTTAATGCTTCTCAGGCCAGCTCAAATCAACCTCCCCTGTCTCCCGGTGAATTTTTGGATGCCTACTCTCTTCACCTCATCCGGGATTCCTATTTGACCTGGGTCAAATGATACAAGGTTTTCTTTGCTTTAAAGAAAGAGCTTAGATCGCTTCAGATTGTCTATCCTCTCAAGATTGATGCCTTTCTTCGGTTTGCCAGTTTTGGGTCTTTCTTATCCTACAAGATAGCCCTCGGCAGTGCTAAATATGGGGATTTCATTTCAGACCAAAGGCAACTTCATATCAAGAGGATGGCTCCCACCATGGGACCCTCCTATCAAATTGAGTTTGGGGCCTTTCAAGCCTTTTTTGAAGAGCAGGAACGCCAGGCATTCCCTGTCATCAGGCGCTTTGCCTCCCTTTTGTCTCCTGCTTATTATTTACCTGTACCTCCTCAAAACCAATCAAATACATTTGGTTGAGTGCCCTTCCATCCTTTCTCTTCTTCTTTGTCTCAGTTTATCTTTTTGCTTAATGACAAAAAGGGGGAGAAACATACTTAGCATGTCTGAAATAGTTCCGCAAATATTCAGATTTTTATTAATGCCTACTGATAAGTTTTGTCATCACCAAAAGGGGGAGATTATGATCAGTCTGTCCCCATGTAATTCTACTTAATTACATATTTATTTTGGTGATTAACAAAACCTATCAAAGATTTCTATCATATATTCCATAAGTCTTAAGTACAGGAAATATACCAAGGACAAACAAGCCAATATTGGTAAGTATCATCTTTCTGAAGCATTAATTATTTCAAGATTATATTTCTCTAAGTTCACATCGACTTCTGTTGAAAGTCACAACGATTTCCTTCATGTATATCGATTTTAATAGAGCTATAACGATTTGATATCGTAACGATTTCACAAGTATCTTAACGATTTCTTTATAAGACTGAAACATCATGTGGTTACCATTAAATCGTTCCCGTAACATTTCTTTAGTCATCGTAACGATTTGCTCATCGCAACGATTTCTTTAGTCATCGTAACGATTTGCTCATCGCAACGATTCCTTTAGTCATCGTAACGATTTGCTCATCACAACGATTTCTTTAATCATCGTAACGATTTGCTCATCGCAACGATTTCTTTAGTCATCGTAACGATTTGCTCATCGCAACGATTCCTTTAGTCATCGTAACGATTTGCTCATCACAGCAATTTCTTTAGTCATTGTAACAATTTGCTCATCGCAACGATTTCTTTAGTCATCGTAACGATTTGCTTTGCGCAACGATTTCTTTAGCGCTCATAACGATTTGCTTCGCGCAACGATTTCTTTAGCGCTCATAATGATTTGCTCTCTATAACGATTTCTTCAGTATTCATAACGATTCCTTTAATGAATATAACGATTTGCTTTCTATGATTTCTTCAGTATTCATAACGATTCCTTTAATGAATACAACGATTACTTTCTATAACGATTTCTTCAGTATTCATAATGATTCCTTTAATGAATACAACGATTTATTTTCTATAACGATTTCTTCAGTATTCATAACGATTCCTTTAATGAATACAACGATTTGCTTTCTATAATGATTTGTTAAGTGCTCATAACGATTTCTTCAGTAAACACTTGATCATAACGATTTCATAAGTCATATAGGCATCGACTTTATGTTTTATATCGACTTGATATTTATCTTAATTCTAAAAGCGTTGAATAGTCGAAAGTCTTCACATATCTGTCTGACTGCTGTGCATTTAATGAAGACAGAACGTATCTCTGCATGCATGCAGATGATATCTTTTCATTATCGTGTATACTCTGTTAACATCTTTTAGCACAAGCTATTTGGCATTACTATTCACATCAATATTTCTGACAACAAGAGACAGTCTAGCTGTCTACTGTTCTAGTATTTAATGTATGGAGGGTCCTAAAGATATTTTGTCATACAACGTTGGACCATATAGACGCCATAAGATCCTATCTCTTTGCGTGCACAAATGGATAAAAGACTGTTGACTAGAAGCTTCCAAGTGTCAAACAGTCTAACGTCTACCAAAGATAGAGACAATGGTTACTTGAACGAATACTTTTCAAATTGGAGATATAAATACAAGATAGTAGCTCCAGAAGGAAAGAAAAGAGGTGACCAACAAATACTTCAAGCAAGTCTTAGCAATTCAAATCTTCTAGGAGAATCCAAGAGCCAAGCATCTCATTCCTGATCTGTCTCAAACTCTTTAGCTCTCTGTGTTTGCAATAGAAATCTTAAGAGAGAGCCTGCGTAGTTCTGAGAGAAGCCTTTATGTAGATCTCCTGCTCTCAGGGCTATTTCTGCTTTAGATCATTGCTTGTTAAAGCTTGATCTAGGGGCTTGCCTTCATTGCTCATCTTTGTTGTGTTGTTCCCTTCGTGTGTGAAGGAAGACCTGGTGAGGATCCAGGGTGCTGTAGTTCCCTTCTATTATGAAGGAAGACCTGGTGTGGATCTAGGGTGTTGTAGTTCCCTTCGTGTGAAGGAAGACCAGCTGAGCTGGGTGCTGTAGTGTCCATAAGGGGACTGTACCTTAGATAGTGGAATCCTGAGTTATTGCTCAGGGACTGGACGTAGGACTCCTAAGGATAGGAGGTCTGAACCAGGATAACTTCGTGTGTTGTGTGAATGATTTCATGTGTGTGTGTTTGCTGTTTATTCTAACTTTCACTAACCTTCATCAAAGATCGTCCTTGTGTGAATGTTTTAAGTACAGGTACACATCAAATAATTTTTAAAAAGACCCATTCACCCCCCCCCCCCTCTGGGCTCGTCAACTGGGCAACAATATAGACACTAGGGGACACACCAAAGCTAATTAGGACCACAATGTGGTCAGTTGGACCAGTTGAGAGATTAAATTAACATTCAGCCAAAAAGAGGGACAAAGCTAAGACCACATGGGAGAAGGGGCTAGCACATGAAGAGGGGTAAATTATCTATTCAAAATGCATATAAGATGGATGACACAGGATAGCTTACAATTTGTACCATGCTAGCACGAAGGGGGATGATGGGTCCCAACACAACAACTTTGTCTCCAAGCTCATCAACCTACCGACAGAAAGGGGGAAGAGGGGGTTCAAATACAAACGAGAATGACGATGGTAGGACAAGCCAGTTTTACAAACTCTTGTTACAGATTCACTTACGGTAGTCAGCTGGGAGGGTTGGATGATGGTCCAAATTTGCCTACCTCCACCTTCTATAGAGCAGCTGGGAGGTGTGGATTGTGACTTTTGTTCCACAAAGAAAATATGAAAATAAAAGGATAAAGGGGGAGCACAAATCCGGACTTCTACGCACGGCCGACCATGGTAGAAGATTTCTTTTGATGATTACCCTTAAAGAAACATAACAAAAATTCAAAAAGGTGGATTAGCCAATGTGTGTAGAAATCAAATTCACAAACAAAGATGATCATGAAAAGCATGGAAAATAAGACACCTTTTGTGGCTTTTAAAACCCCTAGAAATAGGTGGGTGGGTGTACATGCATGAAAAGTTGAAACAACATGTGGGTGTCTATTGTGATGGTTGAGGGAGAAGGCTCATGTGGGAGCTGAAACGAGTTGCTCTCATGGGAGCTAGTGAAGAGATTGAATAGAGAATAAACAAAAGAGAACATAAAAGGAGAGGGAGAGAGAGATCGGCTTCCCTATGGATGATAGTGTGTGGCACAGGAAGCTTAGAGGTAGACGAGCCTATATCAGTGTTGCATCTTTTGCACATGTGGTTGTTGTAGAGAAGAGGGTGGTGCTTCAAGTCTTGAGGTGGAGATACAGCAGCATCTCCCTTGGAAAAGAGCTCTCTCAACTCACTGACAAGAGGAATTCACACTGGCCAACCTTCTGAATCGATAGACCAGAGGTGTATATATAGAACCTGGGTCTCAAAGTTTGAGGTGGAATAAAAGGATAAATCACGTCAGAAATAGTGGACGCGTTTAAAGTAGAATCGCATTTGATCAACCAGATGCATTAATGAGTTTCCAATTTTGATCGAATTCAGACAGAAATAGCAACTTGAATTGCATAAGTATGACTAGATGCATTTATGAATTTTCAAATTTTGTCTATGGAAACTTGCCAAAAGGGAAATTTGGTAAGTGTAATCCCGTCAGGAGTGCAGGAAACATTTCAAACAAGACAATATGTATTTCCAAAAACTAAATATGGAAATTGCTTAGAAATATGGAAGTTTAAAATCACGTCATATCGGACGGATGCAATTTAAAATGCTTATTTTAGTTCGTAATCGATTATTGCAGAAATGCATTAAGGGAAGTTGGGGCATTAATGTAGTCACCAATTGATTGTCTAAATCGCTTCTAGGTAACCTGACGCATCATTAATGTTCATCAATCAATGATTGTTAACCAATCGATGGGAAATCGCTTCGAGGCTACCTGACGCATTGATGAATGTTCATCAATCGATTGTTGTTCACCAATCTATTGTCTAAATTACGTCAGGGATATCATACACGTTAATGAATTTTCATTAATCAATGGCAAAATCATGTCGGCTTGACCTGACGCGTTAATTACAAACGGCGTATTGTTGGTCTGACGCGTTCATGAAAAGATAATGGCATCCACTTATGCTAACACGATTTAGACAGAGCTAGCAAGGTGCTCCATTAAGCCAGAAAAATAGGGGGAAGCCATGGAAAATGGAAAAAGACCCAAAAAAATGGGAAAATGCACTCAAGAAGTGCAAATTGAGGGCCACTTGGGACATTATGGTGTAACATGAGATTTGCTTACTGTAGTGTCAAATTTGACGTGTCTATAGGAGGGTTGGAAAGGCTAGATTCATAGAGGTCCACCTTCTCCATGACAGTTGAGGATGGATGGGATGAATGCACACAGCAACGACAGCTTGCAAGATAGACGAATTTGGGGTTTCAAGGGGCAAGGTGTTGGATTATGGAGTCTAGCAACTCCCTTAGGGATTCGTTGTTACTACATGCTGGCTCAGGATCGGTTGTGTGTAGTGGAATCGGTGCTTGACAGCCCAACCCACCGTAGGGACTAACCGCCCTGTGCGAAACCCCTTATGTCCACCCACTGTGTAGTGTAGGGTTTTACGCTGTTATAAAGGAAATACGGTCTGCCTTCACTATCAACTCTAGCTTTTGGTGCAATGGTTGGGGCTTGATCCAACAAGTGCTATCAGAGCGAGGTTGTGGGTTCGAATCCCCAGGTGTCACTGGGGAGAGTTTGTTGGATTGTGGGGTCCAGCAACTCCCTTAGGGATTCGCTATTACTATATGTTGGCTCGAGATCGGGTGTGTGTAGTGGCATCGGTGCTTGACAGCCCAGCTCATCGCAAAGACTAACTGCCCTATGCGAGTCCCTTATGTCCGCCCACTACGTAGTGTGGGGTTCTACACTGTCATAAAGGAAATACGACCCGCCTTTACTATCAGCTTGAGCTTTTGGTGCAACGGTTAGGGTTTGATCTAACACAAAGGTTTCGAAGGCCACATAAGAAACAGTTTCAAGGGGACAAGGGTTTTAGGGGCCAGACGAGTTTGGAGATATAAGTTTTTTTTTTTTTAGGGGTAGGGGGAGGGGGTGTTGAAGTTTGCGTGCTCGCATGAAATAGGATTTGGAAAGGTGGGACCAACCATGTTTTAGGGGTAACTCATTATCTTTTGTCAACACATCCTTACCTACTATTATCCCGCAACATGGGTACATATGACCTAATCCTTGACCTAAGTCTTTTTGTAATAATATTTTAATTGTGGCCCCCTAAAGCATAGGTAAAGGATCTAAAATACTTATGAAATCCCTACATATGAAAAAAAAGGGCAATTAATTATAAGTCCATGTCAGAGAAGGGACTTATTTCTTAGTCCCTATCAGAAAAAGGTGTCCAAATAGTCCCTCCTTTTGGTGGACTTTATCAATCAGTCCCTAAAAAGACAGTTTCTATCTTCTATTTTTTTCTCGTTTTACCTTTTCGTCTACTTTTGTGCCATCAAATATGTATGACCACTATGTTCATACTTTAACAGCACTTAAAGTCTAAATTCTAAAGAGTTAAAAGTAAGAGTTCAAAGTTGTTAAAATATATATATGTCATAGTGAGTTAAAACATGTGGGATTTAAAGTAACTGTTGATATGATTTAAAATGTAATTGTTAGCATGACTTAAAGTCTAAGTTCTAAGGTGTTAAAGTAAAAGTTCGAATTAGTTGTTAAAGTATGTGTGACAGTGAGTTAAAGTATGTGAGATTTAAAGTAAATGTTGATATGATTTAAAGTGTAACTATTTGCATGACTTAAAGTCTAAGTTTGAAGATGTTAAAGTAAGAGTTCGAAGATGTTAAAATATGTATGACAGTTAGTTAAAATGTGTGGGACTTGATGTCACTGTTACATGACTTGAAGTATATGTTTTGAGGTAATAAAGTAACACTTTGGAGTTGTTAAAGTATGTGAGACTTAAAGTAACTGTTGACATAAATTAAAGTCTAAGTTTGAAATTGTTAAAATAAGTGTCAGAAGGTGTTAAAGTAAAAGTTCAAAATCATTAAAATATATGCGATGGTAAGTTAAAGTGCGCAACACTGTAAGTCACTATTGGTATGACTTAAAATCTAAGTTTGAAGGTTTTAAAGTAAAAGAAGAAATCAGTTAAAGTAGAATAGAAAACCATTTAAAGTAGAAAAGCAAACTAGTTAAAGTAGAAGTGCAAACCTATTAAAGAAAAAAAAAGCTATTAAAAAAGAAGAGAAAATTAATTAAAGAGTCTGGCCTATTAAAGTAGTAGTTGTAGTATGTTAAAACAATAGTTATAATATGTTAAAATTGTAGTTGTATATTAAAGTAGTTGTTGTTATGTGTTAAAATAGACAAAAAAATCAGTTAAAATAGAAGAAGAAATATGTTAAAGAAGAAGAGAAAATCAGTTAAAGTATGTAGAATTTAAAGTAATTATTGATATGATTTAATGTGTAACTTGAAAGGTGTTAAAATAAGAATTAAAATAATTTAAAATAACATTTATCTACAGTCAAAAGATAGAAAATATTAGTCTCTAATTATCAACACAGATCCTAATAAAGTAGGGATTAAAAACTAACATTCCTAAAAACTACTGAATTTTAGTGTACATGTATTTTTGACAAGGATTTGTAATTAAGGTCTCACAGGGACTTATAATTAATTTTTCAAAAAAATCGTACAACGATATTGTCCTTTTTCTGGATCCTCTCGCCCCCCGCAGGAGGAGGGCCGGTAGTACAAAGGGTGGGGGGATTTTTCATTCACCCCTCAAATTAATATTCTCTTTTTTGGTGTTTTACACAAGGGGTATATGAAAAAATCCCCCCCCATGGGTACTGACCGCCCCCCCCCCCCCTCCTGCGGGGGGTCGAGAGGATCCCGACTCTTTGTCTTATGGTGATGTTTAATCATGTGAGCAGTTACATGGAACTTAATTAGAGCAATTTGGCAGTATCAGTATATTTTCATTACTCATTTTTATCATCTATATATATATATATATATAGTTAGGCATCAAGATCATGAACCTAATCACTTGAATATGTATAGATGATTCCGATTAAAGACTTCCTTAATTGGTGGCATTCTTGATTATGAAGCATCGGACGGTGGGACAGATCTCATGCAATAATGACTGTACCATCACTCTATGAACATGAAGGGAAATGATGATACGAATTAAAGGTTAAGTTCAAGAAAAATTGGACTGGACCGAAATCTAACTGGATCAGCACAAATATCTGAATATATTGAGAAGGGTTCAGCTGAACGCCGTCTTAACTTGTATTTATATATATATAGTACTTAACATTACATGCACCTTCGCAATATAGCACGCTCAATCCTGCTGGTTCAGTTGCCTTCCCAAGTGAGAAAGGCATAGCTTTCATTATATGAACTCTTGAGACGACCGAACCATGCATTCAATTAATCTTGTCTCACGAAGCACGCATATTCCCTCTGCTGTGTCACACATGCACGGTGATCTATGAATTGCTTGAAACCCACAACCAGCTGCTTTCAGAGAAGGTCTCAAAGGAGATAGCATCCAGACAGTATGCGGGGACGTCGCTCCCGACCTCCTCTTGACCCCCCCGCTTTATCCCATCCCCGCTACATCGATCCACATGGCTTCCCCGTCCAGCATGCTACCCACCGAGCTGGCCTCCGGTGGCACAAGGCAGTGGCGGATCCTCAGTGCAGTCAGTGGGGTGACGTGACCCCACTGACTTGGAGAGGAGTCTTAAGAAATTTTTTTTTTTTTGTTTATACAGGTCAAAATTTTAGGTAAGTTAATATAAAGTGACTCCACGAATTTAAGAGTGACATCTCTATAGTCAAGTGACCTCACTGAATTAATGTTCAAAATCCGCCACTGACACAAGGTCGCCATCGATCACCTGCCGCCTTCCCTCCACCGCTTTGAAGCACTGGACCCTTCTCCCATCATCATCATCAGCAGCAGCAGGAGATCCAACCCCCCGCCCACTCGATCCTCCCTTCTCCTGTGCACTTTTCTGCTCTCATCAAATGCCCGAGACAAGTGGCATGTGAAGATGCCCCGGAGAGAAGCGACAGTGGAGCTGCTTCCACTGGGTTTGGCACGTGCGTATGTCTGCAGTCCACCACATCGATCGCCTCCATCGTGTAGAGCGACGAGTACTCGTCACGTCGTGCAACATGCTCGGCCTTCGGCCTTTCCCACGTACGTGTTAGTGGATTACAGAACCAGTAACCTGGTATTGCAGCCAAATTAATGTGACAAAGACCGGTCGGAGATAGATTATTGTAATGAACCTATCTGTCTGTGGGTTCATATGGCTGAGGAGACGGGAGAGAAGACCCACCTTTGCTAATTATCAAGCATTTGTACGTGTATGCATGCGAACTCTCTTTTGAACTCCCCCCCCCCCAAACCATCGCCAAAACGTTATGGATCGATTCTAGCTAGCTTGCTTACTATATAGAGATGCAAAATTTAAAAGTTAATGTCGAATTATGACAAGAGATGGATCCTTCGGACTCTGAGGTTGATGCAAGGAGACAACCACCAAAATCCGGGCTCGGAGGGCCACACCCAGCTCACCTGCGAGCGCGCGCGGGGGAGCGAGCGATTCCAACTCTGGAACATGGCCGGCCGGCGGACATGATCCGGTGTTTTCGCGTGTCGGAGGGAGGATTAGGAGTTGGAACATGAAACATGGGGTTCGACGAACAGCCTGCAGGCTCGCAACCGCTGTTGCTTGGGCCATTCTACTGTTTTGCAGTCTGCGTTCGAGCCAACCCGCTGTAGCTTAATTGGCGACCACCCATGCACGGTTAATTTCATGTGTTAATTTGTTGCACCCTTAACTTTCATGGGGAGGTAGCAATGGCGAATCTAACTTATTATTAGTGGGGGTTTGAGATTTCACTGGATTATAAAAGTTTTATTACATAAGTTAGATTTTATTATAAATGACCCAACTAAATTAAGATATAATTTTATGAGTGTATTATTAATGATTCTACTAAATAAATTTTCTGAATTCGCTAATATTATAAAGGGAAAAAAAAAAAGAATAAAGATATTAGTATGGATGGGGCATTCAGATGAGAGTTCTCTAGCTGGGATTGCCAATATTGTAAGAGACTTTGTTTTTTGGTTTTTATCATTATTATGATCCTATAATTTTATTCTACCTACATTAATAAATACATATCTAAAGCGACTTATGTAAGAAAAATAATGAAACGAGAAGAGCAAGAAAGACCACACAAGTAAAAGGCTTGTTTGTGCAAAAGAGTGTGTATAACTCTGTATTCCTCCTATCTCAAGTCAAAACTTGGAAATGGAGAGCCCCCAAGAACTTTATTCCTTAAAGTAGACACTCCATCCGGATGTCGACCTTTGCTCATAATTGGAGACGTACGTACTTTCTCCCGGTGATACCCCAAGAAACGTGATTCTCCGCAGTTCATGGGTTCGCGTAAAAGAGACTTCAAAGCAAAAGGTAGAATTCATGCGTGAACTAAACTTTGTTATAGAATGCATAAGAACAGCTAATGTTTCTATCAGTTTCTCTGTCAGATCTTGTGTTGAGACCATGATTCATGATTCCAAGATAGCAATCTGTATTTGCAGAGTTCCGACGTCCCTTAATCATAAGAGTGATAGCGTTCCGACGGGGAGGGGTGGGTCCTTTCTGTTCTCCGGTCCTTATCACGCTTGTCTTGGACAGGCCGGCCCCAAATGAAGCTGGCGGCATGTCTTTTGTAGAATCGCAGTTGCGTTATGCAACAGGACTTGGACGATGCAGACGCAGAAAACGATGTGGGCAAATGTAAATTTCTGACGGCAAGCATGCATCACCACGCAACAGAAGGAAGATGACTAACTGCAGTCCATTTTTGAGGAAGAACGTCGTGGCTGTTCCTGGCTACCAAGTTGCATTTCACCTGCATGCACTTTGCTTGTTGAGAGAAAGAAAAGATGTGAGTTTACTTGAAGCGACAAACAGGATTGCAATTTTTCTTTTCTTTTTATAATGCAGCACGGTTGGTCAAGTATTTCTACCGTTTCAGTTAAAGAGAATTTGGCTTGGAACTTTTGGTCTGACAAATGGCCGAATATGTATATGTTCTCTGTCCGATCGTTTACCCTTAATTTCCTGGCGCGGTACTTCCCCACACAAAGTTTCGGACAACAGTACATCACTACAAAATATTGAATTGATTTAATCATCCAACTCAACTTTAAAAGAAAAAAGTGAAGAAGCTCGCATATTTCTAAGAAATACTTGTTGCATATATAGCCACAAATACCGTTGATCCCAATCAATAAAAATATTTAATACTTCTTAATTAATATTCTTCTATCATCACAAATAAGAATATTAAATATTCTTTCATTATTTCTCATAAAATTATTTATCAATGGTAAAAAATTAACAAATTAAAGATAACAAATAACTAACTAAGTATTTCTCTTTTTCTTTTTTCCTTGTAACTGCAGGTCTACTCGTGCAATTCAACTCAGTTTACATATATATGATAATGAATACAGGTTGCAACATTAAGATCTTATTACAGATATTGACATTATCGAAGCTATTTAAGTCATCCAACTCTCTCGAAACCAAATAAAAAGTGTACAAATGAAAGGCAGATCAAACTAAATATGTTATTGTTACATACACATGATCATTCTAACACACATGAACGGTAACCTCATTTGCACGTCTATAATATAAGAAGAGAAATACTACTAGATCTTGTAATAAAATTGAAGTGGATTGTAAGAAATCAATCTTAAGTGTGAATATATTTGTTATGGAATCAATAAAATTATTTTCTTGCAATCTATACATCACTTTTACTACAAAGCCCTTGTTGCAATAAATATTTGTCCATGAAGAACTGAGAAAATTAGATATTGCTAAAAGGAATCCTTCTTTCAACGGTCAAAAAAGAATCTTGGAAATTAGACAACGCAACCACCACTAGTCATCAGCACAACAGCATGCACAGGGCAATTAGATTTGATGTACATAATTATTTACTGCCGACTTAAGGATAGAGGTGGTCAGCCCTAATAAGTTAATTAATTATATATGGTAAAGCCGAAAGGGGTGGGTTTAGAAGATTCCTTCCGTAACCCCGCCCAATTCCTCTGTCCAACGAGTCGTAGTAGTTGACAAAACTATATATATATGGAGCAAAAAAGGTTTACATTTTCCAATGTCAGAAAGAACAATTACAGTTCATTACTCAACGACTTTAGTTGTCCCTTTAGAATTCAGACCATCCGACTTTTTGTTGGTCGGATATGCTTTTCTAATAATACTTGCGTTTTAAAAAGTGCGATCCGAACGTTGGAAGACGGGGTCGTACGTTCGTAATATACAAAATAATTTATTAGACATACTGGATAAATGCTAAAATAAGCCAAGAGACAAAGTCGTGTTTTATTATAAATGACTTAGTAATCCACAAGTTTGGTGCTTATTTGAATGATCTCCAAGTTACATTAATGAAGTACTTTTGAACGGTCAAAAATACTCTTCATATTTGTAAATGGTTGTAGATGCGCGCAGTATGTTCACCACGCAGTACGGTTTAGACATCTAAATGACAAAATTTCTCCCACGTTAGATTTTCAAGGGATCCAAAGCTAGCATTTCTAGGTCATTTTTGCAGTCATTAATTGACACTTTTCACTGTATATTGTAGAAAGAAAAATTATTTGGTGACACCATTTTATAATATATGTATTTGACATCACTCACATGACACAAATTTTAAAATGTCATGTGAGTGGTGTCAAATATTGTTAGTGTCACCAAATTATTTTCCTTTTAGAAATACTATCGACATTGAAGGCACGAGAAACGAGAAGGGATTACCATTTGAAGTTATTTATGTGTATCTTTTGATACTTTAATTATAAATGTTAAATAATATAGCAAATGTTCCAAATTATAAGAATATATATATGTAAAAAATCTCGATATCCAGTTAAATAATGCCATATAATTACCTATCGCAAGAGAGTACACAATAAGATTACTCTTTTTTTAAGTGTCGAGACAAGAATGCTTCGAGAGGTGGATCACTACTTCAATACAAATAACAATGACCCAAATCCCTGTGCACATCGAAATTTCGCTGCATGCATTCTACCAGCTGACACGAGTGCAGGCAAATGCGATTCTCCGGCGGCCCTTTACACAAATGCATGATCATGCATAACTTGGGTTCCAGATGTACAGGAATCAGCTATACAAATTGTACATTAGGGAAACAGACAAGCAGCTACAGCAGAAACTTTTTCAAAAAGATCAGATGGGAGTTGTGGAGGTTATCTTCTGGGAATAAAGAAACCATGGGGAAGGATTTCTTTTCCTCCTCTGTTTTCTTTTGATCTTATAAGGCATGCAACAGGAGACTCAAAAAACCCCAAAGGCTTACAGACCACAAGTGAAGTGCAAGAATGGCTTTTGCTGTCTGGAGAAAGCATCCGATCCCCTCTTCCCTATTTGGTTGGATATGGAAGGAGACAACGGAGTGATCGTGCCGGTCACTCTCCTGCTACCATGTCCACCGACTCCTCTTTCAGACTCCACTCTCGTTGTTGATCAGTTTATTACTACTAGTTTTGAGACGACAGGCCTATGGGGTGCCGACACTTATGCATGGCCATGTGACGTGGACCACTAGGAGCATGCCACCTGTAAAAGATCTTTTCCGTCTGCCTGCTCCCCATTTTGATTCCAACTACTGCTTTCAGTTGGTATATATATGTATATACCTTGCTCTCTGCTGGGATGGGATGGGATGGGATGGAATCCCCTGGAGATGTGATGAGATTGGTTGGAGGAAGAGAGAGAAAAGATGTGAACACTAGCTATATATGTCAACGATGCGAAAAAGAAATTCACGATCAAGAAAACTTCTTCCAGCGATGGTGAATGTCAAAGTTGTGCATTTGTTATTTGTGTGACTCGCGGCATGATCAGTAATCAAACGTTGATAACAAGTGTGTCTCAAGGTTTTAGAAAATTTTATAAGGATAATAGTACAAGAATACAAAAGATTATATATATAACATGTATCGATCTATACATGGACATAGGGAAATATACGCTAGCTTCTTCGCACTTCGGAAAACATTAAAGAGGTTAACAAAATTTACTAGCAATATTATAACTATTTTAGAATTCAAACAAATATGGCAAAGATTTATGGAAGTGCTCGTTCTGAAATCTTGGATAAAAATCTCTAATACGATAACATGAGTGTCCATACCGATCCAAAATACACAACTTGTGTAGGTGAAATGGGAACAGTTCACTTGTGTAGACGGAGATATGACTCGCCTATGATGATTCGCTTAATTGTGTGCAGGCATAATTCTCTGAGATGCCTGTGGGGTCTTTAATTGGCAAGAGCAACTACTAACTTCGACTATGGGTAGACATGAACCCACCAGCTAGCTACTTGCTACGTGCCATCTCCCAGTGGGAAGCCATCACACGTGAGTGACCTTGGCTTTTCCTACGATCAGTGGCGACAGAATCGTTAGCATTGCAGTGTCTTCTAACCCTTGGCCGCCTCCATTATCCTTACGCGCGTCGTCCTACCAATATTCTTTATAAACATGCATCTGCCGAGAAATATGCTTCTCCCCGCGGTCACTAACTTGATTCGACCACGTCCCAAAGCACTCCAGACTATGACAAAGAGCTGAAGCGAAGCACACCCGCGCGAAATATGAATTGAATATACCAAGCACGTTAGAGATGTACATGTCTTCCGTGTGCAAAAGCATGCAGGATTTTTGGGGAAGGCAATCGAATCCGAGGGGTTGTCTTGTGCGCGAGGCCTGGTTTCATGAAATCTATATATATATATCCCAACAAGGGAGGAATATTAGTACTATTCTCTTGTCGAATAATGAAGCATCATATATATATAGGTGGTGTAAGATATGCTCCACACTTGGACTGCAACGTGGGATGAGGGAGCTCTCGTCCACTATTTACTTGTAGGATCTGACAGTTCAGATGGAATATAGTAGAAAGTTCCCCCACTGGCAACATTCCCTGAGGAATTAATTAAGATGGGTGTGACCTGGGGTTTGCTCCTGGTCGGCTGCTTTAACTAACTTGTAGATTAAGTGATCGAAGTAGTACTAGAATACTGATCAACACACACGAGAATAGAAAGGGTACGTTGAAAGAATACTAAGTAGGAGGTTCTGAAAAGTAGACGCCAGGTTTACCTGTGAGAGCTAAGTCAGAGAGGGATGGATATAGCGTTCGGATTCTGTCGTAAGATTGAAGTTTAACTTCAATAATTCGACCCCAATTCACCAGCCGCCTGTACATATATGTCGATCATCGCGCAGTTGGCCACTATAAATAAAGAGTTCAAGTTCTAACCAGCTACTAGGTGCATCTCATACTCCCATCTCAGTCACCAGCCGAGTTCTTTCGGCCATGCATGGGGATGTGGTGACTGAAAGCTGACTTGTTCGAGACATGAACCTTGAGCTAGCTAATATCATGTGCTACTTGTAGAATGTGAAGTATCGTCCTTGCCGAAGTTTAGATGCTAGGATGATCTGGTGGATTCTAGATGGCTGCTTAATATGTATAATAGAAGAGAAAAAACATTTTTTTTATGTGCGTTAGGTCAGTTGATCTAATCTTTTGAATTGTATAAATACGTTTTGAGTGTGCCTAAAACTTAACTATTTATAATTCTTAACAAAATCTTCTAATAAACTTGAGAGATTTAGATATTGAACTCTTCTTATCTGATGTACGACATAACGTCCAACCAATTAATATTACATAGCTCTTTAATTAAGAAAAGTATGATTCGGTGATACATCACATCTGATCATCGAAGTCTATCGTCTACGTTTTTTAATTGGGCAAACTTCTTTTGAAAACATTAATCATATATTCTTAAGAATAAGATATGTACAGCAAAGTTTCTCAACAAAGAAGGAGAGAAGTGGGAGAGGGACATTAGACGCACGTGGCATTTTCATAACCGAATTAATGAGCCTAGAATATACTGAAATATTATTTGGATTATTCGACTGAATTGATCCTCTTGGATTGTGATGATATGGTCCACATGATGGATTTCAGTATAATTAAGAAAAGTAAATATGGTCCATATTATTTGGATTATTCGACTGAAATCCATCATATGGTATTAGATCCCCGAATGGATTTGTATTCGGGTAACAGCTAAAAATAAGTATCAAATTTCCATCGAAGACCTAAATTAGATATTCCAGCCTTGAATAAAAATAGAGCTAATCAAATCAAAAGGTATAATTATTTTATTTTGATGTATATACTAAACCCATATAATCCATTTATAATTGGATTCCAGCTGGAAGCTAATTACTTGTTCGATCATCAGTACAGAAGCGATCTTAATTATGAGATCAAGAAGTCAGAGAACAGAATTACACAATTAATGTGGGAGCTAGCTAGCTCTCTCTTTTGGTTGTACACACGGCACCTTTGCTCAAACTCACGGAGAACCGGCCTCGCCGCAACCCCCAGAGATAACATATATATATCTGTACCTTCGTTTCACAGGAGAAATAGATCTGTCCCCTTGGCTAGCTGGTACGTCCCCCCTCAGGATTCTCCTGGCAAAAGGAGCTTTTAGAGAAGGATGCTCACTTAGGGCATCAAGCTGTAGCTTCTGTATTTGCATCGAACAGCAGTGTGGCAGATAGCTACTCTTCTGGTCTGAATGCGCAGTAAAATTAAAGAAGAGAAACAGCAAAGACAGAAACGGCACTGAAATCCACAACTTTTTCTCCTTTCTGGTAATTCTCTCCACCAACTTCTTACACCATTTTTGTACGTCACTACTCTTAAAAACTATTTTTAAAAATTAAAAAAAATGTTTATTATAAAGAGAGTGAATTTTATTAAAACCTCAATAGAAATAGATAAACCCTAATTAAGAGAATGAGTCATTCTATTAGGGTTGACTTATTTCGGTTAAAAATAGATCAATCTTGATCAAGTACTCTATGAGAATGATTCAGTTCCCTAAGATTTATTCATTCTCAATAAAATTTTAATAAAATTCGCTCTTTTATAATAATAATAAAATCATATTTTTTATTTTTTTAAAATTGTAATGTAGAAAATTGATATAAGAAGTCGATGTAGAGGATCTCAATCCGAGAGCCCCAAGCCCCAATGGCACGTAGGATTCAAATTCTGATCACTCTGGCATTTGCAGTCGCGCGCCATGAAAGGATCATGAGTTCCTTAAATTAAATGACATATATGAACAGAGAGACAATACCTCTGGTGCAGCAGGCCAGGTAGCTAGTTAATTAGCTAGCTTTACACCTGTGTGAGACAAGGGTGGAGATACGTTTGTTTACAACATATCAAAGATCGCTTTTGCCACAGCAGGCCATGCACGGCTGCATGCTTTGCCGCACAAACCAATGGCATCATGGCATCCTCTCTAGCTGAAAAGAGTGGTGGGAATCCTCTCTGGAGGGCATGCAGGCGTGTTAACCATCCCATCGCCGAGCGCCCCGCTGGTTCCACCGTCCAAATTTATGCGATCATCCAGTCCACAGGGCCGGCGTCACCTTGTTCTAGTCGCAAAAGTTGAGACCAGAGTGAACAGTACTATACCAATCCATAGATCTTAAAAGGACAATTCGACTGCAATATTAGTCTTTAGAGTAGAAAAGGTTAAGAACCCATGAAGGGCCACGAACAGTAGTATGCAGCAACTGTACTACGAGTGCATGATCAGCCGGCAAATTTGAAGGAATTCACACTGAGTACTAGATTCATCGTAATTAAATTCCTTCGAATTTAATTATCATACTTCCAGTAAAAAAAAATTTCATAAACCGACCCTAAATTCGTTTGTGCATGCATGATCTAATAAGTAACATCTAACGTAAAACTACTTGTACATGTTATCAAGGTTCACAGCGGTAGGGCGGCCCATACCGCATCAAGACTATTGCGAGTTCTGACACAGTCTCGGGTGACCCGAGACGAGCCGAATTCAAAAGAGATCCAACCAGACTCGAACCAGTCCGATCGGATCCCACCGCCTAAAAGCCCTCCCCACTTAAAAATTACGTAAGTAAATAAATTTTAATTGGTCTATGTTTATTTGGTCATTCAATTTAGCACTCGAATAATGTTTAATGGACATGAAATTTCGAACATAAATAATTGGAAGGTGATATTTTTTTATGGTGATTTTAATAATTTAATTTTTTAAAATAAAATTTTTCTCAAGTAAAAAATACCTAAAAAATTAATAAATTGAGTTAATTTCGATATATGTGTCCCAAAAGTTATCGAAAATCATATTTTTAGAATCAACATATTTTTTAAAATAATTATGGTGATTTCAAATTCAATCTTGTTATCGGAGTCCAATGACGTCCTATTGAGATACGTGTAACTGCCAGTAAGAGTCACAATTTTTTTTCAGAATGTGCACAACAAGATCCATATATATTGCAATAAGATTATGGTATCTATTATATCTCTGGATATCAGTATGACGATAGCAGTTTGTACATGTAAGTTTCGATTGTTTCACCACTAAATGAGAACACTATATGAAATCATCATTAACTATTATTATGTAACATGTGAATTATTTTGAATGACTTTCAGAAGTAGAAATGACACAACAAATTATTCTTGTAGATGTAAAAGTTGAGGAATGGTGAAGACGAGAATATGATAATTATATTTGGTTTGTAAGAAATGATGATTGCATCATTAATATATTTGTGTATGTGTAAGAGATAATTTTAGTATGTTTATTTATTATGTTTGATGAACACTAGATGATCATGTTGGGTTGTCATGAATAGTTAAATCGATTTTTTTATATTTTTCAACTTTTTTATATGATGTGCTTATATTTAGTTCATTTACTTTTGAAATTTACTTATTTTAGATATTGATCTGATCAAAAATTAAAATATATATATCAAATAATTTTTCCCCACCATATTTTAACGATATAGTATAATATAATTGTATTGTACTGTGTCACAAAGAATGTGACACGATCGACGACCAACTTTACATATTGTACGTAGAATTCGAAGTAAAAAAGTTCATAAAACATAGTTATGACGAATATATTTATATTTTCATAAATTGCATAATACATATGCCCCTGACAAGTTCCTATCAGAAGTTGGAAGGACCCGAAGCGGGCGGCTTGTCGCCACACGGCACGGGACCGTGGCTCGGCCGGTGAGCACCCCCACCCGCCCAAACCACGACCGCACGCCGGCCGGCCCCGCCACCGACGGAGTACCGGGGATTCGGCGGTGTCCGTGATCGCCCTTCGGTTTCGGATGGCTCTAGCTCGCAAGTGCGTGGTGGCCCGCCACCGCCCCGCGCGGGACGAGCCAACCACAACGGTGGTGCTCTTGGCTTGGTTGTGGCATGTGCGCTCCCTCCCATGTGATGTGTTGGGACCGAGGCAAGACAGAGGCAGCCCACCACCTCGCCATGTTTATGGGTCGTTGAAGCTGCCAGCAGAAGGGAAATCTTGTGTTTTCTAGAAATTGTGTCAAAAGTATGATGGCAAATCGAGAAATGTTGAGTGGTTAAATAATCGGATAAATAATTTGTACGATCATTTTTATTGACGTGCATAATTATAATCCGACGAAGTTGATCGGATAAATAATTTATCAGGTCAATCATACACTTAGTATAATTATTTCGACAAATCTTATCATTTACCGAAATATACTTCTGATTAGTTTGACATAATTTAACTTTTATATTTTATGTTTTAACATTAAAATGCAAATCCGGAATAGTCATATAAGTTGATTGGATTTTGTTTGTGTTGTGTACCATTCTATGATTAATTGTTTATTATGACCATTTGGTAGCGAAAGAAAGGCCGGATCTTCGAAAGTTGGAAGGGTGAGGAAAGTTTAGTTTTCGAAGACTATGAATTATTTTTAGAGTATCATAAGAGTATTAAAAATAAACTATAGTAGTTAATTATATAATTAGATAATTTAAGCATGTTCTAATAAATTCCCTTTTTACTTCAATTTAGAAAGTCCAACGTGCTGGTCTTCAATAAAAACTGTATACGTGAGAGCATAAAAACTGTATACGTGAGAGCAAAAAAGTTATATATAAGTATCTTGTGTAGGACTTAACATCTTTTCAATGAACAATTAAATTAAACCTTAAAAAAACTCCAACAAACTATTTTCTCTTCTTCTTTTTTTGGTGAGACTGGAGGTCTGATATAGATTATTAAACACAAGATAAATACTTAGGGTTCATTTGGTTGTATGTTAAACAGTTTAAGAGGGATATAGTTTTCTACGGAATAACTTTTACGTGAAAATGAAAACGTAATTGTCTATTTAGTTGTTAGGAAAATATAAAATCATATGGAGGGATATGAGATCTTATGATCCACACAAATGAGAGAGAGTCATATATTCATTGTGTACTAACACTATTCATCAATTTTTATTTTATTTTATTTTTTATTTTTAATATTTTAAAAATAAAAAAAATTAGATAACTAATAAAAATAAGTAACTTTGACAAAGACAATTTAAAGTAGGAGAAATAAAATAAAAATACAATTTGAATGAATAGTATTCTATAGATATTTTAATAAAAATAAAATTTAAATTAACTAATAAAAAATAATTAAATTTAACAAAGATTACTTAAATGAGTGAAAAAAAAATAAAAATGTAACTTACATGAATAGTGCCCAAACCATATAACTGTAGCACCTGCTCCAGCCGCCGCAACACATTTGGAAAATGACATCCGCACAGTTTGCGCGGATGCCAAAATCCGGGATATGTGTGATTTAGTTTTTCAAATTTTATTTTTCAGTGGTACCAAATAATATAAAAATTAAAATTTTCCTAAAAAGTATTTCTTAACTCAACTTTTACCCTCAAACAAACAGATCTTAGCGTAAGAGTATATTTATATTTTAATTATAAGTGGGCTGATAAAATTTTAAATTGAATTCACAAATATTTAGATTAAACTCATAAAATTTAACATAGACCCATCAAATAACGAGGAACATTACAATATCTTAAATAGACCAAGAGTTCCTTTTTACAACTAAAATATAAATAGACTCTTGCTACTAAACCTTTCACTAATTAACGCAAACAATGCCGGAAACCCAAAACCTTGATGACGCCACGCGCGGCTCCTGCCAACGCTTTCCAATTACCCATTGACGTCACACGAAGAAGCACTTTTGATATGTGTGAGAAGGAGGGCACTTGCGACCTCGCAGCCGCGTCTATATATATAGAGGCAGCCCGGAAGAGCGAATCCTCCCATCGGCACACATTCACACTATCCGCAGGAAGAAGAAGGCGAAGAAGAACGAAGTGCTCAGACAGAAGGCACCTGTTTCCTCTCTCGGTGACGTTCCAAGGCCAGCTCTTCTTATAAGCAGAGTAAAAGATGGCAAGGGTGCACCCAAACACCGCCGTCGCCTCCAGGAGGGGAGGCTGCCCTCGCCGGCGCACCTCCCCCCCGACGCCGGCGGGGAGGCCGCGGTGCTGACCGTGTGGAGGAAGTCCCTCCTCTTCAACTGCGACGGATTCACCGTGTTCGACGCCAAGGGCAACCTCGTCTTCCGCGTCGACAATTACACGTCGAGTCACAGAGGGGAGGTCGTGCTCATGGACGCCACCGGCACCCCGCTGCTCACCATCCGGAGAAAGGTAAGAAGATTTTTTTTTAAAAAAAAAGGAACTTTGCAACAACCCATGGCGCCCAATGGTGTGATTGCTCCGGTTTTGCTTGGATGGGATCCTAGCGGGAGGATCCAGTCCACCAGTAGCTTGTCTTCCCTGTGCTGCCTCTCCGCTCCACTGGGGATTCTTCCTCTCCGAATTAAAATTAGAGAAGGAAGACCCAAGTCCGGAAAAGCATGTGAGCTACCCAGTTGGTCTGGAGGCTCAGATTTAACAGAACCCCCAGTAGCACATCCCAGCCATGGGGAAGCCGAGCAACTCGGTTACCCCCATCTGCCTGGGCCATATTTCCGGATGCTGGGTGGAATTGCAGTCTGCCGGCGCAGGGAGCTACACTCACTGCTGCCGTGGTGGACCTTGGGTAGATATTGGGTGTGTTGTTTTCTTCCTCCCACCGGCCATCTCTGAACTGAATTACATGTATTTGATGTTTTTTGCGCAGAAGATGAGCCTGGGGGAGAACTGGCTGGTCTACCACGGGGAGAAGGCCAGCGACCCACTCCTTTCTGTCAAGAAGCACGTCAACTTCCTCCAATCCAAGGCGCTGGCGCATGTCACCCGTTGCAGCGCCGACGCGGAGCGCTGCACCTACCAGGTGGAGGGGTCCTACTCGCAGCGCTGCTGCGGGGTCTACGATGAGCGCCGGCAGCGGCTGGCGGAGATCAGGAGGAAGGAGGCCGTGGGTGGCGTCGGCTTCGGGGGAGACGTGTTCCGGCTCGTCGTGCAACCGGGCATGGAGGTGGCCGTCGCCATGGCCATCGTCATTCTGCTCGAGGAGATGTTCGGGTCCCGGGGTTCGTCACTGATAAGGGGCTGAGCTTGTTGGGTTCTTACCGTTTCCTCCCCTTCGTGGTTTCTTCACTGGTAGTGATTGACCTGAAATGCTGAGAGACAAAACTAAGCATCCATCTCAAGCTAACAACATATATGAACAACAAGGATGGACGTGAATTGACATGAGATGAGATGAGATTGTAGGTAGGCGAGGATTGTTTGATCGGCATATCATCTTTCTGTCGTGGGGCCATGGATATCATGGTAGTATTTTTTTTGTATCCACCACCAGAAAAAAAAAGAAAACAAAAGAAAAGAAAAGAAGAGAGAATAGAATGGAAAAAGAATTGTTCTTGATGCCTTTTCTTTGGTGTTTGGATTTTGGAACCCCTCTTTTTGTAAACCTTGCACCAGCAAACAGTGAATCATGGTGTGCTGTTGGCCGCATATGTAATCTCTTGAATAAAGTTGTTTAGAATGGGAATTTTAATAAGAAATCCATGTGTCAGAGTTTAATAAAAAGAGTTTAATAAAAGGGAAAAAATTTACTGGCTGGTCGCAAACAAGTTGGATTGTTCAACTTAAATATAACGGTCCGACCCTACAAGCATAATATTATGGCGTCTGACAATTGTGTCTGGATCGAACATTCTAACTCGACCTGCGACTTGATACAAAGTATGACTCTAAATAAATTGAGGTGTCATTCCCCTCCATGCAAAGGGAGGCAAAACATCCAAAATTGGATTGGTATCTTATTTAATACCAAATTGCCTGTTTCTGTTTGAAGGGATCACCAAACTATATCTATAGATCGATATATTTATGTGGGATCACGGCTTGACCTGATTACTAACCTGCTGATTAGATTGGCCCTTGTAATATAGATGATCTGCATACTAAGAACCGACTGGGAGGGGGGGGGAGGGGGTCATGGCTTTCTTCCCAAATTGTTGGAAAATGAGGGAGACACAAGTATCCTCTCCACATGCTGGCATGTCACTTGAAAGCCACACTTTATATTTTGGGACTCTTACAAACTCTACCCTAGTTATTATGAGGATATAATTGTAGTCTTTGAAAGCTACTTTGTAGTTTTGAAGCCATTTTAACCAAAATTTCTAATTTATTTTTGTTATGTTAAAATGAAAGCCAAAAAGTGACTCCTAACCAAATTTTTTTATTTTGTCAAACATGTTCTTAGTGTGCTGGAAAGGAGAATCACACACTTTTTGGGAAGTCAAACTTAGTTTCTGCATCTTTGGTCATCCAACTTTTTTTTGTGTAGTAGATGGATAATATGCTATGCCATTCCTACCGAGAAGTTGGTTCATGCTACCTTTTCTCTGGGAAACAGAAAAAAATACTTTTAGACCAAGTAAACTAAAAACAAAAACATCAAAACAAAAAGAAAGTTGCATGACATCCTCTGCAAACAGTGTGAGAGAGAGAGAAGTGGCCCATCCTGGTTTAAGCTGTGAAAGAAGTGGCCCAAAAAAACAATAATGGACTTCATATTTTAACCGGTTCACTGGCAATCCTAAATGAGAAATGTTACGCTCATGGGCAGTGTCGGGAGTGTAGCCGACGTGGAGGGGCCACGCCCCTCCGCGCGCGCGTCGCGTGGAGGAGCGAGCCCTCCGCATTAAATGCGATATTTTTTTCATTTTTTGTGCACTATTTGTGTGCACAAATAATATATTTGTGTGCACAAATATATCATTTGTGCACAAATTGTAAAAAAAAAAAAATAACGTATTTAATGCGGGGGGGCCGCCCCTCCACGTCGGCTATGCTCCCGGCACTGCCGGGAGCATAACATTTCTCATCCTAAATACCCATTTGACATTATTATGTTCATAAACTCGATTTTAAACAATAATAGAGATTCAAAAGTAAAAGTTCGAACAGGAACCAAGCCTAGGATATTTTGATCAGGATCTAAGCTGTCGTAGGTGTGGCTTAATTCAATAATCGGGTCTATAACTGCATCATCACGAACAACAATGCTCACCAAGGTTGGAGCAAATGCTCAGCTACAGCATCACAACAACGTATACAGATAAGTACTATAATATCCATCGAGCGATGCACCGAAAGGAGGGATAACTTCATTATTCAACTTTTTTGATGGGGACGAAGGAGAGGCATCCTTCCCATTGCAGCAACAATTTGGACGACAAGACCTGATTGGAGTGCGGGCCGACCGGCCCATCCACCTACTACAGAGAGAGAGAGAGAGAGTGTGTGTCATGGAAACAGCACTTTTCATGTTCATGAATGATTGAGCAATGGAAATTAACGAAGTACATTTTGCCCGTCCCAACCTTTACACAGCAAATATATGAGCACAGTCCTATGCCAAAGAATTGTCTGGTGATTAGTCCTCTACATATCTTTATAGAATGATGAGATCATGGATTCAAAAGACATTGCAATTATGTGCACGGCCCTTCTTTCACAACAGGGTATGTTTCACTTTGGATTAGACGGCGCATGGGAGGAGGCAATGAAGTATTAACTGTTACAAAACAACTTTTGTCCTCTAGTATATCCTAGAATGTTCTTTCGTTATTGTGCCCTATCCTAAGGGTATGATTGGTATTTATATAGATTAGGGATAGAGTGTGGATATCTCCAAAATGTTGGAGATAACCTCAAAATTTTAGAAAAATTCTCACTCTATTCCTAATTTATCTAAATACCAAATATAATTTAACAGAATAATTGAGATGCATGAATATTTTTGTAACAAATTTTTGTACCGTTATCAGTGCACGTTAAAAAATGTACATTAGAGAAGACACACTCATTATAGAAATGTGCCACTTATTTTTGAAGATTTTTAACATTCTCCTCATCCATTTTTTTAAAGCCCGGGAAACAAATAACACAACTTTTGTAAGTGTGTTAATTTAGTACACATCAAAGTGTGTACTAAATATTTTTCATATATAACTTGGGCCATCGATACCTGTGCGTGAGCCCATCTTCCAATTCTTTGTTTCTTCGTTTCCCCTGATTCTAACTTTGAATGCCCTGGCCTGCTTCTGAGCCTCCCTCTACAAAGACGCCAACAAGCCCAATAGAAAGTGAGTACTGATCCGCGGAACATTAAAGCTCTCCATGTAATGTTTGCTGCAACTAGGGATTGTAGCTATGTCATGTCATCATCACCTCTTCAAATGTGTCATATATTTGAATATGTTACATTAGGATTAAACCTGATCACGGTTGGGTTAAGGGGTAGGAGAGACTAACCTACCATCAACTTCAAATCTCCTCCCGACCCCACACCTCCCCACTCCCTTTCTTTCACACTGTGTTTTGGATGAGGGTATTTTCATCGTTGGAAAGTCATTTAACAGTTTCACCTATGTTTCAATGAAATATTTTTTATATTGTGATGACCAGTTAATCTAAGAGATATAACTGATACATTTTTAACAAATATTTATTGCCCGTATCGTCCAAAACGGGATTAATAGATGCAAGAGGTAGAGGCTCCACCCATGCACGGTATCTTTAATTTTCACATAATTTCTTCATAACTTCTATTTGACCCACTTATTTGGAACTCCAAAATCGTAAATCTTAAACCCACAGATAACCAAATAAGTGAAATAAATAGGGTTTATGGGGAAATGATGTCACAATAAAAAAAATGGAATAAAAAATAATATTAGAATTAAAGGTGGCTTGGCGTGGGGCATACACGACCCCAGAAATGTCAATTCGGTCTTGAACTGCTCCAGGATCGACAGTGAGCATTAGGCACCTGGGCCACGCCAAAGGAAGTCTTGTGAGTGATCAACCATTCTTGTCGTCGGAGCCGGACCATTTTTGTAACCCCTGCCAAGTTGTGTGACCTGGCACTGTTTAAAATGGGCCGGACAATAAGTCTCAGTCTAGCTTGACCTATGGGTCGGACGGACAACAAGTCTCGGCCTAGGTTGACCTTGTTAAGACCCCCTAATGACGTAGATAATAGGAAGATAAAATTGGAGACTACTACATATTAGTCCTTAAAATTATATTATTATCATATTAGTCTCTCAAATTTTTTAAAATCTTATAAAAAAGTCTCTCTAGTAGAGATTAATATAAAATATTTAGAAGTTTTAAAAGACTAATATGATAACGATGAACTAAAAGAAAAATATGTATATTTGTAGGAACTAAAAAATAAAAAACCCTACAATAAATTGCTTGAGAGCGAACTACAAGTTCGAGTGAGGCACCACCCCTTGGTTGTAGTTCAACCCGGGAGTTGTCATCCCATGACCAACTACCCTAGGCTACAGCTTGTCAAAGGAGAAAAAATTAATACACTTATCTAAGTGTATTTACTGTACTTGACAGTGACATAGCAGTCCGTGTGATGCCAAGTTAGGTGCCATAGAAGGTGGTAAACAGAGAGGAATAGTGGGCGACAATAGGCAGCAACTATTGGTGACCGACGGTCGTGGCGATGGAGATCGATAGTGGTGGCAGCAAGAGGTGATGGCGACTGGACTCCGAAATATAAATTTAGACTCCAAAATATTATCTTTAGGCTCTAAAAATATTGACTGAACTTTTAATAATAACTTTAAACTCCAAAATACAAATTTGGACTCTAAAATACAAAATTAGACTCCAAAATATTACCATTAGAGTTTAAAATTATTTATTGAGCTTTTAATAGTAACTTGGACTCTAAAATACAAACTTGGGGTTTTAAACTACAAACTTGAGCTCCAAAATGGTGACTTTGGATTCAGCTAACTGTTGTCGCCGATCGCCATTGCCTGTTGTCCGCCAGTCTATGTGGCACCCAACATGGCACACCACAGACTTCTATGTAGACCGCCACGTAAGACTAATTGCATTTGCTGCACTTGCAATAAGTGCAATAAGTCTTTCTCTTGTCGAAAAAGCCCACGATGTGGTGGTCGACCAACTCTTGGAACTTGGGCAAACACTTGAAGACTTTGACCATTGCAGACTAGGATGACTTCAGCTAGAGGTGGAGGTGGCCCACTTCTTCCTTTGTGCCCCTTCGAGCATCCTCAGCCACCATGGCATGGGCCCTTTGATGACTGGGCATTCTCCTTAGCCACTACTACAACTACCATGTTGCAAACACTTGGGCCTCTACAACTTCCTTTGTGTGAAGTGCAGTCTCCAACTTCCTCTTCGCCTCCCCTTAGGAAATAAGAGATGCCTTTAGGCGGTCTTCAACTATAGCTATAATTTCCCTCACCTCCACTATGTGGTCCTTGACCTCTTGCCATCACCACACCAGAGTCATGATCATGTGCATTTTTGAAGACTTGCTCACAACCCTTCCAACACGACCTCTTCGGGGGCAATGCGTCAACAATTCTCTAATCCTCGAGGAGGAACACTCTATCATCTAGACTATAATCGATGTCCTCTTCAAGAAGCGACGACTCAGCAATAAGAGGCCACAGTAGCGCCTAGTTGGGGAGTAGGCCCTTGGTCACTTTGGCTGACTTGGACGCCATGCGAGGCAATAAAGACACATTTGAATGGGGTCGCTTGGATGGAGGAGAGTGCTCTGACACACCTCCCTTCCTCTGCTCCGAGTTTCAACAAAGCTACAATAGGTGTCACGCCCCTCCAATTTAGCAGTGGAATAAATCGGGGGGAACGTGAGCAAAGTGTATGGTAACGTAAATTGCGCATACAATCGTAATAATCAGAGCAACTAATGAACAATATTTACAATAAACTCTTTATTTTATTGATAAATCACCTACACTATTACAACCACTAATTCTGAGCCAAACATAGGGCTCAATAACATCATTACATCGGAAAGGATAACTAAGCAAATATCTAACTAAAATCTATAATACTAAGGTCATTCCATTACTATGACTCCAGGTCGCTCATCACTCCAGTCCATTCCCGGTGGTGTGTGTAGGGTCATCATCCGGCTTACCTGAAACACATATAACCAATAGCGCAAGGTGAGTGATAACGCTCAGTAGGACTTAATATCTCATGTAAACATACATACTTTAAGTGATTAATGTCTTGCAAAGTAAGATAACTAGAGAGAACGATCAAGTATAGTCAAGAGAGTAATGGCACATGATAGCAAGAGAATGGTAAAACACCCAAAAAGAATATTGCAAAACTAACATGATAAAGGATTGGCCATGTAACAAAATAGTGTGTATGATTGCACAAAAGTGCACTTGTAGAGATAGCACATCTGGTCGAGCATCTTGTCAACCCAAAGAACGATAGTATAGTGATTGATATATTGACTGTCATAGATTAAATTGTGATTGTTTTAAATGGCGCTGAGTGCATGTCGTACGCACCCTGATCATGTTACCCTCGCGAGGAAATGGCACTCTTCGGGCTCTCTCCCCAGGACCAGATCGGGCCCTATTGCACTGGCATAGTTATGTTTGTTATTTTAGACAATCAATTGTATGGCCAAATAGAGTACCAAGAAGAGATGAGAGTAATAGAAGAATAGACGAGAGTGTAGAGAGAAAGTGAACAGATGAGAGTAAAGAGATAGTAGATGAGACAGGGGCATATTCGTAAAATAACGATAAACACGTGATAGTAACAGTTGCACAGCACTAGGTCGTGTGTCGGTAGTTCGGTAGAAGTCACATCCGCCCACTAGCCGTGTCAAGACACAGACCAGAGGTCCGACATGATTCCAAGGTAAGAGAGAACATACTAAGGCCATTTGGATCGTACTGATCCCTAAAGGTGTAAAGGGTTTTAAAGGTACAACCAGCTCGTCGGCAATGGACGTACGCCAAAGCCAAGGAGACTTTACGGAGGCCTTGATAAAGAATCTCTGGTCCAGTCAGGAGTATTCCCAACGGAGAGGTGGTCCATGCCAAGAAAAGTGTGTAACGAAATGTTGTCCGTCTTGCCTCGAGTGCTCGAAGACAGAGGGACGCGATGTCGGTGTACAACGCACGCAAATAAAACGAAGACAAGTGTCATTTAAATAATAGAGAATTTAAGTGAATTACTTACACTTAATTACCAGATAGATTATTGAGTAATTTAATAAGATCAAATGGCAATTATCAATATTTAGTGTGTGCAAGTATAAAGAAATCATGAAAGTAAGAGAGATTGTGCATATAGCTTTTATTTAATTGAATTTATATAATTATTACAAAATATTAATGTTCATGTCAATACTATGCATAACAGTTAGGGGTGTAAACGGAACCCGATATTCCGACCTGATTTCGATAAAAATTATCGATTTTGGAATCAAAAAATGATATCGATAGCTTATCGGAATCGGTATAGGATATTCCGATAAGCTATCAGAATCGGAATCGGAATTGAAAAATAATCAGAATGGGAATCGATATCAGTTATTCCGATAAATTATCATAAACTCAAAAGGTAAAACTATGGTAAACACCTTAACTTATCGGAATTTTGGTTTCGATAATGTTATCGGAATCGAAACGGAATCAGAATTAACCATTCCGATTTTATCGAAATCGGAATCGGAACCATATTTCAGTTATCGGAATCAGAATCGGAATCTGTGTTTCCGGTTCCGAACCCAACCCGTTTGCAGCCCTAATAACACTGTTTAATTAAATCTAGATAAAGGTCAAATGGCATAAATAGTAAGGGCATAAGGGCAATTTACAGTTCTGGCTGAAATCTTGAAATCGCGACAAGGGTACCCGTCGTGATTCAAGTCGCGATGGGCGGTCCGAGCGCGACAGTTGAACCGGCTAGGCTGGCGCGGTTCAAGAGGAAACCGTGACGGCGCGAGCCGTCGCATTTATAACGCGATGGACTGGCTGGTCACGACTCCTCTGATATCGCGATGGGTCGGACCGTCACGATTTCAAAGGAGCAACCCGACCCAGAAAAAGGGATCTGCCCTTTTTGGGTTTGGTCCTTCCCTCCCATACATGATACAGTACACTTCTAAAATCTATATAAAATCATACGATGATCCAAAACTTATGAAACTAGTTTTAAATGAAAGTAGACACGTAGATCTATCAACAAGCATGAGTAATTAGAAAATAGACAAGGTTTATGCATGCTTTAATTAGGTTACATTTCGGTGACCTAAATCATGCACAGTTCGGAAAAATGATTTAATTCGCAAAGGATACATGATGGAAATTAGGGAAAATAGGGGCATTTGAAAGCTAACATCATGTAGTATTTATGAGAATAATTGCATAGTATGGGATCAAGTACACGCATGGATTGAAAGTAAACATGTAGGTTCGAGTACATGGAGATGACAGAGTTTAGGGCATTTAATACTCCCATATGGAGCAACAAAAAATAGGGAAATCATGGGGCTTTGATAGAGGGGATCAAGATCTACCTAGAGTCGAGTTTAATTAGATTGAGCTTGAGAGATTGCCTACCTTTTTGCCCTGTAAAACTCCTAGGGTTTAAGACGAGGTAGAAGGCGAGATCCTCCTTACTCCAAGCCCTTCTTCTCCTTGCTCCTCGTCCTCAGCCTCCTCTCTTCATTCTCCAGAGCTCCAACAACTTAATGGGGCTTGGTAGAAATGAATTAGAGGTGTATTAGCTAGTTTAAGAGTCCCAGTGACTTAAAAATCTTCCTTCTCTTTAAACTCTTAATTTCCACATTTATCTCTATATTTCCTAGCATTTATCTACCTAATAGGATTGATGAGAGGTCTAATTTCGTGGCTCAGGGGTTAGGATGGGATGAGGACTCTTTTTAAGATATATATGAGTCATATTAATGTCTTAATTACCCCTTTTTAATTAAGAGATAATATAGCTACGAATTTCCCTATTTAATATGGGTCTCTTATATTTAACCCAATTGTCTCTTATCTAAATCCCCCTTTTTTTTAGATTAGGATAGAGTTCTATTTCATTACCATTAAGTTAGACTAGGGTTAGGACTCCTTTTAAGATAAGTAAGAGTTAAAATAGTCATTATCTTAACCCTTTTCTATTTATTAATAATTTAGGTATGAATTTAGCTTAATTATCTCCCATTCAAGGATGGGCACTTGGCTTTTTGGCCCATTAATTCATGTATGGACCATTTAGGGAAACCCATTACTTAATTTACTTAATGAGTTTTAATTATCCTTTTATTAGAGAATTTTATTCATGAGCCAAATTGTCCATTGGTCCAATTCTCATAGTGGCTATCAATACATATTATTTAAAGTCTACCCATTGTGTTTATTTGATTTATAATCCACTTTGGTACAAGGGATAATGGGTTTTCCGACTTATTCCTTAATTACAATAATAAGTCCCATAAATTCTTAAACTTAGTCCAAATGATTTTTCTATGTCTAAATTTCTTGATAGGTCATTAGAGAATATTATTAAGATATAATTACTATTTTTACAAAATTTTTATATGGGTTTTTACGCATGCAATAATGGTGCGTATGTTTTTAACTAGTTTGATTTTATTAATTCACAAAATTTTAATTTATCTATAATTTTAAATTATTGAATTTTCTGGGGTACTACATCCTCCCCCTCTTAAAAAGAATTTGGTCCCCAAATTCCATGACTCCTTCGGTTAAATATAAATTATCACTTCATGCTTAAAAGGAATTAATCATCGTAAATTCAGAGTTACCTTCCACAGTTCCCACTTCTTGATTTGGAGAGAGTTGCACTAATGCTTCCAGTGTATCTTGTTGTTTCCATTCCTCATGATGTTGGTTTTCTAATTGTGGACAGTCTTTAATCTTGTGGTCTGAGCTACCACATCGTAAGCATTTTTCTTGCATTCTCCAGCATTCCTCCATTATGTGACCTCTCTTATTGCAGTGCTTGCATCGTCCTTTGCGAAGAAGAGTTAATTGTATGGCATTCTTCTTATTCTTCTTTATCGTTCTCTTATCGTCATTTGGCTGATTCTCTGTTGTCATAGAGTTGAGATCTTTGGTGTTACTGGATGGTTCCTTTAGAAGAGGGCAGTCTTATATTCAATGCTCCAAATTGCCACAACGTAGACATGCACCAACGCTTCGCCAACATTCCTTGGCCACATGTCTCGGCTTATTACAATGACGGCAACTACGTTTCTTTTGTGGGATTGCCTTCTTTCCATCTTGGTGTCTTCCTTTTCCATTCTTCTTGGTCACTTTCCCAATCTTTTTGGTCGTCCTCAAGGCTCCTTCTAGTAGTTGGGCGGCTTGCCGGCAAGCCCGAACTAGCTTTTAAATTGACCTCATCTCGTCTTGCAGTGGCGTACATTCGGCGTCCATTAAGAGTTCCTTCATGAATAAGGTTGGTGTTAGGATGCTAAAGTAATATTTAAGTTGATACATATATATAGATAAATGTATTCAGATCTTAACTAGGGTTCTACCCAATCCTCACATAGGTATGGTGGTTGACTTAGACACATGTCAGGGCAGTTTACCTAGAACATCCTAGACTTAAAATATATTAATAAGGACATCCTAGGCTCTGATACCAACTGTCACGCCCCTCCAATTTAACAGCGAAATAAATCAGGGGGAACGTGAGCAAAGTGTATGGTAACGTAAATTGCACATACAGTCGTAATAATCAGAGCAACTAATGAACAATATTTGCAATAAACTCTTTATTTTATTGATAAATCACCTACACTATTACAACCACTAATTCTGAGCCAAACATAGGGCTTAATAACATCATTACATCGGAAAGGAGGGAGAGAAGTAGACAGAGAGAGAGAGAGAGAGAGAGAGAGAGAGCAGGGGGTGCCTGGGACTGTGAGAGAGAGAGAGAGAGAGAGTGTGTGTGTGTGTGTGTGTGTTTGTGTGTGCGTGCGTGCATGTGTGAAAGAGAGAGATGGAGAAAGAGAGGTTGGGAGACAGCGCCTGACAGGGAGCTCCCACCCCCACACTAAGCCCCCCCCCACACTGTACAACTGACAACACTCACCCCCTCCCCTCCCCACCCACAACCGGCCTCCCTCCCCCCTCCCACAGCCGGCCTCCCTCCCCCCTCCCATAGTTGGCAACACCCACCCCCTTCCCTACCCACCCACAGTCGGCCTCCCTCCCCCCTCCCACAGCCACCTCCCCCATCCCACACACAGACAGAAAGAGAGAGAGGCCACAGAGACAGAGAGAGAAAGAAAGACAACTTACCGACGGCGGTGGCGACGACGGGGTCCGATGATGACGGTGGGGACTGGGCCGCAGCAGGGGTGACGGCGGTGCTGTCCGGTGGTGGGGGCGTCTGAGGCGCTGTCCAGTGGCGAGGACGGCGGCGTTGTCCGGTGGCGGGGGCGACGGCGGTGACCTCCGGTTAGGGCGAACAAGAGAGAGGGAGAAAAGAGGAGAGGTAAGGGAGTGATGGCGACGGTGTGGTGGCGCGAGCTCGGCGTCGGCGAGAGAGACGGAGAGAGAAGAGAGGACACCGACGGTCGGGGCGGGGGGGGGGGGGGGAGTTAAACGAGATAATAGCAACTGAAACATTTCGGTCATTATTCGGTCGCTAAACCCGCATAACTATTGTGACCAAAATATTTCAGTTACAATTCGGTCTCAGATTTGAGACCGATTTGTGACTGCAATATTTCGATCACAAAGTTTCACTCGTAAGCCCGCCAAAAGATAGTTCTAGTGACCAAATTTTTTCCGGTCACTATTCGGTCTCAAATATGAGACTGAATAGTGACCGAATTGTGACTGTAATATTTTGGTCACAAAGTTTCACCCGTAAGCCCGCCAACGGATAGTTCTAGTGACCCAATTTTTTCCGGTCACGATTCGGTCTCAAATCTGAGACTAAATAGTGACTAAAATTTTTTCGGTCACTAAAACTATAACTTAGTGACCGATATCTTTCAGTCACTATTCGGTCTCAGATCGGAGACCAATAGTGACTGAATAGTTCGGTCGCAGATTCGGTCTCTATTGACGCTATTTCTTGTAGTGACACAATATCGAGGCACCCAACTAGTGAGATATCGAGCAAATCACCTAGCATCATTACTACCAAACTTGATATAACTACATCATAAAACCATTTATACCACGATACTGCATTGATGTACAGAAATCACAGGCCACTATCCGCCTCATACTTAAATGCACCATACATAGTCACCACGATTACGTTACTGGGAAACAAACATGGCAGGTACAATCTGCATTGCACAAGATGTGTGTGACTTAGAAATAGAGATTCACCATCCTTCAGTGGCACATTTAGAGATGTGCCACGTACAACCGGCATGTTCAAATATCGAAAAATGCAAAGACCCTATTATCATTCCAGAAAACCCATCCAACCTATTTACCTCATTCCACAAATATGCTATAAAACATAGAGAAATAGAAGTAAAGTTCATGGCATGTTTGGAACCATAAAATTATCCCTAAACATGCTTCTAAATAGATCCAATCCATACAACATTATTTCTAGCTAAATACCCATTGTATGAACCACCAGAAGCTCAATTCAGCTACCAAACAACTAAAAATCACCGTTACAACCTCATTCACACAGAGAAACCACAAGAACAAATAGAAAAATGTGGGAAGGAAGGCACCCTACCAAAGACGAAGAAAGCAACACATTGAGAACTTTTTGTAAATTGGTCACCTCTTCCTAGCATATTTTCACCCTCTAGAACCTCAGAAACACCTGAAATCAATGAAGAAATTCAAATTTCAGCTTTGGAAAAAGTTTCTGGCCGAATAGAGGTGAAACCTCATTCTCCTTACAAAGATAGGTTAAAAACTCACTAAACTTGAAACGCGCCATTATGACCTGAAGCGTCCATAAACGTGTCATCACAAAATGCCACGTTTAGAAACTAAATGCCACATGTCACCCTAAGTCACCACATGCCTTAGATGCTTGGTCAAACCAGCTAGAATCGAATGTACTAGTCAGATGCACCAGATTCTTAACACACCATCCCTCATAGGTGCGTCTCAAAATCTTAAACGTATCAATCAAGACTATTAAATTTAAGATGTGACAATTAAAACATGCATGACTCAACTCAGAACACCCAAAAACCTACAATTTCAACCATTTCAACCCACATAAGCCATTCTATGGATACAACACCTACTCAGACCCAAATAGGAATTTGATAACATCATACACTACAATCTCCTTCATCAGCATGAGACTGCTCCATGTCACGGCCTTCCATTATGTAGGAGGATTTGTGATTTCCCCTTCTCAGTCTGGGAAAGGTCTACATTGCCTCCCCTAATGGCTAGGGGAGGGTTTGGGCCCCACTCTTAAGAGTTGTCCTCAACTATTTTCTTTAGCATGGCACTCTCTGCCCATGGGAGATTCCTCTGAGATGGCCACCTACTACCCAAAATTGGTTGCAAGACTCCGAAGCTATGGCACCTACTATACCAATTTCCAAAGGAGTATATGACAGCCTCTCACTAGAAATCCCTAGAATCCCAATTTAAAGAGACTCGAGGATGGGCTATATCCCCCATATGCCCTTGATGTCATGTTCCCAATATCCCACACCTTCATGATCTATAGGATGCGATTGCTTGCCAATCTATACGTCACTCATGCCTCTTTATTTCCAATCTACTTGGTGATCCACTATCGCACAATCATCATTGCCTTCTAGTCAACAATCTCCTGTCATTCTAACTCGTCAAGTAGTTGTGTCGTCCCTCTAAAGGAAAGGAACGTCAGCAGTCTCCAATCATTGATTAGATGTGGGTCACATTAAAGAGAATATGGAGGAGGAATGTTTCCTTAGCCTAACATACCTTATTTACGTACTTAGGCCAACCAAAAGAGGATAATAGTGGTTTGCAATTATAGACGGCCCTTTGTGATGACATCCGGTGCCGAAAAGAAGGGAACGGGGAAGGGTAATCACCAGAGACTTTTTACCTCCACCCGAAGAAGATGTGATCGTGTAACACCTTGATGTAGAGATGATAAGTTCTACACTCCTCCTCTTTCAGCAGACCAAAGGATGAGGGCTCCATGGTGTAGCTTCAGATTTCCTGTAAAGAAGACAATGAAAATCAACCCATTAGCCTAGATGCAGTGTAACATATGTCCATTCATAAAGAAGAAGACATATAACTGGACGGTGTTTACTAGTTGGAGGCTTGAGAAGGAGGATAGCCAAGTATTATGGCCGCCCTCCCTCCCTCCCTCTTGTTTTAAATGGATAGGGAGAGGATGATCTATGAGAGTGTGTGCATGAGTGTGACTAGCATGCAATGTATATGATGGAAATTAGATACATAGAGAAGAGAAAGAAGATAATCCCAGTTTAGTAGGCATAGTGACTACATGGTGCTTCTCCAAGGTAGTGTCCCTCTTCGGAGCTCTGACATTGGCATGTTGTGAGGGAGATGGACTGCCACCGGGGCGAACTGTGCACAGGTGACTGCTACGTCTACGAGAGAAGTCGAGCGGTAGCGAGGACTTGTGTTCGACTGTAGAGGATAGGGGCTTCTCTGGATTGTGCAAGGTGTTCCGCGATGAAGAAGCAAGATATCCTGAAGGGATGTACATCGTCATGGAGGAGAAGATCCTGCAGGGTGTTGCGAGGGCAGTGGACAAGAGATAACCAATTGACCCTCTTCTACCCGTTGCTTTGGATCAATGCATACTGATGATCAGTCTGTCTCCATATAATTTTAATTAATTACACATTTATTTTTGTGATTAACAAAACCCTATCAAAAGTTCTCTAACACATATTCTATGAAGTCTAAGTACAGGAAATACACCAAGGACAAATAAGCCAATATTGGTAAGTATTACCCTTCTGAAGCATTAACAAAGTCAAGATGATATTTCTATTAAGTCCACATTGACTTCTGTTGAAAATCACATCGATTTATTAAGAAATCTATATCACAACGATTTCTTAAGACGTCGCAACGATTTGCTTGTCGTAACGATTCCTTAAGTCATCACAACGATTTCTTAAGACGTCGCAATGATTTGCTCGTCGTAATGATTCCTTAAGTCATCACAACGATTTCTTAAGACGTCGCAACGATTTTCTCATCACAACGATTTCTTCAGACCTCGTAACGATTTGCTCATCACAACGATTTCTTTAGACCTCGTAACGATTTCTTCAGACTTCGTAACGACTTCTTTAGACTTCGTAACGATTTCTTTAGAATTCGTAACGATTCGCTCATTGCAACGATTTCTTTAGTCATTATAACGATTTACTTTGCACATCGATTTCTTAAGTAATCTTAACGATTTCTTTAGTGATTATAACGATTTGCTTTGTGCAATGATTTCTTCATTATTCATAACGATTCCTTTAATGAATACAACGATTTGTTTTCTATAACAATTTCTTCAGTATTCATAACGATTCCTTTAATGAATACAACGATTTGTTTTCTATAACGATTTCTTCAGTATTCATAACGATTCCTTTAATGAATACAACGATTTCTTTTCTATAATGATTTCTTCAGTATTCATAACTATTCCTTTAATGAATACAACAATTTGTTTTCTATAACGATTTCTTCAGTATTCATAACGATTCCTTTAATGAATACAACGATTTGCTTTCTATAACGACTTGTTAAGTGCTCATAACAATTTCTTCAGTAAACACTTGATCATAACGATTTCATAAGTCATATAGGCATCGACTTTATGTTTTATATCGACTTGATATTTATCTTATTTCTGAAAGCGTTGAAAAGCCAAAATCCTCTCATATCTTTATGACAACTTTACATTAAATGTAGACTGAATGTATCTCTGCATGCATACAGACGATCACGTCTACCATTATGCTTACTCTGTGTGTATCTTTTAGAACAAGCTATTTGACATTACTATTTTGGTGAATATTCACATCAACGTTTACTGACAACAAGAGACAGCCTAGCTGTCTACTGTTCTAGCATTTAATATATGCAAGGTCCTAAAGATATTTTGTTATACAACGTCGGACCATATAGACGCCAGAAGATCCTATCTCTTTGCGTGCACAAATGGATAAAAGTATGTTGACTAGAAGCTTCCAAGTTTCAAACAGTCTAACGTCTATCAAACAAAGAGACAACTGTTACTTCAACGACTACATTTCAAATTGGAGATATAAATACAAGATAGCAGCTCCAGAAGAAACACACAGAAGAGAGAAACTTACCAATCGAATAATACAAGCATTGCAGATCTTCTGAAAGAATCCGAGAACCAAGAATTCAATTCTAACCGTCCTTGTGTGAATGTTTTAAGTACATGTACTAATCAAATAATTTTTAAAAGACCCATTCACCCCCCCTCTGGGCTCTTCAACTGGGCAACAAGTGGTATCAGAGCGAGTCTCTTCGACAAAGAAGAAGATCCAACGATCTGAAGAGTAAAGATCCATGGCAGCCCAAGGTCATTTCGAGGGTCAGTCAGTTAACCAACCACCATTGTTCGATGGAGAAGACTACACTTACTGGAAGACCAGAATGGAGTACTTTCTACAAGGTCACGACTATCAGATATGGTCAATAGTAGAAGAAGGCGATCTACTAGTCACTAATGCAAAGGCTTAGTGGACAGATGATGACAGGAAAATGATTTCATTGAATTGTAAAGCTAAAAGTATCATATGTTGTGCCCTAAGCAAGAAAGAATTCAACAGAGTTTCAGCCTGCAAATCCGCAATGGAGATGTGGGAAAAGCTCAGAATTACTTATGAAGGCACAGAAAAGGTGAAGGAGACAAGAATTGACATTCTGGTGACTCAATATGAAAGATTCCAGATGCAATCAGGTGAGTCAATAACTCAAATGTTCAGTCGATTCACAAATATTACAAATGGATTGGCTGGACTGAGAAAAACCTATAAGATTGGAGACATGGTAAGAAAAATTCTTAGATCCTTACCATCCTCATGGACCCCAAAGGTCACAGCCATTGAGGAAGCTAATGATCTGAAAAGGATGTCATTGGAAAAACTCATTGGGTCCCTTATGGCCCATGAAATAAATATGGAAAGATTAGGAGAGTCCTCAAGTAGAAAGAAGCATTCAAATGCTCTTAAAGCAGAAGAAGACAGGTCAGATGAGTCATCAGCTGAAGATGAGAGCTCAAGTGATTGCGAAATGAAGAAGCTATGCTATCAAAAAGATTGCAGCGCATTCTTGCTAAGAAGAAGAAATTCCAGTCTGGAAGAAGGCACTTCAAGAGAAATAAGGAATTCAAGAAACCAGAAGGAAAGGATCAGAAGAAGGGCGAGCCCATATGCTATGAATGCAAAAAGGCAGGGCATATCAAGGCAGAATGTCCCAGACTCAAGAAGCTTGAATTCAGAAAGAAAGAAAGCTCCAAAAAATTCAGGAAGTATAAGAAGAAGGCTATGGCAGCAGCATGGAGCAACAGCAGCGACTCAGACAGTGAGTCAAGCTCAACCAGTGATGAGGAAGAAGCCAACTTGGCCTTCATGGCAAATACCGAAGAAAATGTAACCTCTGACTCATCCTTTGATTCTTGTAATGGTTCAGATTCCGATAATCTAGAAGAAGCCTTCAACGAATTATACAGTAAATATAGAAAAGTAACCAAACTATTAAAAGTAAGTAAGAAAAATAATGCTTGTCTAGAAAACACAAACTCAGATCTAAAATCAGAAAATGGACAATTAGAAAGCCAAATAACTGAACTTAAAAGGAGAAATGAACTGTTATGTGAAGATCTAAAAGCTAAGAATGAATAAATAATTAAATTAGAAAAACAAGCAAGCTCAGATGAACTGAAAACTGAAATTAAAACACTAACAGACGAAAATATACAGTTATCTAGCACATTAGAAAAATTCACTAACGGTAAAAACTCTCTAATATTAAAAGGTGCTAGAAGATCATGTAAGAAGAAAAATGGATTAGGATATACACCCCCTGATAATGAAGGAACAATAATATATCCTAAAACATACCCGACTCTAAAATTTGTACCTGAACAAGACATAACATACAAAGCAAACTTTAAATATATAGAAAAAGTAACTAAACTATCCTATTGTAGTCACTGTAACAAATTAGGACATATTATAACTACATGTCCAACTAAACATAAGAAATGGATAATAAAAAGGGAAACCAGTGATACTAACCAATCAGGACCCAAAAGAACTTGGGTACCTAAAACTTAATATCTTTATTTCAGGGCAATCGTCGAGCATCCAAATGGTATCTGGACAGTGGGTGCTCAAGGCATATGTCAGGAAATCGGAAGCTATTCACTCATCTCCAAGCTGAAGAAGGAACAGTTACCTATGGAGACAATGGAAAAGGAACAGTCATAGGCAGTGGTTCTGTGAGCAACAAAGGGAAAACAATTATTGAGGATGTACTGTGTGTCAAGGGGTTGAAGCATAACCTCATAAGCATCAGCCAGCTTTGTGACAAAGGTCATCAAATTAAGTTCCAAGAGTCTAAGTGCAGTATCTTGAAGGATGGAGCAGTAATATTTGAAGCCAACAGAGAAAAGAACCTATATGTGCTTTATCTTGAAGATCTCAAGGATCAAGACATTTGCTTAGCAGCCAACAAAGAGCAGTCAACTGAGCTGTGGCACAGAAGACTGGGTCATTGCAGTTTGGATGGCATGAACAAGCTTATAAAGAGAGGTCTTGTGGAAGGTCTGCCAAAGGTCAGCACTAAAATGAATGGCATCTGCAAACCTTATGCAAAAGGGAAGCACACCAAGAGTTCCTTCAAGTCAAAGACTATGGTAACCACCTCTAAACCCTTAGAACTCCTTCACATGGATTTATTTGGGCAAATGATAACCACTAGTCTAGGAGGAAAGAATTTCGGGTTTGTTATTGTAGATGATTATTCCAGATTCACATGCGTTTTCTTCTTGGAGCATAAAGATGATACATTTGATAGCTTCGTTAGTTTCAGCAGAAAAATGCAGAAAGATAAGAAGCTTTGCATTGTAGGAATCCGGTCAGATCATGGAGGAGAGTTCCAAAATGAAAATTTTGCAACATTCTGTGATGACCAAGGGATTGAGCATAACTTCTCAACACCAAGGACACCACAGCAGAATGGAGTTGCTGAAAGAAAGAATAGAACCTTATTGGATATGGCTAGGACAATGTTGTCAGAATATAACTTACCAAGGTATTTTTGAAATGAAGCAGTAAACACAGCAAGCTACATCATTAATAGAGTAATGATCAGACCAATATTGAAGAAAACCACATATGAGTTGTTCAAAGGGAAGAAACCGAAGATCAGTCACTTCAGAACTTTTGGATGTCCATGCTTCATCCACAACAACGGCAAAAGAGACATTGGTAAGTTGGATGCCAAATCAGATGAAGGCATCTTCATGGGGTATGCTTCTAAACCCAAAGGTTATAGAGTATTTAATAAGCGAACACTATTGATAAAGCAATCTGTGCACATTATCTTTGATGAAACTAACCCTTCCTTAAGAAAGGAAGAAGACAGTGACATTGATGATGCAGATGATTTGTCCAAGAAATTAAAGAACACATCAATTGAGGACAAGGAAGATCCACCTCTGGAAGACCTACAACAAGCAGATATTGAACATGAAAATCTTCCAAAGGAATGGAGATACAAGAAGGATCACCCACCTGAGAACATCATTGGTGATCCAACTGTAGGGGTAAGAACAAGAGGTAATGTAATCCCTTGCGACTACTTAGCTTTTGTTTCTCAAATAGAGCCTAGGACAGTCAATGAAGCTCTTACCGATGAATCTTGGATTTTAGCCATGCAAGATGAACTGAATCAGTTCAAGAGAAACCAGGTATGGTCACTTGTTCCTAGACCATCAGATCATCTAGTTATTGACACCAAATGGGTGTTCAGAAATAAATTGGATGAAACTGGTGTGATCTTAAGAAACAAGGCCAGATTGGTAGCTCAAGGCTATTCCCAAGAGAAAGGCATTGATTTCGATGAAACCTATGCTCCTGTAGCTAGACTTGAGGCTATTAGGATTTTACTTGCATATGCATCTGCTCTAGATTTAAAGCTATTTCAAATGGATGTTAAATCCGTATTTTTAAATGGTTTTATTAAGGAGGAAGTGTATGTTGAACAGTCTCCAGGTTTTGATGTTACAGAATTTCTAAATCTTATTTTTAAACTTCATAAGGCATTATATGGTTTAAAGCAAGCACCAAGAGCCTGGTATAAAAGGCTTAGCTCTTTTTTATTAAACCATGGTTTCACTAGAGGACAAGTAGATAGCACTTTATTTATAAAGTCAAAAGTCAAGCACATACTAGTTGTACAGATTTATGTAGATGACAACTTTTGGATCTACTGATGAGTCTCTTTGCAAGTACTTTGAAAAGCTCATGCAGGGAGAATTTGAAATGAGCATGATGGGGGAGTTGAACTACTTCCTTGGATTACAAATCAAGCAAGGAGGAGATGGCACCCACATCTGTCAAGCTACATACACCAAGGAGCTCCTGAAGAAATTTGGATTCGAAAATTCCAAACCACTGTCAACACCAATGAGCACATCAACAAGAATGGACAGTGATAAAGATGGTAAGAAGGTAGATCAGAAGATCTACAGAGGTATGATAGGTTCTTTACTTTACTTAACCGCCAGCAGACCTGATATACTATTTAGTGTATGCATGTGTGCTAGATATCAAGCAGATCCTAGAGAATCTCATTTAATTAGTGTTAAAAGAATTTTCAGATACTTGTCTAGAACTCATGATCTAGGTATTTGGTATCCAAAATCATGTGAAATAAACTTAGTAGGGTACTCTGATGCTGACTATGCTGGATGCAAATTAGATAGAAAAAGCACCAGTGGTTGTTGTCAATTCCTTGCAGGGTGTCTGATATCCTGGTCCTCTAAGAAGCAAAATTCAGTAGCACTCTCAATAGCTGAAGCTGAATACGTGGCTGCTGGAAGTTGCTGTACACAACTCCTATGGATAAAGCAACAGCTTGAGGACTATGGAATGCACATCAAGTCTATCCCACTATTGTGTGACAACACTAGTGCCATAAACCTAACCAAGAACCTAGTACAGCACTCAAGAACCAAACACATTGAGGTTAGATATCATTTTATTCGTGATCATGTAGCTAATGGTAATATAGAAATTTCATTCATAGACACAAATAATCAGTTAGCAGATATCTTCACAAAAGTCTTGCCCGAAGAAAGATTTACATCTCTCAGAAGGGAATTAGGTATGTGTAAATTATGATAGAATTATCTGTTAAAACTGAGATAGCAAATTTCAGAGCTCAAATTATTTATTCTCCTTAAATTTAAGTAAATATCCCGTCTATCTAAGCAAAAATTCTGTCGGCTCGCCATTTTGTAAATGTTTATTTTTTCAAACTGGAGTTTTGTCGTTTTCCGCCATAAAAGCTCAACCTTTTTTTCGAAAAAGGGCTTTTATCCTTTATTTCATATTCAGCAATCTGTGTGGAAACGATTCCTCTTCCTTCTATCCCCTTAGTCCTTCTGCCTGAGGCGATAACCCATCGACCCCGGCATCGACTTTCCTCAGATTCAAAGCCTTCAACCTCTCCCGCCAGAAATTTCTTGAGGGGTTCTTCCTCAATCACCCTTCTTGTCCTCCAGAACCTTTCCCTGTTAGATTTCATGGCCTCTACAGCTGTTTCCGGCACCGTTGGGGGCTACGGAGCTGCGTTCCTCACAGCAGAGCAGTAAAGTAGGTTCGCGTCCGTTAAGGCAAAGGTCTGTGGTAACAAGGCAATGGATTTGGCAAACTTGGAGAAAAATGGCATGAGCAGTTTGGTTGAAGCTCTACAAAGGCTGAAATGGACAAAGATCGCAACCCTATCTGAAGTAAGTTATCCAGATTTGGTTAAAGCTTTTTATGTGTGCTTGAAGACTGAGGCGGATGGGACCCTGACTTCCCTGGTCAAGGGTACCCAGATCAGAATCTCTAGAGACCTTTTGGCAACTCTGTTTGACGTTTCTACCACCGGTCACAGTGGCGTCCACTCAGAGGACACTAATATCAAGGGTTTAGGGATTATTGGTCCGGAGTTTAGGTTGAAGGATGGGAAGCTGGATATTAACCAGCTTAGTGCTTTCAATAGATTGCTGCACTTCATTATTTGTCAGATTATTGTGCCTAGAAGTGCATCGTTTTCAACCTGTGCCAGGCAGACTCAGACCTGATGTATTGGTGTAACGACCCAGAATCCGCATTACCAGTAACAACCAGTAACCCGAATTCTGACCCGCTAACCCACGAGACAAGCTCGGAAGGGTAGGAGGTGAATGTTCGAGGAGACTATATGTAAGAAGATACACACCATGTAAAGCTGTAAAATTCCACTATATGAACATAACATGTACAACTCAGAGTCTGAGCAAGGTACAGAGTACAGAAGTACAACAAAAAGTACTACTCACTGCAGCTAAGGAGCACCAACACCGGAGTGGCTAGACTCGCCTAGAACGGGAGTCGACGAAGACCCACCTGAAAGGGAGGGGAGTGAGTCTCAAGAAAAGAGACCCAGTAGGGAAAACTAACCCCACCGGCTACAGAACTAAAGTGCGGAAAGTAAAACAAAAGTAAACACATCGCACCACAACACAAAACTGTAAACCTCGCGGCTCAGTAACACACACTCATACACACACACAGTAAGTAGGACTCAGCTAGGGTCTGTGGCTCGGCGTCCCATCACCACAGAGGCTCTCAACCCCAGCCACGTGTGCACACTACAGACGCTCTCTCTCGCGTCTGGTCCACTACCGGTTTTTCCCCTACGCTTGACCCTAGCGGTAGAGAAGGGGCTCCACGGAGACCGGCTCAAAACCACCACAAGGAGTACGCACAGGACAGAGTCACACTCGGCGTCCTGGCTCACTAGCGGAGGACAACCACACGCTAGTCATCTAGACAGAGTCGCACCCACGCCTAGGTAACACAACAGAAACGGGCACGCAGTAACGCAACGCGCGTACAACAGACGGAACACACTCAACGCCTGAAACCTCGTACAGTAAGTAAACACCTCGTGCCACAATCAACTATTCCTATGCACAGGCGGAGTCACACTCTAAGCCTAGCCCACATGTGTAAATAGGGCGGACATCACATGTCGATCGCCTTGAAACACAACACTTAAATCTGCTGGGACAAAGGAGATTAACGGCCATATCGATTGCCGCCAATATGAAGTAAACGGCACTCATCATGTCGTTAACCCTGACTCAACGGCCATCGACCATGTCGTCAATATCACCCCTGAAGATCTCAACGTCAACAGATGTGGACGTTAAGCTCTTCAGTCCCCTAAACCCAGAACTAAGCCGAATCAATTCAATTGGGCAGAATCACCCAACAGAACTCCGACTGATGGAGGGAAATACTTCCTCTCATCAATTTATACTAACAAAACTTCAAAAACAAGTGATTCAGCTCTTGAATCACTCAAAACACCCAAAAATTCTGGCATGCTATAACCCAACCCTAAACCACGATTTGCACACTGATTCACACAAATTAGCATGCTGGTTTGTTAAGGAGGGTTATAGGAGTTAAGTCCCTACCTCAGAACGCTTTATAAACCCCCAAACAGCCACTAATCGCGCCAGAACCCCCCGAAGACTCCGCGCGAATCTCACCAATTCCTCGCGTTTCCCGCCCGATCAAGCACCACCACGCGATCCAGGGCCTTCCCACGAGCTCCCATCAACCATCAGAAGCTAAGGAACTAGAGAAAAGCAAAGGTGGAGGGAAGGAGAGGAGAAGAAAAGAATGGGTTCTGCTCTCGGGCTACCCTATTTCAACAGGTCCGACCAGTTGACGTCCACAACCCTAGCTGCCTACTGAACCGCCAAAGACTTGACGTCCACATCGCTGGTCGTTGAGTTCAACCTCAAACGTCCACATCGCTGGACGCTCACTCTAAGTCAACGGCTAGCCCTGGCCGTCAACCCCAAGTCAACGACAGTAGTCTTGTCGTCAACCACACAGAACCTCTACAAGACCCAATAAGGATCCGCAAAGACCCGAGACCTTACAATTGGGCTATCCAGAATCAGGAAATTAATACAGCTGAGTTGATAATTGAAAGGATGAAGTTTGCCAGCTCTCAATTGTGGGACACCAAGAGCACGTTGAATATCTCACTACCTTATGCCCATCTCCTGACAAGAATTTTCCAGCACTTTGGGATTAGCACAATTAGTGATGTGTCTGAGAAAATGGGCCAAGCCATTAGGTCCAGAAATTTGAAGAAGAGTGGTTTTTCACTAGTTAATGGTATCTGGTCAAAGGTTGGCACAGTTGAGGGTGAAGCCATCGTTGGTGAAGCCCAAGAGGATCTAGAACCAGCACCAGTAGTAGCAGAGTCACCAGTAGTTCCAGCAGCAGTAATAGAAGAAGCACCAACAACAACTGTATCAGCAGCAGCAGTTGATCCAGCAGTTCCAGTAGCAGTGCCATCAGCAACAGAGGAAGAAGCAAGCAGAAGAATCGAGGACAATCCTCCTGAGTACATTGAGCCCTTTGGGCAATCTTCAGAGGATCCTCCTCCTTCTTCCCAAGTAGGATCTCTACTTAGGGAGGTACTGGACTCCATTTCTCAGGGGGAGCCAGTTGCAAGTGATCCACATGAAAGGGTCATGGAAGAAGCTCCAGGCCGGCAGGAGCAAGTTTCAGCACAAGTCGATTCTGTTTTGGTAGATGCTCCCATTCAGGGGGAGCAAGGAAGAATTGTGGAAGAGGCTCCTATTCAGGGGGAGCAAGGTATTGAGAAGGAAGCAGCATCTCAAGGGGCACATACTGAAGATGCTCCTGTAAATGAAGGGCATAATGAAGTTCCAATAGAGGTCGAGGAGCAAGTGGAAAGGAGAAGCCTACGCAAGAAAATTGCTCACAGAAGGCAGAAGAAAATTCTAAAGAAGGTGCACTTGAAGCCTATCTTGAAGAGATTGGATGATCAAGGTGAAGTCTTGACCTCAGTGCAGTCAGCTGTGAGTTCTGTCATTGTGCGCCAGGAATTAATGTCAAATGACATTTCTCAAATAAATAATGCCATGAAGTGGTTCAATAAGGAACTGAGCTCTATGAAGGTGATGGTGCCTGAGTTTTTGAAGGCAGTAGGACCCAAAGATCCTACTCCTCAAGAGTGTGAGCCTTCAGGGCAAAGTGAAGGTAATGCAGGGCCATCCGGGTCAATTGATATTGATCTTGTGGAGCTGCCATCAGGGCCTTCAGTTGATGCTCCAGCAGGGCCATCACGGCCAAGTATTGCAGTTCAGCCTTCTGAAAATATGATTATTGAAGATTCTGATATCAGTCAGGGGTCTGGGCCATCTGGACCAGGAGAGGAGATTCTTATCCCAGTGGAATCTATAGCTGAAAGAGCTAAACAGGCTGTAGCTCCTAAGCCCCCTGCCTCTTCTACTCTTCCCACTCCAGCCCCTCTTTCTCCACCATCTTCTCCTCAGTTTCCACCAGCATCCTCTTCTGTTGGGCCCTCTTCTTCTTCTGGTCCTTCTTCCTCAGAAACCTTTGCTCTCCCTACCATAACTCCTGCCTCTCTCTTCAATCCACCTACACCTCCCTCCTTTATTACCATTATTCCTGAGGGTGCCCAACTCACACGGGTGGAAATCCAGGATATCAAGGATGAATTTGAAGTAGCAATACTTCGTTCAGTCCTGGCTGTTGGGACCCATACTCACAAGACAGGCTCTTCTAGTCCTGTCTCTAAAAAGAGGAAACTCACTTCCACTCATCCTGTCTCCTCTGAACATTGTTATCCTCCTCTTTGGTTTTCCCTTTCTGTCTCCAATAAGCAGAAACTTCTCTATGAAGAATATCTCCAAAAAGTAGTTTTTGCCCACATTTTTGGCCTTCCCTTCCAAAATCTTTCTGATCATCTTACCACCATCTTTCCTTACACCCATCTCTCTAAGGCTCAACAGTCAAAAATTTTCTCCATGACTGAAGCCAAACCTGAAGAGCAATGGGCTCGGAGCAACAGAGATTTGTACAGTCAATTCCGTCGAGTTCAAGCTGCCAGATATCCACCTAGGGAAGCTCCTCTTCCTCTTTATGAATGGTTCCAGATCCATCACAAAAATCTATTTGGACCTTTCATTCAGAAAGAGATCAAGTTTATCAGGCAATATCAGATGTACAGTAACTACTGCTATGTAAATCGCCTCCCTGAATCTCAGCTGGGTCAATTCCGTGCAGCTATCAGGGCCCTCAGTTCAAGCACAGCTCATACTGACTCTCTTCAGGTTGATTTTGCTACCTTAGTTATTCCTGATGTAGTGTTCCTTCCCCCTCTCCATGTCTTGATTATGGACTCTTCTGTGGGAACACTTATTTTTGAGCGAGCTGCAAGGGTCATGGCCAGGTTATTTGTGCAAGATGGTCGTGATCTATCTTTCCCGAGATTTGTCTTCAGGCAATATCTTCAAGGGCATATCAAGGCCGATGTCCTGGCCCCCATTCTCTCTGAATGTGACAGGATGTCTCCTGCTGATTGACGAAGCTCTATCCCTTGTCTGCTCAGCAGCTAGAAGATCTTAATGCTTCTCAGGCCAGCTCAAATCAACCTCCTTTGACTCCCGGTGAATTTTTGGATGCCAACTCTCTTCACCTCATCCAGGATTCCTATCTGACCTGGGTCGAACGATACAAGGTCTTCTTTGCTTTAAAGAAGGAGCTTAGATCCCATCAGATTGACTATCCCCTCAAGATTGATGCCTTCCTTCGGTTTGCCAGTTTTGGGTCATTCTTATCCTACAAGATCGCCCTTGGCAGTGCTAAATATGGGGATTTCATTTCAGATCAAAGGCAACTTCATATCAAGAGGATGGTTCCCACCATGGGACCCTCCTATCAAATTGAGTTTGGAGCATTTCAAGCTTTTTTGAAGAGCAGGAACGCCAAGCACTCCCTGTCATCAGGCGCTTTGCCTCCCTTTTATCTCCTGCCTATTATTTACATGTACTTCCTCAAAACTAATTAAATACATTTGGTTGAGTGCCTTTCTATCTTTTCTCTTCTTCTTTGTCTCAGTTTATCTTTTTGCTTAATGACAAAAGGGGGAGAAACATACTGAGCATGTCTGAAATACATTTATGTTTGAAATACATTTCACAAATATTTAGATTCTTTATTCATGCTTCCTGATAAGTTTTGTCATCACCAAAAAGGGGGAGATTGATGATCAGTCTGTCTCCATATAATTTTAATTAATTACACATTTATTTTTGTGATTAACAAAACCCTATCAAAAGTTCTCTAACACATATTCTATGAAGTCTAAGTATAGGAAATACACCAAGGACAAATAAGCCAATATTGGTAAGTATTACCCTTCTGAAGCATTAACAAAGTCAAGATGATATTTCTATTAAGTCCACATCGACTTCTGTTGAAAATCACATCGATTTATTAAGAAATCGATATCACAACGATTTCTTAAGACATCGCAATGCTTTGCTCGTCGTAACGATTCCTTAAGTCATCACAACGATTTCTTAAGACGTCGCAATGATTTGCTCGTCGTAACGATTCCTTAAGTCATCACAACGATTTCTTAAGACGTCGCAACGATTTGCTCATCACAACAATTTCTTCAGACCTCGTAACGATTTGCTCATCGCAACGATTTCTTTAGACCTCGTAACGATTTTTTCAGACTTCGTAACGACTTGCTCATCACAATGACTTCTTTAGACTTCGTAACGATTTCTTTAGAATTCGTAACGATTCGCTCATTGCAACGATTTCTTTAGTCATTATAACGATTTACTTTGCACATCGATTTCTTAAGTAATCTTAACGATTTCTTTAGTGATTATAACGATTTGTTTTGTGCAACGATTTCTTCAGTATTCATAACGATTCCTTTAATGAATACAACGATTTATTTTCTATAACGATTTCTTCAGTATTCATAACGATTCCTTTAATGAATACAATGATTTGTTTTCTATAACGATTTCTTCAGTATTCATAACGATTCCCTTAATGAATACAACGATTTGTTTTCTATAACGATTTCTTCAGTATTCATAACGATTCCTTTAATGAATACAATGATTTATTTTCTATAACTATTTCTTCAGTATTCATAACGATTCCTTTAATGAATACAATGATTTGCTTTCTATAATGACTTGTTAAGTGCTCATAACGATTTCTTCAGTAAACACTTGATCATAACGATTTCATAAGTCATATAGGCATCGACTTTATGTTTTATATTGACTTGATATTTATCTTATTTTTGAAAGCGTTGAAAAGTCAAAATCCTCTCATATCTTTATGACAGCTTTGCATTAAATGTAGACTGAACGTATCTCTGCATGCATACAGACGATCACGTCTACCATTATGCTTACTCTGTGTGTATCTTTTAGAACAAGGTATTTGGCATTACTATTTTGGTGAATATTCACATCAACGTTTACTGACAACAAGAGACAGCCTAGTTGTCTACTGTTCTAGCATTTAATATATGCAGGGTCCTAAAGATATTTTGTTATACAACGTCGGACCATATAGATGCCAGAAGATCCTATCTCTTTGCGTGCACAAATGGATAAAAGTCTGTTGACTAGAAGCTTCCAAGTTTCAAATAGTCTAACGTCTATCAAACAAAGAGACAACGGTTACTTCAACAATTACATTTCAAATTGGAGATATAAATACAAGATAGCAGCTCCAGAAGAAACACACAGAAGAGAGAAACTTACCAATCGAATACTACAAGCATTGCAGATCTTCTGAAAGAATCCGAGAGCCAAGAATTCAATTCTAACCGTCCTTGTGTGAATGTTTTAAGTATAGGTACTAATCAAATAATTTTTAAAAGACTCATTCACCCCCCCCCCTCTGGGCTCGTCAACTGGGCAACACATACCACACCCCAAATAGAGGTGCAGGAGGTGGTTTTATGTGAGAGCAAGGCTGCAAAGGTCTTATTAGGCCGGAGGGAAGTGGTCGCACGAAGCCGAAATGTCAGTGTGTGGGTTGTGGGGAGGAGATTGACCAAGTCTTTAGTGTGGGGCTAGTGAGTGCAAAAGAGAACGAGAGTTGCGAGGAGTTGACACAATGGTCTCACAAGGAAGGAGACGACGATGTGGGTGAAATATTGCTGAGACGGGGGAGGGGATAACAACAAATCTCGAGTGTGCTGAGGGGAGTGGTTGCATGCAGTAGCTCCCAACAAGGGGATAAGGTGCCACACAGGCATGGCATCATGGCGAGCCTACTATGTTGGGTAGTTGCCTTTCTGTCTAGCAAGAAAGAAGGAGACCTTTGAGACATGCAAAAAGGTAGCTTCAAGTCAGAGTGTATCTTTTCGAATGCAGCCTATATATATAAAGTTGTGCCTACATTTTAGTTTTCAAGACATGAGAAATAATAAGTTAAAGATGCGAAGGACATTTGAAATATGGTGTGTGCCAAAGACATGTTGTTACCAATCGATATATCCAAAAGTAATTGAAAGATATATTCAGTAATCAGTGCATGAAATATTAAAATCCAATGTAACACTCATGATATGATCAGTAATCGATATAATGTACAAGCTTTAGTCAGTAATCGTTGCAATCATAACACCAATCAGAAAGATAAGGCAAGTGTTCACCAATTGGTGTAAAACAACAATAATCAATATGGTGTTCACTAATTGAAATGTTTATAAATCAATAGGAATGAAAAATAAACATGTGTTCACCAATTGGAAGAAATTGAACATTTATTCACTAATCGGAACAATTTAATCACTAATCAGAAAAACACTTGTTCTCCTATCGATAGAGATTTTTGTTCTCCAATCGGAAGAGCACTTAAATATCAATTGATAGAAACTGTGTTCTCCAATCGATAGAACACTTCTTCAGTAATCGATGTGACACTTTAATATATAATCGATACACATTGAACTATAATCGATATGGAGTTGTTGTGCAAATCTTTGAAGTGATAGAAATTATCTTTTTTTCATGTACATAAATTATCTTGAAAAATATTAATAAATATATTCATGATATTCATGAGTTTTTGTTATCACCAAAATAAAGGGATAAATAGATGTGAGCGGTTCAACAAAAGGTAGGCTAGGGAGGAAGAGGGGTGGGCGCAGGGGGGAGGAGTTGGCACGATGCTACCATAGAGCAATGGTGGCAGTTGGGGCTTTTGTTTGGGGAGGAAGAGAAAGAGAGAGGACGGCAATGTAGGAGGGGGGGAGGAGCCGATGCGATGGCGGCTGAGGGGACCCCTCTCACAACGATGGCGGGCACCGGAGGTTTGAGGGGAAGAGGAGAAAGAAGAAAGTGGTCTAGGAGGAAGGGAAAGGAACCATGGCATGAAGGCGGCATATTCATTGTTCGATGGTGACCGTCGACAAGATGGCGATGAGAGCGTGAGCAGAACCATGGCGATTGGCAGTGCGATGGCGAGCTCTAGTGGGTCCTCCCTGGTCGATCAAGGTTTTGGGTAGGATAAGAAAGGGATAGAATGGCGAACTAGGAGGGGGGGGGAGCCAACGTGATGGCGGCCGACTGGTCCTCTCGCAGAGTGATGGCGAGTATTTGGGGGGGAGGAGGAGAAATATGGAGGATGGTGGCTACTGGCTAGCCTAAAGGGGCGGGGGGGGTGAGGGGGACACGATGGCAAGCTCCAGTTCCTCCTTATTCTGTCGAATTTGGGGGAGAAAGAGAGAGGTGGGAAAGGAGGAAATGAAGGTGGTGACGCTCAACTGAGAGGTGGAGAGAGGCCTCCAATTTTCCAAAAGTGGAATACACGTGGCTTTCTCACATTGGCGACTTATGGAGTTCAATCTTCCAATGTACTAAGAGAATCCTCGTTGAAGAGAAATCAAAGAACTTACTTTAATTTTTTACTATTAAAAATAAAAATAATAGTAGATATATATTCTAAAAAATATTATATACTATCTAGAACATAAACATGAAACAGATGTAGAAAGTGACTATTTCTATTCCCATTGAAAGTCAAAAATGGGCCGAAATATCAAAGTATCAGTTGATATCCATAAATTTGTAATCGCTACATCACTTTAAAAGACGACAAAAAATAGAAGGGACAATTAATTAGAGGTCTTTTGCAGTGAAATGAGCTTATTTTCAAATCCCTGATAGAAAAAAGTGCACTCAAAAGTCTTCATTTTTTAGTGGGAATTATTTTCTAGTCCCTCGTTAATGCTTTCTATCAGAGAACTTTTTCATTTCCTATTTTTCCTTCAATACTCAGCACTCACTTTTGTCTTCTTCATTCTCCCCTCTTCTTTATGCATTATTTTAAAGTAAAACACATATGACATTAAAGTAAAGAGTACATAATTTAAAGTAAAAGAGTATGTGGTTTAAAATAAATCAATATATAATTTAAAGTAAAACAATATATGGATTAAAGTATAAGAACATATTTGAACATATTAAAATAAAAGGTACATTTTAAAGGAAATTTTTATTTGTTTTAAAGTAAATGTTCACATATCTTAAAGTAAAAAAGTATTTATGACATTTGAACATGACAATTATCTTAAGTAATTGATTTAACATTTATTATAACATTACTTTAAGTTGGCAGCGACGTCGGTGACGACGGGTGGGTGGCCGAAGATGACGGCCAATGGTGGCAGTAACGATCAACGATCGACTTCCGACCATCGGCGATGGCAATCCCTGGTGGCGACAGGCAGCTAGTGGTCGACAATGATGAGCGATTGACCGGCGATAGTGGCCAATCGGTGGATCGATTATTAGTTATATGTGCATCGATTACTAGTAATATTGTAACATTAAAGTAAATATTCATGTGAGTTAAAGTAAATGTTTCAAGGATATAAAGTAACTGTTATACTGAGCTAAAGTAAATATTTCATTGACTTAAAATTCATGTTCACTGTTCACTTAAATAAGCATGTTTAACATTAAAGTAAATATTTAGTGAATTAAATTAAATGATCGAAGGATATAAAATGTCTATTCTATTGAGTTAAAGAAAATATTCCATTGACTTAAAGTTCAAGTTCATTGTTCACTTAACATTAAAGAAGAGATGCTTAATGCTGAAGTAATTGTTTTACTGAGTTAAAGTAAATATTTTGAAGGATATAAAGTGAATATTATACTGAGTTCAAGTAAATGTTCTATTGACTTAAAGTTCACATTCACTATTCACTTAATGTTAAAGAAGTGATACTTTACATTAAAGTAAATGTTTTAATGAGTTAAAGTAAATGATCAAAAGGATATAAAATGACTATTCTACTGAGTTAAAGTAAATGTTCCATTGACTTAAAGTTTAGGTTCACTATTCATTTAATGTTAAAGAAGAGATACTTAATGTTAAAGTAATTATTCTACCAAGTTAAAGTAACTGTTCAAATGAGGTAAATTGACTGTTCTACTCAGTTAAAATAAATATTTTATTGATTTAAAGTGCAAGTTCACTATTCACCTAATGTTAAGAATGAGATATTTAACGTTAAAATAATTATTCTACTAAGTTAAAGTAAATGTGGAAGGATATAAAGTGATTGTTATATTAAAATAAAGTAAATATTTTATTGACTTAAAGTTTATGTTCACTATTCATTTAATATTAAAAAAGTGATACTTAACATTAGAGTAAATATTCTAATGAGTTAAAGTAATTGATCGATAGAAATAGAAACTATTACTTTAAAACATGTGAATATTTATTTCAAAACATATATTATTTGAAAGAAATAGAAAACTACTTTAAGTGTTGTAGTATAACTATATATACTGTTATTTAAATTATATATACATTCATTTTAAAATATATATTATTTTACTTTAAAAATTAATTTAGTTACGATTTAAAAAAGAAAGAGATAAAAGATATGTGAGATAAGAGTAATATATGAATTAAAAAAGTGACTAAGAGAGAAAGAGGACAAAAGATGTTTTAAGATGAGAAAGGTTTATTGCACTTTCACGTTGCACTTTAAGTGCAATGTGATTAGGCAACAAATCCATGTGGCATCTAATAATTAGATTGCTACTCCTTCAAACCTCATGTGAGGGGTGCCACATGAACTTTTGTCTAGTCACATTGCACTTAAAATATAACGTGCAAGTACAATAAGTCTTTCTCTTTAAATATATTACTAAATACTCTTTTCAAAACATAGGGATCATAAATTAAGTCTCCTCATAAGTAAAGACGGGCTCTTGTTATTAAACAAATAAATCCTGACAAGGATCGCTAATTAGAATTTTAAATTTTCCTTTATATTCTTGCAGCTTCCGGTCTTTTCTTCCCCTCTCTCACGTGTGTTCCCCTGTTCGTGAAACTTGACAGGATCTAGAGACTAGAAACAAAAGTCACGGCCCGTGAAGGGTGGGGAACACGTGACCGCGGCCCAAAAGTCCCAGAAAAAGGCGCCGGTGGGGGGTGGCAGCGCTCTCCACGTGGATGGACGGGCGGGTCGACGGGTTTTCTAAAACCGGGTCGCCGCCCGCTCTCGACTTCGTCCGGACCCTGGGTTCTTTAAACGGCGGCGCCTTCGGCTCCCAGATTTTCTGATCAAGTGGACCTTCCCACATGTCGAACGGGCCTCACCGGACGTACGGTCCGGATCGATGGGCGGGATCAAGTGATCTGTGGGTGGTGGCCGGTGGGTGCGGGACTCGATGCTGCTACGTTCTATTTTTTTATTATTTAATGGTTATTTGCTTGGGACCCCCGATGAATTAATGTATTGACAAATGTCGAATTTTTGGCACGATTGATTAATAAATTTGACGTGACCGAATCGTCTGATACGGCAAATCTTGGATTTTGGATGGCTTCTGCACAATTTTGACGGGGGGAAAAGTTTGCAAAAGAAACCCTGTTTGTTACACATTTTAAAAACAGAATATTCGCGTGACCCGTCATATGCTTGCGCCTCAAACTTGTCTTCGAAGTTCCAACGGCTGGGGCGGCCTCCTCCCCCTATAAATACCTCTGAGAGCTCTTTGCTATGTCTCGTCCAGATCGCGTACTTCTCGCCCCATCCCTGCTTTTTTTTTTCCCCAGCTGCATTCCTTCCGGCGGGGGGGGGGGGGGGGTGTCCCTCGCAGGTACAGAATCGATCCACTTTGTCGTTTAATCTGTCGTTTCTGCAGGCACGTGATTGGAGTTTTCGTGTTCGTGGATTCTGTTCGCGATCATGCATGCCGTCTGCTTTTTGTTTTGTTTTTTTTTTGTTTTTTGGGCTATTTATCATCGGATCTGCTTTAGGGCTTAGTGAGTGCTTCTGAGATAATGTCGCTTCAGTTCTTCACTCCAAACTGGATCCTGGACAAGTGCTTGTTGCTTCTCCTATTCTTGTGATCCCTTTCGTATTTGTTAACTTTTTTTGGTGTTTTTTTTTTTATCCATGTGAGTTGTTTTCTTAGTTGGAATTTGGTGGATGATGATAAATGATTGTGCTGATCATGATGATTATGTGTTTGTTTAGTTTTTCTTGATGTTATGTATCCTTTGTTGTTGTAGATCTTCAGTTATGGATAGCTCTGGATTCTCATGGAAGTTGCCTGACCACCAGAAGCTTCCGAAAGGAAAGACGATTGGTCTTATAGTCTTGGATGGATGGGGCGAAGCGAACCCGGACAAATACAACTGTATTCATGTCGCCGAGACGCCTACCATGGACTCCCTTAAGAAGGTCTCTAAACGAGATTTACCGTTGCCGCAATTACAGATCGCCTCCGTTCTTGTTGGTTTCTGATGGTTTTGAGATTGCATGTTTACCTTGATATCATACCTTCCCATTCAATATTGGAGCAGTTGTATCAGGCCTTGCATGAACATCTTTTAGCTAGTTTATGGAACTTTTCCCTTCTCTTATAACCGTTTGTTCTTTTAGCTATTAAATTCTATTTTGCTGTTGGTTAGTACTTTAATTTGTTATTTTTGATACCACCTGAATACAATCTCCTATCTCATGCCAACGAATTGATATAGTTACTGAATAACTTCCAGTATTTTTCTTTAGCCTGAACCTTTTGCATCGCAACTGTAACCATGTGTTTGTGTAGATATATACACATGTAAACATTATTTGTTTGAAAATTTCTTGAATAGTTGAATTGACTCCATTTTCCTAGAGTTACAACATTCACTGATGGGAAATATCCATTGAAAAGTCACTGTTTTGTGCTTAAAAAGGGTGCACCAGAGAAGTGGAGGCTAGTAAGAGCTCATGGGACGGCCGTGGGGCTTCCTACCGAAGATGACATGGGCAACAGTGAAGTAGGACACAATGCATTGGGTGCTGGGAGAATTTATGCCCAGGGGTAAACTTGAAGCCTGTTGATATACTTTACTTCCCTTCATTTCTATAAGTTTTTGCTCTCCAACACTGCATTAGCACTAATCCTGACACTGTAATTTGTCCATCTGTTTAGTGAAGTGTTTGTATTTGATGGCATATTTTTCCACCATCATCTGTGAAGTTAAGTTTCATGTTCTTTGTGTGTGATTATCGTTTTGTCTATGGAATTTGAAAAGTGTCATTTTACATGTTCTTTTTCCTCAGACTTGAATAGGATATGAGTTATTAAATGTGGACCTAGTTATTATGATTTATACGTACTTGCCACTAAGATGTGGATTTAATGGTATTTCATAATGAATGGACCAAGCAGTACCTCGTAGACTACATGTAAAAGGAATATTTGTTATCCAACCCATATCTTGACATAAGAAGTTCAATAGAGCAATAGTTGAAATGGTGATCCATAAAAAGGCCACCTACACTGAGATCAGATAGAGTAAGGTGATATTTAGATCTTGAAATTCTGTGGATGACAAAGTGTAAAACAACATCCAAATTTTTAACCGTTTTGCAGTTTGTGACTATGTGCTGCATAAGATGGATAAAAACATAAGATACATCATTCATTTAGTCGTTGTTTTATAGAATTTTCATCTGTCTTAGATATATACAGTGAGGAGTAAAGCGTTCTTCCAGAGTGCTCTAAAGCACCTTTGATGTTAATTTTGGGCTACGTAAGGCACCATTACATGTTTGACTATGCTCTATTCACTTATCGCATGAAGGTTTCTAGAGGAAGATTGTTATCCTATACTAGTTTTCTTGATTTCTTTTTTTCTTGATGCTTTTGACGATCTTTTAGAGTTGGGTTACTGGTTTCATAAGTTCAACTGGTTCAGCTGATAGCCATACCTTCCTCATCCTCTCAATAGCTGGTCTTCTAAAACTTTTCATGGATGCACTACTGTCTAAAAATATCATGACAAGGAACTTGTCAACCTCCTGTAGAGGGTTGACAACAGGACCAATCAGTTAGAAAAACCTTTCAACTAATTGGGGCCTTTAATGGATGTGGCCAAATGCTGATTCCTGCTTATTATGGTAGTACTTCATTACTTTTTTTAAGCTGGGTAGTACTTCATTACTTTTTTTAAGCTAGGTAGTACTTCATTACTAAGGTAACTTTTCTTTTTACTTTTGTTAATGCTTACATTGGATGAATGCCCCTAGCCTATTATCTCCTTTTATGTACATCTGATTACTTTTATAGGTGTAGGGAAAAATTTTGAGGATTACTGAATGATTGCATGAGCTTAGACTGAACAACCAGGAAGGTAGTTTTAGTTCTACTGACTTTAACAGTGGTCCTTAGGGGTGTTCACTATATGGTCCAAACCGAAAAACCGAACCGAACCGACCTCACGGTTCGGTTTGGTTTCAAGCTGGGAAACCGAAATGAACCGAATATATATATATATATATATATATATATATATATATATATATATTATATAAATAATGTAATTAAACAAAAAAGTGCCGCCAGCGCAGTGGTGAAGCCTTCCCTGGCATGGCGCGGGCGGGATGGCGCGAGTTCAAAACTCGCTGCCGCCTGCAAAACCTGACTTTTTGCCCATTTTCCCCCCCAAAAATGCCAGAATTCGCCCAGAAAACGTCAGATGAGCCTGAGTTCAGTTTGAACTGAACCGAACCGATGTACACTACTGGTCCTAGATAGGTTTGAACTTAGGCAGGTTAGCACAGTCCAGCAAGTTTCCCACTTCATTGGATCCTTTGTTGGATCTTGCTTACCCCTTATGGGTGAGTAAGGTCTAACTGATGATGTACTATAAATCATCCACATATATTTTCCAAGAAGTTTTTTCTTTGCTATTGCAGCATGTTTCAGCTTGGACCTTCTGGTACACTTGCTTCATCGAAACACTATGGGAAACCATAATTGAAAAAAAAACAAATTGATAATTTAATAAAACCCTGGTTCTTTTTTTTTCCCACTGAAACACTTGAAACAAACTGGATTCCAACATCTCAATGACTATAATCTAACAAGTGGATACACCTGTAGCGTTTATGGCAATGTGTTTTATACTTTAAGTTCTCTTCACATGAGAATCTATTGGATTTAACATAAAACCAGGAAAAAACTCTATGTTTACACCTGGGTCTGCGTACCTCTTTCTTTATAAGTAATTTCATGGTTTTCCTTATAAATTATAATGCACAATCTTATATATTCAACTTTAACTCTATTTGATTGATGCCCTTGGAAAATGATGGCAAGTTACTATTGGCATTCTAGAAGTTGCCATGTTCTTATGTTTTAGAATTATCCTTGCTGATTATTTAAACCATTTGGCATCCTCATTCTTAATTATTTCGTCCCTTTTATCTTTTATTTATATTTCATCTGGTTTTTTGTTGATATATTTTCCGTTTCATCCAGTGCTAAGTTGGTGGACCATGCACTGGCCTCGGGGAAAATTTTTGAAGGTGAAGGTTTTAAATACATCAAGGAATGCTTTGGTCAGGGTACGTTGCATTTACTTGGATTATTGAGTGATGGGGGGGTCCATACTCGGCTTGATCAACTACAGGTGAGAATTAAGCAACCTGTACTTCCGTTTGTTCTTTTCTTCAAGAATCTGACGGTAATAATGTTTCACATACAGTTGCTACTAAAAGGTGCTAGTGAGAATGGTGCCAAGAGGATCCGGGTCCATGTCCTCACTGATGGACGTGATGTGATAGATGGTACAAGTGTAGGTTTTGTGCAGACCCTTGAGAATGACCTTGCAAAGCTGCGAGAGAAGGGTGTCGACGCTAAAATTGCATCAGGTGGTGGCCGGATGTATGTCACTATGGACCGTTATGAGGTATTCATATTTATCCAAATTTTTCTCTACTGATTTTTCTTGGCTCACTTTTTCCATGTTATGAAGATTTTGTAGTAGAGCAATAATGGCTGTGCCCTATGAAACGTTAAGGTCCAGCTTCTTCCAGAAAGGGGATCATGTATGGATCCTACCTTAGTTAGACACAAATTTTAGAAAAGTTCTGTTAATCTTCTCCGAAATTTTGAGTGATTTAGCAGTTGGTGAGGGATAGGATGGTGGGGCTGCATATGTTATGATCTTTTATGTTGCTTTCCCAAAGACTTGCCTAGTCTCTTAGGATCATAAGAGTTGTCAACCTCTGCTTGGTAAGAGATCCTGGAAAGGACAGAAGTTAATGAAGTCACTGGTTGAGTGCAAAATTGAAGCTGACTAGTGTTCAATATACTAGGACACTTCCATCGTCATTAGGATATTTCATGTTTAGCCTGACAGACTTTTACTTCTTATTCGTTTTGAATAATTAACATAAGGATCATTGTCATATAAAGTGGTTGCCTAGATGCTTCGACAGCCCCACCTATGTGCCTTCAATGCGTCTGCCACCTTGAAGGTTTTTGTTTTTCTCTTCTTGATAATTTTGTCTCCTTGGCCATCATGTAAATGTGTAATTAAAATGCCTTTCATGATATTGTTGGCATATATTGTGACTAGAGAACCTAGTAAAGAATCTAAAGATCCTTTCACTTGGTTGTTTTATATTTATTAGTGGTTAGACTTTTATAAAAGACAGTCACTGGAAAATAGAGGAACACTGCATGGGATTCACATCTCCTTTCAAATCATGCAATTCTGCCTCTTTCATTTAGTGTTATCTGTTCCTTTTTTTTTTCAATACATGATGGTTCAATACGTAATTATGCATGAGTCTAGCAGTGTACCAAGATTTCATGTCATACTCTATGCATAAACCAGTGAGATGTAATGATTGGTATTTTTTTGGAAGCTGTATGGTTCTTGGTATTTATAGGTAGTTGTCTTATATCTAATGTTTATAGTTTCTCTGGAAAGTAAAAATTGGTCATAATTGCTCTTCCTTTATGTTCAGTTTACATGTTCTTCGTATTCATAAGTAGTTGTGTAGTAACTAATGCTTTTTCCTTTCTTTGGAAAGTGAAGAGGTTCATAGTTGTCCTTCCGTAATGAGCACTTTGTAATCGCAACTTTCGAATGTTAGCAATGAAAATATACTAAGTCAGATGACAGAGTTTGTCAATATTATCTAAACTGATACAGAGTGATGAAATATCTGCCTTGCCTAGTTAGTGAGGCACCTGCCTTGCTCATTAGGCTCTCCACCTAGGCACTAGGGCAATGTACTGCCTTGCCCACCTTGGCATTTTCAAAATATTGGTAATAATGAAAAGTCGGATCTGCTCCTTTAGGTGGACATTTGTTTTGTCGCCTTGGGCTCTGACATCACCATTTAGGGCACTTCTATGAAGAAAATCATCCTGCAGCTTAGGTATTCTGTATCAGATGCCATTTGCTCCTGATGAGCAGTGCCTCATCTACTTCTGCTCCAGCAATTGTTACAAATCTTAGAATCTTCTGAAGTCATTTTGGTTGAAACGTTCTTTCCCTTCTTGTTTTGTCATTCTGCATAAAGTACCTGATTTAGATTCCTGTGATGTTATACAGATTTATTTCTTTTCATGTCCTTTATTTCCCCATCTTTCCTATGTTTCCTTTGTTTATTACCATGCATATGGAGAACAGCTGGCCACAATGCCAGCCGCTATTGCCTCTTGGATAGAGGGTTGCAACCATCAATATTTGTGGTTTTGTTGGGTGCTTCCACTGCATTCATGTCTCGAGTGGACCTTTAATGTGTCATCAGAATGATCTTCCTCTGGATAGATGGATCATATATAACTTTATGTAAATGAAAACTGAACAATGATATCAATGGCTTGTTCAACATTTTTAATATGGTCTGTTCTACTTCTACAGAATGACTGGGATGTTGTTAAACGTGGATGGGATGCCCAGGTTCTTGGTGAAGCACCACATAAGTTCCAAAGTGCTGTAGAAGCTGTCAAGAAGTTGAGGGAGGGTCCCAAGGCCAATGACCAGTACTTGCCACCTTTTATTATTGTTGATGAAAATGGAAAGGCAGTTGGTCCGATGGTAGATGGTGATGCCATGGTGACATTCAACTTCCGTGCAGACCGTATGGTCATGGTTGCCAAAGCGTTTGAGTATGAAAACTTTGATAAATTTGATCGTGTTAGGGTTCCAAAAATTCGTTATGCTGGAATGCTTCAATATGATGGTGAACTGAAGCTTCCAAACCACTACCTTGTTGATCCTCCAGAGATAGAGAGGACTTCTGGTGAATACCTGGTCCATAATGGCGTCCGGACTTTTGCTTGCAGGTATGACAATTTGAAGGAATACAGATTTCATAATTATTTTTTTTGTTTGCAGGTTGATTTCATAATTATTCATATGTCTCCCTTTTTTAGATTATGTGCTTTTGGTTAAAGGGTACGATTGAAGGCTGCTTCCTAAAAGCATCATTTTTATTATGTCACCGCTTGTTTACATCCTAAAAGCTATTGAATGTGAAGATGGTTACACAGTATTCTGAACATTTTTTTAGTGCTGAGGCATCATTTTTGTAACATCCGAGTTCTATATTTAAGAGCTTCTTCCTGGTCTGGTTGTTTGAGTGGGTAGATAACAAGAATTCTATAGATTAACTTTATGTTGATCATTTAGATGTTATTCTTTACTTTTGATTTTTTTTCCAAAGTGTGCTGATTCCCCTTCCTCCCTTTTGATAGCGAGACTGTCAAGTTTGGCCATGTCACCTTTTTTTGGAATGGGAATCGGTCTGGGTATTTTGACCCCTCAATGGAAGAGTATGTTGAAATTCCAAGTGACAGTGGCATCACCTTTAATGTTCAACCAAAGATGAAGGCCTTAGAGATTGCTGAGAAAGCAAGGGATGCAATCCTCAGTCGCAAATATGATCAGGTTTAACAACTTTCATGTGATAATGCAACATATCAGAAGTTGTAGATTTTTAATTCTCTTAACTATTTGTGATTGCAGGTCCGTGTGAATCTTCCTAATGGAGACATGGTGGGTCACACAGGTGACATAGAGGCGACCATTGTGGCTTGCAAGGCTGCTGATGAAGCTGTCAAGGTAATTCATACCAGGGCACCTCCAAATTTATTGTTCTGTGCCCTTGTAAGTTTATATTGCCATACTGAACCATTAATATCTATTCCCCTAAAAGTATGCTACCTCTCTGTTTTTGGAGTTCTATTTCCTACCATATTTGCCTTAGTTACTTGCTGTTAGCTTGACAATATGCATACTTTTATGCAGATGATTATTGATGCAATTGAGCAAGTTGGGGGGGTCTATGTTGTTACTGCAGACCATGGAAATGCTGAGGACATGGTGAAGAGAAACAAGAGTGGACAACCACTCCTGGACAAAAGTGGGAACATTCAAATTCTCACTTCTCATACACTTCAACCAGTAAGTTCTCAGGGCCTCAGGCTTTTATTTATTGATAAGGAAGCATCTCTTCTGTCTTCTATTTCTTAGTGGCTAAAATGCACATTAGATCTTAACTAGAAAACTGAGAACATTTTACCATTTTAGTACTCCTCCCTAAAGTTTTGTGTGCACTCATCAAGACAGTTTCAATCAAGCTAGCTTCCCCACCCACAGAATTGGATACATTTCTTCTCTAGTTTGAGATCCCAATTTTCTGTGGGATGCCATTCTGGAATTGCAGCTTTCAGAGGAGATATTTCTCCAGGATGTTAAATCAGTTAACTGAGGGCATGTTTAGGAAAATCTTTAGCTGAAAAGTACTTTTGGCTTCTACTTTCGAGTTTTGACATGAAAAGGAAAATGTGTGGGTGTGTTTAAAATGATTTTGGGCAGACATACAAGCCAAACAAACATTTTCTGACTGCAGCATTTCTTCCCACCACTGGAAGACAACCAACCAAAGAAGCATGTTGCTAGTTTCTAATCCTTGATGTTTGCACTTCAAAATGACTGAGCTGAAATATGTGAAGCTCGGAAATAATTCTAAGCAGAAGCTGTGCCAAACACGTAAGTGGCACCATTCAGAGCCTTTTTAGTACTTTTTAGTGTTGGGATTTCAGTGCTTTACATCAAGACCTTGAAAGGATCTGTAAGCTTTTTCCTTTTCCGGTGACTGGTGCCTTTATTTGTTTTTTTTCTTTTTTTGTGGGGGGGTGGGGGGGGGGGGAGAGAGAGAGAGAGAGAGTTGTTGGATTTCTTTAGAATACTTCTTTATATTGCAATTCTATCTGACTTCTAGGATGTTCCTGTTCTTTTTCAAAAAATAACATTCTCGGAATTCTAAGTATATTCTTATTTTTCAGGTTCCTATTGCCATTGGAGGTCCTGGACTTGCTCCTGGTGTCAGATTCCGGAATGACTTGCCTGATGGTGGCCTTGCCAATGTGGCTGCTACTGTGATGAACCTACATGGTTTTGAGGCCCCCAGCGACTACGAACCCACTCTCATTGAGGTGGTCAACAACTAATTCAGTGATGATTATATGCTGTCATTACAGGTTTTAGGCTGGCAGCTTATCATTTAGATGCTTCTTCGCCCACACTGGAGGATTCTTCGTTTTCCTTTTTCTTATCTAAATATAAATTGTAGTTCTTCCAGCCATAAAAGCCACCATGGATACCTCATTCCTATCGTGAGGTGTTGCGATTTTTTGTTTCCGTTAGTGATTTCGGTAAGAGGCCTCATCTTGCTGATAAATTACCACTATGAAATGCGGGGTCCTTTTTGTCCCCCGGGAGGTGTTTTAATGGATAAATGATCACAAGCTTCTGCTTTTTTTTCCCTAGAAGATCTTAAAATGTCTGAACAATTTTCTGCTCGTTGAACAGTTCCTGTTTTTTTTTGTGTGGAAGGGTGAGGAGGAGAGGCATTGAGTCCTCAGATTAGGGCATCCGGATGCAGATTTACGAGATCTATTTAGATTGAGGGTTTATTGTTTGATGCTCTATGCATACGCTCGCCTTTGAGATGTAATGTAGACATTGCAAGTTCTATGGAAGGCCGTGATGTGGATTTAAGATGGAGGCAAAACTCTGGGAATGTGATGTGTGCGTGGTTCTCACTTCTCAGTGATTGAGTGGCTCTTAATAACCCCATGGATAGGAACTAGGAAGGACTTGCTAATATTAGATTCAGTTTCTCACACTGCCACTGGTCCGGAAAGCACGCCCCTTTGCAACTTTGAGATTGTTTGACGATGTCCATTTAGCATACTCTCCAAAACTTGCAGTCTATTATTTTATATTTCTGTTTTCTTCGGGTTGTCACATATGTCTCGGTAATGGGGTTGCAAATAGAGCTAACTAGTTGGACACCCATGTAGGGGTGTCAATTGGGCCGGGCCGGCCCGGCTCGGTATAACACGGGCTTGGGCTTAGCTTTTTTATTAAAATTTTAATTTCAGTCCGGCCCGGTCCGGCCCGGAGAAAATAAATTGGGCCGATTTCGGGCTTTGCCTGGCCCGGCTGGCCGGCCCGCTCCCGCGCCCAGCGCTCCCCCCCCACCCCGCTCGCTTCCCGTGCCCCGGCCTCGGCCTCCCGCCGCGCCCCCGCCTCGGCCTCCCCGCGCCCCCGCCTCGGCCCTTGCCACCGCCTCGACCTCCCCGCGCCCTCGCCTCGGCCCACGCCACCGCCTCGGCCTCCCCGCGCCCCCGCCTCGGACCGCGCCACCGCCTCGGCCTCCCCCGCGCCCCCGCCTCGGCCCGCGCCCCCGCCTCACAAGCGCTCGCCCCAGGCCGGGCCGGGCCGGACAAACTAGCCCCGGGCTAGGCCCTCTTCCTGAAAACCGGGCTTTGCCCCGGGCCTGGGCCGGTCATCTGGAGACCGGGCTGGGCCTGGGCCAGACCAGGCCCGGCCCATTGACACCTCTACACCCATGCGATGGACGGTGATTATTTTTAAGATTTTAAATTATTAAATTTTATAATTAGTATAAATAAAATTATTTTTTTATTAAACATAAAATAAAATTAAAATAATTGTAATTATAAATCTCAGAAGAAAATGTTTGAATAATAGGAAGAGTTTTAGATGTTAAAACCTCAAAAAGGACAATACATATTATCAATTTATGAGCGGGATATTAAAAAATATTTTATGTTGATTTTTTTAAATAGGAAACTGAAACAAAATTATAATTAATTCGCTTGTAACCCGATTAGGCAAAAAAGGACAAGCAATGATTGGATGATTATAGGAATGTGTGTTAATGGTACGAATCTATGCCCGTAAAAGTTTAGATATATATGTTACAATTAATATACATAAATATAATTATTTTTAAGATAAATGAAACAAATATAACCCTGTTGGCTAGGACGTCATCTCTCATGGGGGTTTCTCCATCGAGAAAGACTTATTGCACTTGTATATTACACTTTAAGTGCAATATGACTAGGCAACAAGCTCATGTAGCATCCAACAATTGGATGGTCACTTTATCACTCCTCATGTGAAGGATGTTACATGGGTCATTACCTAATTATATTACACTTAAAGTGTAATATGCAAATGCAATAAATCTTTCTCTTCTCCCTCACTTATCAAAAGTAGAGCGGAGATGAGTACTTCTATTTTTAAGATAAATACATAAGCACCCATGTCGATGCACAAAATTTTGTAAAATTTTAAATAAATAGATTCTATAATTATTAAAAGTAAAAAACAAATAAAGGATATTACTCTGTCGCTATATATACCCGTGTCTTCAATGTCTGACTGTGCCAAGCTCTTCAACCCCCATTAGTTCACCAGACTCACCATCAACAGATTCCACCAACACAAACGCAAACTAGACGCAGCTGGATACTATATACCCCCTTCCACGATTGTCATTAATAATTTGGATACAACGATCAGAACCAATTTTCTTTCATGAAGCTGTCTCGTTTCTAAAATCCCTTTCCACTTCCTCTGCTGCACATGCATGGTCATATTTCTAACCGGTTCACTGTGTGTGTGTGTGAGAGAGAGAGAGAGAGAGCTCACATCTCATATCAAAGATTCCTCCATGCATTTAGTCGTACGTTTCGAAGCTTTACGCATATCAGTAACCATCTACAGTCTCTGGAAAATGAGAGATCGTATTATTATGCATGGTATTTTCTTTGGCATATTTTTGTGTCTTACCCGGTCCACTAACCAAGGATAGATTAATTTATTTTTTATTTTTTTAAGTCAACTAAAATTTTGACTCAATTTATTTTTTTTAATAAAAAGTGAGATAATTTTTAGAGATATATAATAAAAAATATTTAAAATTTAATAATAATTTTAAAAATTTTCAAAAAAAGGTGGGTAAGATGGGTAGGGTGGATATATATTTTTTAAAATTATCATTAAATTTTAAATATTATTTATTATATATCTCTAAAAATTATCTTACTTTTTATTAAAAAAATAAATAAATTAAGTCAAAGTTTTAATTGACTAAAAAAATAAGTTAATATACCGAGATCTCGTAAGACACGAAAGTACGTCACAGTGGTGGGTTATTTAACCTTGTCCACGTCAAGTCAAACCTACAGTCGGGATAGAAAACACATCAAGTCTCACCTGCCAAACCTATAGTCGGGATAAGATGTAAGTATCATAGACCACAGTCAAGAGAGCAACTGGGTGGGCGACTGCTGCTCGCGACATGTGCGCATGTGGGCAAGCATTGCAGGACGTCGACAGAGTTGGCATAGTGAGAGCTTGGCGTGCTCACGGAGGCACGAATGGTGGAGGCATGAGGGGACGTCTTCGGGGATCACCTCCCCTTTGGCATCATGGGATAGGGTCTTCGCTTCGCGCAACCCGCGGGGGTAAAGGCTGGTCCGGCAGGGATTCCATGGGCGTCCGCCTGATCTCTATCCTCCTGGCACTCCAAGCGCCGTACGAACGTGGGAAGGGCATCACCATGTTCAGAGGAACTGTTCGATGCAATAGTGAGAAACTTTTATGGCATGTGCAAATATTTAGAAATTCATGCAAATGTGAAGAAAGCGGCATCAGGTAGTTCAAACTCAGCAGTACTTCGTAGGCGAGTTCCCACCAATTGAGGCAGCGGCGGAGGCCGTGCTCGCTCCGGCGCGGGAGGAGGCGTTGCTCGACTGCGGCAATTCCAAGAGGAACAGGGAGCAGGCGGGGGTCTTACCGTAAGGCCTGTAGCAGCATCGAGTCGATGTACTGAGGGTCCGAACAGGGAGAATGACCGCGGCTGAGGGGCAGGGGATGGGAGCGGCCGGCGTGGTCGACTCGGCGGTGCGGGCGGGTCACGGCTTCCGTGCACACGCGAATGTCACAGGCAGGCGTCGTAGTGTCCGTGCGGCTGTTCTGGTGGGGTTCGCGGACAGGGGCGCAAGGGCGGTTCGCGTATACCCCGCGGGCGCACGGGAGTCGCGCTTTCTGGCGGCAGGTGATTGGGTGGAGGCGACGAAGGCAAAGGCCGTGGTTCATGGTGGCGCACATGGGGCGGGGTGGGGGGGGGGGGGTGTGGAGGCACGGCGCAGCGGGCTAAGAAGGTGGAGACGGAGGGTGGGGGGGGGGAGTGGGGGTCGCAGTGCATCGAGAAGAGGAGGGTGTACGTGTGTGCGGCGGGTCGGTTTCATATTAAATAAGAATCTTTGGGAGAGGAAACAACCACATGCCGGCGGTGTACTTAGGAGAGAGAGAGGAAAAAAAGAATTTAAAATAATTTTGAAAGATAAAACGGTGGTAAAAATAGAAATATTTTAAGCTGAAAATGTTAACTCTTATTATTACCAACTGTATTTTTAAAATTGAATATTATTAGTATAATATAGAAACGGAGCAGATCAAAGATTCCGTGACTATTTCATTTACTGTATCTGGATAATATGTATGCGCTTGGAATCATATCTGATGCGATGTAGATATTATTAAGGGGATATCTTTCAAATATGAAACGGATACAGTATCTGGATAAATTTGAAGTCAATGATCTGATAAATTAGATAATATTTGAGTATAACATGAAGAAAATTTTAATAAAAATTAAAACAACTCACTATCCATATATCAAGACATCAAACAATCTCAAAAAATAGTAGAGATCGAGGTGGGTGAGGGAGGGTGTTGGCGGAGGAGGTGGCGGTGCTATGGAGGGAGGCTGCAGAGGAGGTGGTTGGCACGAGGAGGTGGCGGCGTGATGGAAAGAGTCCTGTGTGTAGGCAGAGGAGGTGTTGGCCGCAGGGGGAGGAGGTGGTGGGCTATAGCGGCGCGTAGGCGGAGGAGGTAGCGGGAAGGACGGGCGCAAGCGGAGGAGGTGCAGGACGCAGGCGAAGGAGGTGGCAGGCTGGCGGAGGAGGTAGCGGGAAGGACGGGCGCAAGCGGAGGAGGTGCAGGCCGCAGGCGAAGGAGAAGGTGGCAGACCTAGTAGCGTGCAGGCGGAGGTGGTGTCAGCGACGGCACACAATGCGTAGGTATAGCTGCAGAGGAGGTGCCAACGGCGGTGCACAGGCAGAGGAGGTGTCAACAGCGGTGCACATTGCATGGGTAAACTAGAGGAGGTGATGCACTCAATTTTTCAACATTCCAATCTCCTCTAAATCGTAACTTAACCTAGAGCTAAGTGGTGACCAACCCATATAATCATATTTATTTGTGACCTTTGGATGTAGGAGCAGCCCCCTCGAAGTCATACCTTAAACTTAATCCTAAAAGGACCCTTTTGGAAAAGGGTTAGAATAAAGAGTTAATTTGGGTTAATCTAGAGTTAGGTAAAAAAAATGATTTGAAAAGTCATAAATTTTAACCAAGTTAAAATAAATTAGATTGGATCTAAATTATACTAACCCGGGTTACCTTAAGCCACCTCTAGAGGAGAAGTAGAGTTAACCTATTTTAACTCTTTTTTATTACTCTTTTCCCTCACTTTTCATACCATATTTACACTTTTTTTTCCTCCTTCATTGTACCGTCCACCCACCTTTTTTTTCTCCTTACATCTTTATATGATGATAACACAAGATATAAAAAAATGCTAAATAATATATATGATAATCTCAATATATTGCTACAATTTATTTATAATGTATTTTATATAATATTAATATACATCTAGATAACATAAGGAAGATAGTAGCACATAGTACAATAAAAAAAGTAATAAAGAGTATAGGATAAGGATATTAATTATATTATATATGATAATTTCAATATATTGTTACAATTTATTTATAATATACTTTATATAATTTTAATATGCATCTAGATAGTATAAGGATATAGTAACACAGTACAATAAAAAAAATTAAAAAAAAGTAATAGAAGGTATAGTATAAGGGTATTTTAAGAAAAATAATATAAAAAATAGATGAGTTAGTCACTTTGACCTTTCAAACTACTAAGATAAAAAGTAGATTAACCTATTTTAACTCATAAAGTTAACTCTTATATTACCAAATCAAACTATAGGTCTAAAATTATATTTGGAGTTGAGTTGGATTAACCCCAACCTTTTCTAAACAAGTCATTAGTGACTAACCCATATAATCATATTTATTTGTAACCCCTAGATGAAGATCTAAGGGCCTAAACAAATCGGATATTAAACGGATCAGCCCCCTCGAAGTCGTACCTCAACCTTAGCCCTAAAGACCTAAGTGACTAACTCACATAATCATATTTTTTGTGACCTTTGGATGTAGATCTAAGGGCCTAAACAAATCGGATATTAAACGGATCAGCCCTTTCGAAGTCATACCTCAAACTTAACCCTAAAGACCTAATTAAGTGACTAACCCATATCATATTTGTTTGTGACTCTTGGATGCAGATCTAAGGGCCTAAACGAATTGAATATTAAACAGATATCCGGTGATTCCGTGACTTTGCTCCATTTAATAATCAGATATTATCCGCATATCTGATTAAGATCTGTTGGAAATTACAATCAAATAAATATTCGAAAATTTAGATGTGGATTCAAAGTAGATCCAGATAATATCCGGATCTATTTGTAAGCTTCCTCCGTAATGCATTGTATATCATCATGTGCTTTTGTTGCTATATGTCATTTGTTTAATTTAAATTTAGATAGAGAGAAATGTTAATATCTCATCCTAAATCGATAAGAAAGTTTAGGGCCGAGAATGACATTGGTCTTTTGAGTGGTGCACTGGTCTTATCACAAAGTAACATTAAATATCTTTCATATCTTGTAAAGTGAATTTTTCTATTTAATAAATTATTTATTCTACTTAACAATTATTTGTTTCATTTAGGTTTCAAATACTTTTCATTCCTCATAAAATGAATTTATTCTATTTAATAAATTATTTATTTCACTTAACAAATTATTTGTCTCACTTAATTTGTTAACTAAAATAAATTAAAAATAAATAATGTGTGTGTTACCCATGGGAAACACGATTTGTTCTTCATACTTATTTACCTGAATATCATTTAAGTAAATATTAGTATTTGTGTTGATTTTTTTCAGTAAGAGAGTGGTTCCTTTGGAGAAGTCACATTTGACTTTTTTTATCAGACTTTAGATTTTTAGTGTTCTATGTGATTTATTTGAATTATTAAATTTTTAGATTGGCTAAATTATGAGAGATTAGAAAGTTATTATTTCTCTAAAATCACTGAAATCGCGATTTTCTTCTTCGATTAGAGAGTTAATTTTTATTGGTAAGAGATATGCTTTTTTGATATTTTTATTAGATTCAAATGTGGGATACTTCTTTATTTATATGTAATATTTTAAGTAAATAAAATTATAAATACTAACATTTACTTCAATGTTATTCAGATAAATAAGTATGAAGAAAAAAAAGGAAGAAAAATTATGTATGTATGTACCCTTGCGAATCAGATCGGATCAACCGAATCATGGATCAAATCTCCCTTTATCCGATCCGATTCAGCCGAATCAGGCCGATCCAATTCGCCATGTAAAATCATGTAACGACTGAAATATTATTCCATAATGTAGGGTTGTCTCTGATAATATAAAGGATATGCGCACACACGTAATTATCTTTTTTCATGAATTCGTCGATTTCCACTATGGTTTTACTTGACCTTTACCGGTCATATAGCTGTACAAACCTAGACTTCTAGACACGTACTAAAGAAATTCTGGATTCTATCAATACAATCTTAACTAGAAGCATTCTTTATGTGCCATATATCTGCAGTGATATCTTAATTTTTAGTGCCAATAATATCCTAACTTGAAACAATATCTTAGGTGTTTGAACTTTGAAAGCCAAGTGGGCCAAAAATCACAACGACCTTTTTTGTGAAAGTTCATATTTATGAGCCAAAGTTTACAAATTGTAAGTCACGTCTAATTGCACTTTGAATATTTATGCATCCACCTCGCATTGCTCACTATATCTCATCATGTCATTTCTTTTTTGAGTTTTAGAGTCCAACCTTTTCTTTGACATCTAATTTTTTTTTTGACATGGTATGTTGTAGTGAGCCGAATTTAAACGTCAGAAAAGAAATTTGGACACCAAAATCTAAAAAGAATGGTATGCTATGTTGTCCAATTAGTAGAACCAGAAAGGGGGGGGGGGGGGGGTTAATGGGCAGTAAAACTAAATTCTGCGCTCAAAAATAAAAAACTTGGACGCGTAGGGGTTAGCGTTAGATAGTCATGAAAATAGAGTTAAAAAGTAATCTCACAAAGACACGAGGGCTTGTCTTGATTCTGCACTGAGCTCCTTCTCAATCATACGTCCAAGCCCCAAGTGATAACTTGGGATTCCACTCACACAAGGGTACAATCTCCCTTAAAGATACTATAGCACTCAGCTCAACTGATCTTTCCTTCACACTCCGAAGGAAAATAAATGCACTAGTTCATCACTGATCTTCCCTTCTACTCAAGGGGAAAAAATTCACTGGTATATCCTACCAATCTTCTCTCCATGCAAGAAGAGGCTAAAACTTGATATATAAGAGCTTCTACAAGATGTCCCTAGATCAAGTACAGAAAAAATCACTGGTGTAACTTGATTTGAGATAGTGTCTGAGAAAAGAAAAAGAATACAGATGTTTCACTCAGACACTTAGTTATCGCTCTTCAAGAATCAGCAGAAATGTAGAGAGAGAGAGAGAGAGATGTGGAGACGGAAAGTTTTAAGAATCTACTTGAGTTTCTTGAGAAGTTGTGCGCAAAAAGGAATACTGGTCTTCAAGTTCACAATCTCCTTCTATTTATCTACTTAAAAAAAATGATTGTTGATCTATATGTTGAGTCTTTTCACATTTACTAGATTTCCAAGGCAGTTGTTCACAATGTTTAACGTTGTTGTTACTTTAGTACCATAAACCTACGAATCATTTAATGCTAGGATATAGATGGAGAGAGGAAGAATCTTGTGTCGATCAACTCACATCTCAACTACCTAGAATCCACTTTTCTTGCTAACAGTATTGCTATGTCAAGTAATTTCTCTCCATCATTAGGGCTATGCATGGTTCAGTCTGAACCGAAAAATAGAACCAGACCGACCAATTCAAGTCGGTTCCAGTCGATTTGGGGGACCCTCTTGGTTCAATTCGGTTTCGCCATGTCAAATCGATTGAACTGAATATATATTAAAAACAATATATTCTATATTATCTTACAATAGAATTGAGGCATATTTGGTTTCGCACCTCACTTTCACTAGGTAGGCCTTGGGTTCGAAACCCAGGATCACCTATAAAATGGGTGATTTTTCCTTTTTTGGTTCAAACAGAATCGGTTGGTTCGGTTCGGTTCGGTTCGGTTTGACCACCCCCTCACGTCGACTCCGATTTGCCCAAAAAATAGGCTAAACTCGACCAACTCGAACCATGCATAGCCCTATCTGTCATCCAAGAAGAGAGAGCAAATACATGTCATGCAAATAGTAAGTTACAACTTAATGTTTCACAAGTATATGGGCTATTTAATTTCTTACAACTGAAAAAAGTCGTGCCATCCGTAAGTTATTTTTGAGACTTTAAATATACTAGAAATATTTAAGTTAAATAATTTCAAGATAGATTTGAAATTCATTCAACAACTTGTTTACACTCCATTACACATTTGTATTATTGTTATTTACTACAAACCATAAAGTTCCCTCAGTAACAATATTTAAATGCAAGATGTAGCTAATCGGTGTAAAATTATGAATAAGCCTTCAATAATTGATGCAGACTATAAACATAGAATGTTTATTTCACTAGTCGATCTATTTAAAAGTAATCGATGTCTGACTAATGCTAATCGGAAAGATATTAGAGTTGAGTTCCATAATCGAAGTGTTATTCAGTAATTGGAACAAGAAAATGTCTAAAGTAATCGATATAAATATTTAATCTATAATCGGAATGAAAGTATGAGTTAATCAAAATCAAAATCTAAACACTAATCAATGCAGTTTCATACCCATTGATAGAACACTTGAACATTTATGAAGTAATCGAAAGATCTTTTGTTCAATAGTCATTAAGGTATTGTATGCATTAATCACATATTGTTGTATAATTGATATAAGTGTTTAGTAGTCGTTGTATGATTCAATATTCGTCGATACAAAATACTTTTGTAACTCTAATTGGAATAGACATAAGAGATGAGAACTGTAATCAGAACAGATAGTGAACAATAATCGTTGCAAGTAGTAATGGGAACAAGTGTAACAACACTAATAGAAATGTTGTTTAAGCGGTAATCGGTGTAGTACTTACTCAATAATTGATACAACACTTAATTAACTATAATCAATATAGTACTTCAATTGGAATTGGAAGATTCATAAATAATAATCGATACATGAACTCTAGTCGTTGTGAATCTTCAACTATAATCGATGAGATGCATAAACAATAATAGATACATGAACTCTAGTCGTTGTGAATCTTCAACTATAATTGGTGAGATGCATAAACAATAATTGATACATGAACTCCAGTCATTGTGATACTTCAAATATAATTGGTGCAAGGTTTAGTCTATAATTGGTGTGATGTGTGTTCTATAATTGATATGAACTTAAACTACAATCGGTATGGACTTAAGCAATGTATATGAAGTGCATGAGTGTGATGTTTTTAGAGTATTTATAGTGGTGATCCTTAAAGTGATAAAAAGATATTTTTGCCTTCTTGACAGGCTTAATGAAAAATGAATATCAAGCACATATTCCCACAGTTTTGTTATCACTAAAATCTAGAAATAAGTGGAGATGAGAGGTTCATCAATCAATCTCCTCCTTTGATGACAAAACTCCAAGGAAAATAGATAATCAATCTAAATATCAATCAAAATTATGCATATAGACGAGATGAATGTACTAATTAGATATGTATTTCAAAATATTTCTCTCACCTTTTGTCAATGATCAAAAAGGAAGAAGCAAAACAGACCAAAGAAATGGGATAAGGAAGGCAAAAGGATGGGGTTGTATATATAAAAGATCAGAAATAGAAATCAGGTCAGGAGAAGCTGAATGTTATACAGTGAAAGTAGTTTGAAAGAGTGTACTGCTAATGTCCTACTCTGGCCCCCATCTCTCTTCTGCACTGTTGAATGTGCCTGTCTCTTCTCAACCTTAAGGAAATGCTTATAGTCCCTTTTGTTCATAGTAAATCTATAATATATGTTGCTAAAGAAGCTAACATATCTGACAAACTGATTAACACTGAAAGGTAATACCAAATGATTGTCAGCCAGTTCTTTCCTCAAGGCAAAATATACCTGATATCGGCTAATCCAGATGGAAAATTGTTCTTCTACTAACTGAATGGAATTCATATCCATGAATAAATGTTTAGGATGATTGCGGGCTAAAGTTCCCGCCTTCGCGCATCATGAACTTTCTCCAATTGCTCAAAAGTATAGCTGTAACACAGAGGTCCAGATTGTAGTGTAAAGTCGCTCTGATTCAGCCAATAGAGGCGCCAGATTCTCAAGACTTTATGAACCCCTTTTGATCTTCTCGATGAATGAATCTATGAAAACCCAGTTGAATGCCCTTTTTCACAAAGAGTCTGGTCTTAACTCGCTCATATCTATCTATTATTGTCTTGCCTCCATCAATAGAAAATGCAGTTCAGGGAGCTTGTGAGAAGATGGTAATGAACATGTTGCAAACTTGAGGGTGACAGCAAAGGCCCCTTTGTATTTCTGAAATTCTTCTCGAATAATATCTTGAAATTGGATATATTGGGCCTTTGACAGATTGTAAAGGAATCTATAATTGTTGAACAGTTGAAACTGCTTGAAAGTTCTGATCTCCTTCTGAACAATGTAACCCCACTCTTCTTAATGTTTCATAGTAAACCACTCAGAGAGAGAGAGAGAGAAAGTGGCCTGCCCATGGGTACCTCTTTGAGTGTTCTCAAGTTCATAGGCATGATATTGAGCTTCATTTGCCTGGCTCCATTTATATTATGTCTGTGATTCTGCCAATCTAAAAAATTTATGAGCATCTGACTTGGTAATGGAAATTAAGGAGAACAACAAACTTATATAGGCTGGAAGATCAATTCATGGCAATCCAAAAATCTCAGCATATGCACACTTGCACAAAAAATCATTGTAGATAATTTTTCTTTTGTGATAAACAGTCAGAGCACACCATAAAGGAAATTAGGTGAAGTGGGCTGTTTGCTTGTTGGTTCTTCTCTTCTTGGAGGCAGTACATGCTGCAGATACTGTGTCTTCCTTGGTGGAGTACATAGAGACAGACAGTACAGCTTTTAAGATAACTCCCTCAACGTCATCCATTATTGGAACAAATGTTTTGGGTGAAGGATATGAGGGAAGAGGAGTGACCGTGATAGAGGATGGAGACATAGGAGGATCAGTAAAAAGAGGTTTTTGGAACAGGGTGTGAACTGGATGGCTCGGCTGAAGAGTCAATGTGTGAGGCTGATGATGGTTTAACAAAAGATGAAATAGGGATAGGTACTGGGATATCTACATAATGTGTTATATCCGGAGAGTAAGAGGTAAGATGTAGAGGGTTCTGAAATAAATGGAGTTGGTGAACTTACAAGTCTATGGACAGGTTGTTTGGGATGTTCTGGTGCAAGTGGAGCTGTGGAGGGTTCTGCCATTGGTGTTGTCGCAAGTGTCTGCTCTGCCTCTTGCACATCCACATTCACAGATGCTTCAACTTGTTTAACTCCCTCTGCTATTCCTGAAGATGTTTTCTCCCTTACTGGCTCCTCTGGTGGAACAGGGTGAGCAATGAGTTCTAACCAAAACAACCAATTCACTTACCAAGTCTTTTAGACCCTGCAACTTCTTTCATATCCTTTTGAACTGCAATGATTTGTACTTGTTACACATCTAGCGTTTCTACCATGGGGTCCATGTGAAAGCACAGCTTGTATCTCTTTAATTTCTTGGGAACAGTGGTAGACGGGGTATCTTCATTCTGCTATTCCCTTGTTGAGGTTTCTACTTGATGAGTTTCTGTTGGACCTTCAATGGGCATAGCTTGAGGTTCCTCTCCTTAAACTAATGTCTCCTCCACTTCAGTATCTTCTATTGTAAAAGGCATTCCTTGAGGCACTGCATGTTGCTCCTCCTGAGGTGGTGCATCTTTCATATAGATCTCCTCATTTTCTTCATCTATGTCTTCAACCATGCCTTCTACTTGAGTAGTTTCTGAAGGCACTATTTGTGGCTCCCCCTGAGTTGAGAGCTCCTCCATGTGAGTATCTTCTCCTTCAGTGGACATAGGCGGCTGCTCTTCATCTACTTCATACTCTACATGAATTTCTCTTGGAGTTTCTGCTACAACTGACGACATTGTACTGTTCAGTTGCTCTGCTAGCAAAACTTTTTCATCAATTCCTTCTACACTGCCTATATTAGCTTAGGTTTCTTCTTCTCTCGGTGGCTCACTTAATATCTCCACTGGTGCAGCAGCATCACTAACATATCCTTCTTGAATTTTCTCTGATTCTTTTCTAACATCAACTGTTGAAGGAATTTCTGTAATATCCTCCTCCCTGACTTCATCCCTAGCTTGCTCTGGAATGTCTGAAGTAGTCTCAGGAATGGGTCCAACAAACCCTTCACTTACTTGTATTTGAGCTACTTCTGTAGTGGGTTGTGCAGCAACCTCTTCTTCAACTTGTTTCGCTTCAGGTTGTTGTTCCACTAAAAGAGGTTCTCCTACAGGAACTAATTTCTTTACCCAATCTCCAGTGGTGAATTGAAATCCACTCTTCTTCAGATTTGTGGTGCTGATAGATCTTCCCATTTTCTCTTCCAATTCTTCTGTCATGTCTACATTAAAGTGTCTGAAAATAACAGTGATTAGATGACTATATGGTAGTGGAATATATGAACTACCCTTGGCATCCACTATTGCTCTTGCAGCCACCTTCATCCTTTAAATTATGCAATCAACCATGCTTACCATCTGGTTATGTACAGCCAGACCATCAAATCTGCACCTCCCTGAGTGCAGGTAGAGAAGCTTGCTCCTGTGGGTACTAAAATCTGACAAACTATCAAATGCAATAATTTGTTATATGCAGAAAACTGATTTATAATGTTGTCATCCTGCAACTTATAACCAATTCTGATGATGCCCAAACCCATAATGTTTATATCCACTGCATATCAATATGCGTGTGCTCTTCCATAGAACATCCAAACAAATTAAATAAGAGTTCAGATGTGATTTCTACATGAAAATAAATTCATAGGGAAAAAAAATTTCAAGCATTAACTTTTACAGGAAAATAAAAAACACGATTATTCATTTGGTACCCACGTAAATATTTTTTTCTGAAAAGATTTTCTAATGTTTGTTTACTAGTAAAATATTTATTTAAAATATTTTTTTAAAAAAAACAAATGTCTAAAAAATAAAAAATACGTTTCGTATGCCGCCCACTGACGTTGGACGCCGAGTGCACCAGGCGTCGGGCGTCGACTGTCGGACGTTGGCCTCCGTAGGTCGGGCGCCGGACGCACAAGTGTCGGACGCCAGATGCTGAACGCCGGCCACTAGGCTCCAGACGTCCGGCCTTCGGACGCCGACGCCGTCGTCGAGCACTGAGCACCGGACGTTGGACGCCAGACGCCGGGTACCGAACGCCAAACGCTTACCACCGGATGCCGTTGGGAGACGAACGCCAGCTGTCGGGCGTAGGAAGCCGACGCCGGCCATCGGGCGACGGACGTCAACCGCCGGGCGTCAGGCGCTAGACCCCGGGTGCCGACCACCGGTGTAACGTCGTAACCATTTGAATCGTAGTTTAGTGGGTCTGGTGGCCAGTGTATGGCCCAAATGGTGGTGTTTGTGGTTGCCTAGCAGGTTGTGTGGTGTAGTGGGCCGGAAATCCAGAGCCAATACACCTCTGGTTCTCTTTTTGAGAACACGACGGAGTACAATGTCGCATTTTGGAAACGTGACCACCTGCTACATCGTGTTTCTCCACCACTTTTTCGGGTGTCATGGCTGCATGCACGCCGCGTGGTGCATGCAGGAACGTCATTGTTTGGACGCGACGGAGGGGAACGTCGCAATTTAAACGTGATGACTCACTACGTCGCAATTTTGACTGTTAGCTAGGTCTTTTGGCCGAACCTCGGTCAAACAGTGCAGGAAAACACTGTTCGACTGAGGAAGAGGCTGTCGCGGGGTTTCTGGGTGATTCGGAGTTCGTGGCTTGTGGTTTGGTGTTGTTCCATCACAAGGAGGTTGTTCGGATCACGAAAAATGCTAGGGCGGCACTATATGTTGTGTTCTTCATGTTGGTAGGGGAATTCTCCTTGTGGATGCATGGATCCGTTTTAAAGCATTTAATTCATGGAATTGCATATCACATGTATCATGTATGTTTAAGTTATTGGGAGAATGCATATGTTGAGGTTGTATCACTGTAAAAGGACGTTTTGTGGGTTTTTCGGAGAGGATGGTCGGGTTTGGGGACTTCGGCTAAAGAGTCGATGAACCTAGTCGTCGTGCGACGACATGATCCGTCGTGATTCAACTTGTGAAGGCGACAGTCTATTCCATCGCGATTTGGCTTTTAAATAGCGTCGTCTGTGTACGTTGCATTTTAAAAGTAACCACTCGACCCTTTGCCTTTGCTCCCGAGGGCAGTGAGCTTGTTTTAGGTTATGTGACTGTTGCGGCTGTATTTTATGTATTTCAAAGTATAAAATGATGTAATGGCACGCGTTGAGTTTATGAATGTCGGGTTTGCATGGTTTGTGCATACGTGGCAAGTTGAGTAGTATGACGCCTTCTGTGGTTATCTCTCGAGTCGGGTACCCCAGGTTTATTGTGAGCCATGCAAATTATGCTCGGGGTTTGTTCCGATACAGTATGTACCGTCGAGGTCTGTGTCATTTTTCTAGACACCCTCACTCGTTTGTTGAGTTGTACATCCAGCTAAGGGAAAGAGGCAATTTTGGGGCAGCGACTCGTGTGTTGTGGCTGTGTTCGGTCACTTGTAACGCACTCATGGTTGGGGGACAGACACCAGTAGACGTACTGGTCCCTAGCTAGTATCTAGTCATGTGTTTTCAGTGCCTCACTTTAGAGAGCTCGAGCTGGAGTCCCTAAAGGTGCCAGGTATGGGCTTGCAGCTGTGTGGTCTATATGTGTGGTGTTGGTTGGTCTCCATAGTTTGTTGACACTATAAAGGTGGAGTGGCAGCTGGACCTTCCGTCTGTGGCTGTGAGACTGAGAGGTAGTCCTATGTAGTTTGTCCGGGTCAGTGGCTGGTGTCGCGAACCAGACTTCGTGACCTGAGTGTGGCGTTACACTTCTCTTGCTCGTACTCTGGAGCGTAATTTACTGTTTAATATTAATGGTTGATTCTTGCTATTAGTTAAAGGTTCTTTATTTAATTACAGCTATAGTATCGTATGTAGGTAGCTCTATTAACTGTTTAATTTAATTCTTTACTCTTGCTTTTCGTGAGATTGTTGTTGTTTCAGATTTTGAGGAAGTTTCCCTACTTAACCAGTGACTTGTGAGGCTCACCCCTAATCTTTTTAGGTGAAGGAGAGCAGGAGGATTTTTGTCCCTCGTCTAGTTCAGAGCCGCACCGTAGCAGAGTTGGGTCTGCACCTCCAATAGTGTAATTCTAGTTTCTGTTCACCTCGGGGTATGTCTCGGGTTGTTGTACTTTGTACTTTGACTTTTGTTGAGAACTGACTATGTATATTTCATGTAAATATGTGTGAGATGTGCAATCTTATATATGTTTAATGTGTTCTTTTATATTTTCATGGACATTGAGTTGATATATGTAACGACCTAGGATCCGAATTACCAGTTCCACGCTAGTAACTCGAACCCTGAACCTCCACCCACAAGCTAAAGCTCAGAAGGGTTAGAAGAAAGTGTCTAAGGAGAATATATAAGCAAATGTACAAACCATAAGAACAAAAAAAAACCACTATATATATATATATATACAATATGGTACAACTTAAAGTAGATCCAGCAAAAGTAAAGAGTACAGCAGGTACGTACACAAAAGGTACCACTATCAGCAGCTAAGTAGGACCAGCACCGGAGTGACTCGGCTCCTCAGCACATGGGGCTGCCGACAAACCACCTGAAAGGAAAGGGAGTGAGTCTCAAGAAGAGACCCAGTAGGGATGCTAACCCCCACTAGTAAACAGTATGAAAGGAAGTGCAAGAAAGTAAACTACACTAAGTAACACTGCACTAAAGCACACATGAACCGATAGGGTGACGCCCAACTCCTCGCAGGAGCGCGTCAAAAGACTGGAACCTCGTAGACTCAATAGCACATAACAAACACAACAACAGTCACACACACACTCACACAAAAAGGCAGGACCAGCTAGGGTCTATAGCTTGGCGCATCAACACCACAGAGTCCTCAAACCCTAGCCACGTGTGCACACTCAGACGCTCTCCCTCGCGTCTGGTCCTTGACCGGTTTTCCCCTACACCGGACTCAAACGGTGGAGAAGGGGCCCCATGGAAACCGACTCGTAACCACCACAAGAGGCACACACTGGATGGAGTCGCACTCAATGCCCAGGCTCACCGGCGGAATAGCTCAACGCCAGTCATCTAGACGGAGCCCAGGTCAACGCCCAAGAAGAACACAACACAAACACAAGCATGACAAAACACAACACGCACAGACAAAGATGCTCTCAACGTCTGGCACACCGTGCCAGGAGGCAGACACCGTATGTCCTAGCCTCACACACACAAGAGGGCTCACACTGCTAGGAGCTACCTGAGGGGTTGATGGCAACCCCAATTATCATTAACCCAAGATAAATGGCATAGTCTCTGCCGTCTACCGTAGTAGACGGTAGCACCCGTTGCCATTAACCTCACCTTGACGGAAAGACACCTTGCCGCCAAGTTCATCCTGAAGAGCTTGACAGCAAGCACACTTGATGTCAAGTTCTTCAGCTTCTAGCAGTTGATACGGCCCTAGGCTACTCCCAAGTGCAATCCAGTCCACAAACACACGATCTAATGATGGGAAATGCTTTCCCTCATCACATAACACCAGTGTAAAGTCAGAAAACAATGATCCAATGCTTGGATCAAGCAATGTCCCCTCAAAACCCAGCATGGAGAAACCCTCCCCAAATCTCGATTTTCACACAAATTGCACGCATTATATGCTACACAACAAGACTAATAGGGGTTCAGGGGTAGGATTCCTACCTCAATACGCCAAAAACACGAAGAAGAACCTCAAAATCATGACGTCGTGCCAAGCACACCTTGTGAGGTCAAATCTGCATCTTCTCGCCTGATCCGAAGCCACCACGTGCACCACGATCTCCCCACGAGCTCCCGTCAGCCACCGGAAGTAGTGGAGAAAGAAGGAGACGAAGGTGGTGGTGTGGAAGGGGAGAAAAGGGTGGAAGAGGAGACCTCGGGTTGCCTTATAAAAATAGGCCAGGCGCAGGTTAACGTCAATCTCAGTTGTCGTCAACTGCACTGCCAGGAACTTGATGTCAACATCGCTTACCTTCAAGTTCAACGCTCGAAAATTTCTAGAAATTAGGGTAGATGGCAACATCCCTTGCCATCAAGACCAAGTAGACGACACACCATACTGCCGTCAACTCAATGTTGACGTCAAGCCCCCTTGACGTCAACCAGCTCTGTTCCAAGAAGGCCCATTAAGGGTCCAATAAGGCCAATGGCCTTACAATATCCCTTGTGAGGATTCGGCCTGTTCGCGGGAGGCGGAGTCGGATCAGACTCATTATTATGTTAACAGGTCTAAATGACGAGGACCACTACAGCCGGACTCCGGGCGCTGGCCGCCAAGCACTGAGAGCTGGTAGTAGGCTGCCGGTGGCCGGTCTTTGGACACTGACAGCTGACGTTGGCCGTCAAATGCTGGCTGCAAGGTGCTGGACGTCAGGCGCCGAGCGTCGACCGCCAGACACTGAGCACCAGCCGCCGAATGTCGGGTTGCCGAGTTGCCAACGCCGTCGAGTTTCAAGCATCGAACACTAAGAATTATAGTGGAGATTGTAGTTACACTCATGAAAATCCTATATGAAAGAGAAATCTAAGAAAATGGTTTACAGAGTCTTATCACGAATGCCAAAATCCATAATTTTAGGTAAAAGATTTTCATGGATTAACTTTTCAGTGGTACCAAACATACTATTATACGAAGTTTTTCTCGAAAACTTTTTCCGACATGAGCTTTTACATTGAAACAAATGGACCCAAGCTTTGTATTGATTATAGTTGAAGTATTACAATGATTAGAGTTTTTTTTGCACCTTATCGATTCCAATTGAAGCACCATATAGATTGTAATTGCCGCAACGATTATGGTTTAAGTAACATTCTGATTAGTATTGTTACACTATCGACTACTGTTTAAGTAGCACTATGATTATTGTTTTAGTAGCTACGTGTAACAATTATTGAAGATTACCAGATTTTGATTATACTTCTCACCTCTTATGTCTATCTGATTAGAGTCACAAAGGGCTTCTATATCGATTAATGATGGAACAAAATGACTACTGAATACTTATATTGATTATACAATAAAACTACCATTACTATATACAATATATCATCAATTAGCGACTACTAAACAAAATATTTTCTGATTACTTCATTTATGATCAACCTATCGATTAGTATGTAATTGTATCGATTAGTGTTCTGATTTAGATTTCTATTATATCACATCTTTATTCCGATTACAAATGAAGTATATATATCGATTACCTGACATGTATTCTTGTTCTAATTATTGAATAAGACATCGATTACTAAACTCATTTCTGATGTCTTTTCGATTAGCATTGTCAGATATTGATTATCTCCAGATGCATCGATTATTGAACTAAAACGTTCTATACTCATAGTCTGCAACGATTATTAAAGTCTTATTCATGTCATCACACAAATTAGTGTTAGTCAGATATCAATTACTTTCAGACATATCGATTATTGAATTCCAAATACATCGATTATTGATCTAAATATTTCATGTCTGATATATGCACTGATTATTCATGTTTTTACACCGATTAACTATATCTTGAAGTTAAATATTATTACTTGAGGAAGCCTTATTGTTCACATTAAAATAACTATAACATGCATGTCGTTACTCATAAACAAAGCATCGAGAATATTTCAAATCCATTTCAAAGATGTATTTCCTGCATAGTTAATAGATTGAAATGGCATTCTATCAACATGACATTTATTGCTTATATGAAACGTCAGTTGACACTTATCATTTGCATGGCACACTTTTGCCATCTCTTTCATGCATGCCTACTAGAGCCCATTAGTTTTAGCAATACTGCCAACTAGAAAAGAGAATACTACGTAGTTGAGATGTGAGTTGACTGACATAGGATCTTTTCCCACTCTATCTATATCCTGGCATTAAATGACTCACAGGTTTATGTTACTTACACAACAACAACGTTAAACGCCGTAAGATGTTGCCTTGAAAATCAAATAAACATGAAAAGACTCAACGGATAGATCAATGGCTACTCTTTCAAGGCAGATAAAAGGAAGGAGACTTTGAACGTGAAGGATATATCTCTGAAGAAAAAAGTTCTATTCAAACTCATGTGTTCCGAAGCAACAAGCTCAAGCAGATCTTTCAAGCCCTCAGTCTCCAAAACTCTCTCTCACCTCGTTCCTACTAATTTCTTAAGAGAGAGATAATTGTGTCTGAGTGAACCTATTGATTGTCTTCTTCTCTTCTCAAACACTGTCTCAGATCAAGCTACTCATTTTGTGCTTGGTCTGGGGACATCCTGTAATATTTCTATATTTTAGGTTTCATACCTCTTCCTGCATGAAGGGAAAACTGGTAGGGTTTACCAAAGAGTTGTTCCTCTTGGGTAGAAGGAAAGACCAATGGTGTACCGGTGTGTAGTTCCCCTTTGGGTTGTGAAGGGAAGACCAATTGAGCTGGGTACTGTAATGTCCATAAGGTGGACTGTACTCTTGAGTTAGTGAAATTTCAAAATATTGCTTGGGGACTAGACGCAAGACTGAGAAGGAACTCAGTGCCGAACCAGGATAAATTTGTGTGTCCTTGTGTAATTGCTTTGTCTTCCTATTTCCGTGATTATCTATGTAACACCCCGAAAATTTTATTTACTAGAAAACTATGAATAATTAGATTGTTAAATATAACCATTATCATGAGATGTAATTAACTCTAATTTAGGATTAATTTATATTAGTAAAATGTTATTCTAGTAACGTACTTAGAGGTGTGCGCTCCGATAGGGCGACACCAAATTCTGTAACAAAAATGAAATTTGAGAACACCATAATTCTTAGAAAAATGTGGTGATATCAAATATGTAAATATCTGAACTTTTTGACACGCGGATTTTGAGATTAAGATGACGTGACTATTTTCCGAGCGATTTTTCACCCAGTAAAAAATAAATTCTAAAAATCAAACTCAAATCACCATAATTTGTAAAACCTTCCTATTAGTCTATGGTTGAAATTTCAACATGAATGGACACCATTTGGGTATAAAAATTTAGGGATAAATGGGTCAGTTGAATTATCAACCATTTACAGTAACTATTTTCTTTGGATTTATCTTGCTTACGTATTATGCCTACGTAAGACCCATTCAAACTAATGTATAAGGCCTACACATGTCTGGGTACGTTTAGGAGGGGTGTGAGACCATGGTGAACGTGGCTATTGTATGGATGTATGAAGTCTCATGGAGGCACCTGTACAGCTGACGTGTCGTTCATACCTGAGAAGCTGAGGATTATAAATCTCTCCTTCGACCCTTCGTGGGTTTTTCTACCTCTACTCTTGATGCTCTTACTTGCACTTGCTCCTATTCCTCCCTTTTTGTTGTTTCTGCCATTTCACTTGCTAGCATATTGTTGTGGGTGTGCTTTAGCTCTTGTAGCTGTGGGGAAACTGCTGCTGTGAGAGCTGCTGCTGGAGCTGTCGCTGCTTGCCGAAGCTGTTGCTGCTTCTTCTTCTTTTGAATCACCACTCCTTCAACCGCATCGGCTGAAGTTTCCATTCCTTTATTTCATTTGTTCTTCTTTACCCTGAAACTAGTTCTACGAGGAGGAGAAGAAGAATCTTCAATTCTTTTTCAAGTCAAGTAGGTTTTGTCTCTTCTTTTCTCAGTCCTTATCTCTGACCTTTGCCAAAGAGTTCATGATCATCTATATACTTGCCTTTAAATTTGTTAATCCTCTTTTGAACTGTGTATCCATCCTTTGAAATCATGTTTCAGTATGTGTGTCAGTAGGATTTCCTTTTCGTTTCTCAATCTTTGTCTCCTACCTTCGCTAAAGATTCATGTCCACATATATACTTGGTTTCCAACCTTGTAAGCCATCTTAAGAATTATAAGTTCATCTCTTGTAATCATGTTTTAGTATGTATGTCTGTAGGATTCATTTCCCTCTAATTCAGTTCTGTCCTCCCCACATGATAAGAAAATCCTCTTGATAAGCATACAAGATGATATATCTGAAGCTATTCTGTTTTTCTCTCAGTTTTGGTAAACACGTTCTTAATGGGAGAAGAACAACCTTGTTCCACTCTAAAGACTATTTTCTATATTCTTCTTCCACCCTTGATCTTTGTACCGGTTATAGAGTGTTGCTAGAAGACACCATATCTTTAGAACAGTGTGATTACTTTCCATTTAGATGTTTGTACCTCAAACTTTGATTTGGAGCCTTAAATTCCTTGAGTATTAATGTTTATTTTGTGGGGATCTTTCCATCTAATCCTTGATATAAGGGTCATACTTTCAGTGCTATGTCATGTTAGCTTCTAGCTAGACAAGTACGGTTTGAAAACCTCCTGTTTCATCTTGCTTGTTTAGCTTATAAACCACTGTGAGAACTACAATTAGACTCTTCTATTTGATATAAATCATGCATTGGTTTATAAGTTCTATAATTAGGGTGTATAGGATAGATTTAAAGTCATTTCTAGAAGGACTGCTGCCATCTGTCGACAGCCAGCCCATAGCTGTCGACAGGCGCAAGTCTTCCAGAACTTCAGATTTCTGGACTGTGGCTAGCTGTCGACAGCCAACCCCTAGCTGTCAACAGATACCCACAAAACTAGCAAAAACCTTGCTCTATCTGCTGTTATCTATCGACAGCCCCTTCTTGGTTGTCGACAGCTACCATCCTGATCTGAATTTCTACACTTTTTTATGTCTGAATCCATGCTAAAACTTTACCCTAAAAGCCAAGATAGTTACCCTCTCATTTATCTTGGTATTTACTATCATACTACTGCAAAGTTTACCCACATTATGTACCTTAACTTCCCTTAAGTTATTCTTAAAGTTGGCCATTACGAATAGTACTCCGATTGAGTCTATTCTTCAATATTCGGTAATTGAGTTTATAAAATCTGACCACTTGAGAGTTCATATGTTTGAACACCTCATAAGATGTGAATAATTTGTTACGACAATTGTGGATCTTCATTTTCTTGGGTTCTTATGTGATTTAAATCTTCTAAAGTTATTGGCTTTGAGTCATATCCCTGTCTCAACCAATTGTCTTTCTTATATTCTTGAACTCTGAACTACTTAGTCACCAAGATATTTGTATTAATTCTCAATCAAATCTCCCTTTGAATTTCCAACTTCTGTTATGCTCATGAAAAGAAATTTATGATATTAAGATAGTGCTCTCTTCAAAAGAGGGTTTAGGATCACTTGTGGTAGCACCAACCACTTGTGATCAGCTGAGGGCGATAGTTTGTAGATAAATCCAAGTCAATGGACTGACAATGGTGGGTAATAAAAAATTATACCCCGTTCTTGCGCAATGAACAAGATCCAAGGTGCTGAAATCGCCTAGGCACTGAGGATGTATTTACGTCTATATAGTAACCTCTTGAGAGCAGTATGATGCCTGTCGAATTTGTTCTGAAATCAAGTTATGATCTGAATTTTGAAAGACAAATATGACTTTTGTTCTGAGATTCGTTTGAGCCCGTTATGAAACCAACTTGGGCTATATGTTTATGTTAAGTATGAAGTTCATGAGCAAATATATTTGATCCATATATGCACCTTCTGAATACTCACTTAGTTCTGCAATTGAAATTCATATCTTTACGCTTACTATCACCTACTGAGTCCCTCCAACTCATGCCTTTGTTTCCTCCAACCCTTTTAGATTGAAGGTGAAGGTAACCTCAGCTACAAATGATTCAAAATTCTACTGCTGAAGAAGAAAGGAAGAAAGAATAGCATAGTTTAATGACTCTTTAGATATTTTGTTGTACTATTAAAGGTCTAGAAGAGAAAGTTTGGTTTTGTGTAAATAATGGGTGTTGATACTAAGTTACTTTGTTGAGGTATAAAATGTCCAAAGATGCCTTTGTGGAATAGTTTGATAGTCTTGGGCACTACACAGATTTGTCAGCCCATAACGAAGTTTGTTAGTGTAACCCCTCTTCCGATCAAGAACTATGTGATATGTGATATGTATATGTGTGTGTGCGGTCGGAGGAGGGTGTTACAGAGGTGGTATCAAAGAAAATCGGTTGAGGATCCAAATACTATGGAGTTATTGGTCTTCAACATCCTGTAGTGACCTGTGAGGATGGGTAGAAAGCCTGAGGTTAAGCTAGATAAGTAAAATTTGGATATAGATTATCTTGTATATAGAATGAATTTATAGAGATTGGTGAATAGGTATTGATCAATTAAAACTTAAGAGGCCAAGACTATGATCAAATCAAATGAAACAATGTAGTTAATTCACATCAAACCATGGTTAACATGGCTATACATTCAGCACTACATCATGCTTAGTTTCTAGCTAGACAAGTATGGATTGTAACATCAAGTTTAATCTTGCTTGTTTAGCAATTAGATCAACTGTGGAGATTACAATTAGGTTCTTACATTTGGAATAATTCATGCCTTGATTCATAGGTTTCATGGTTAGAGTCTTTATAGTGAATACAAAGTCACTTATGGGAGAAGAACTGGTGGCTGTCGACAGGCAGCTCATAGCTGTCGACAGGCCCAGTCTTACAGAACTCCAATTAACTGGAACTGTGGCTATCTGTCGACAGCCAACTTATATCTGTCGACAAGTAGTATCAGAACCAGCAAACCAAGCTCTGTCTGTTGCTATCTGTCGACAGCCACTTCCTAGCTGTCGACAGACACCAGTCTGTGATAAACTGATCTTTCTTCAGTCAGAAGTGTCAGCAGGAACCCTGTAAAACTGAAATTCATACCTTATGATGTTTCATTTACTTAAGATATTACATGTTAATAAGGAAGTAACCCCCATTTGAATCCAATAAAAATGTCAGAAAAAATATATCACTTACCAATAAAAAGTCAACTCTCCCACCGAAGAAGAACGCGATTTTGGCGATTCCATCAAAATAGCGTCTTTCTAATTTCTCACAATTTGGCCTACCTAAAAGTCTCATAATTCAAATAAACCTAGTAGAATGTTAAGAATCCAAGGTCTGGTGAAAAATGATAAACACACATATGACTTCTCCAAGGGATCCCTCTCCTACTGAAGGAAATGTCAAACCTGCTCATTCCTTATTTTACATTAATATGACTTTTACATTGATATGTTATTATCTCCAACTCTAAATAAGAATTAGTAAATGAATGGTTCAATTGATCATATAGATTTCATGACTGTCCCCGTGATGTATTCTTCCGTTGACTTTCCCATTTTCTTGGATTCTAAATTATTATACCACTAAGGTGAATCATTGAATCATGGAGGTTAATGTATCAAGTAACTAGGTGCACACAATAACAATTGTATTAATAGTATGAATTAGAAAAGCTGAGATTTAAATTACATGATTGATTAACCAAATTTAAATTCATTTGCTCAGCCCAGCATGATAGGAGAAGAAACACGTTGGAGAAAGGTTCAATATGCAATGAACAACTTTGCTCAATCCTTGGAGCGAGTAGTTCCAGTTGGTAATCAAAGAAAATGAAACTGTATTAAAATTTGAGAAGTACATATCTCCAGGAAATAGTGAGTATTACAATATCTATACGGAAAATGACAGTTCCCTCCAATAAAAGAGAAACAACTGGCAAAAAGATGGTGAAGCAGAATAAGAAGAGCAAAAAGATCAAGAAGACCAATAAGCAAGAGCATGTCAAGGCACAACCTAAGGAAGTTTGTGCATATTGTCACAAACCGGGCCATGTCAAAAAAGATTGTTGACAGAAACTAAGAGCATATTGGAAGTGCGGAAGTCTAAAGCACGAATCTCATAATGTCTTATACACTCTCAAAACAATGACAAAAGTTTAGGAAGACCTTAAGCCATAAGGAGAATGGACTGAAGTTATTGAAAGTAATTTTTATGTATAAGTCAATAGGACTAGAATATAATGAGAAATACTTGAGTTTAGTTGTTATAGCATGTCAAAGCTTAGTAAGTTTTGCCAACACATGTAATTTGGTAAGATTAAATTATGGAGTTCTGTACTAGAAACTTTACGAGATAAATAAAATCTTTGTTGTTTATCATCATATTGACAAAACTTATCATTCTTGTCATACTTTATTATGCCTTTCCAAAAGAATATGTATTTATATAACTCTCTAAGGATTAAGGTTATTCCTTAGTGGGGGAGACTTTAAGTATAATATGTTATTAACAAGGATCTGCTCAATACATAATACCATATTACCAGAAATAAAGAACATAGTGAAGGTTGCATCTAATTGAACTTATGATCGCAACATAGCTCTTTGATAACTAGAAATGCTAATATTCAGATCCCCATCAACTGACAATGTCATAATAACAAATGATATAAAGGGTGTATACATCATATGACATAATAGACATGACAAGATTGGTAAGACTAATCTTTAAAAGGTTGAAAACTTAATTTTTGTGATCCATCCCAAACTAGTCAGAGAGTTTGGAGGACCAAACTCTTTTAGTGGGGGAGAGTTGTAACACCCCAAAAGTTCTATTTACTAGAAAACTATGAATAATTGGATTGTTAAATATAACCACTATCATGAGATGTAATTAACTCTAATTTAGATTAATTTATATTAGTAAAATGTTATTCTAGTAACGTACTTAGAGGTGCGTGCTCCGATAGGGCGACACCGAAATTCTGTAACAAAAATGAAATCCGAGAACACCATAATTCTTAGAAAAATGTGGTGATATCAAATATGTAAATATCCAGACTTTTTGACACGCGGATTTTGAGATTAAGATGACGTGACTATTTTCCGGGCGATTTTTCACCCAGTGAAAAATAAATTCTAAAAATCAAACTAAAATCACCATAATTTGTAAAACCTTCCTATTAGTCTATGGTTTAAATTTCAACATGAATGGACACCATTTGGGTATAAAACTTTAGGGATAAATGGGTCAGTTGAATTATCAACCATTTACGATAACTATTTTCTTTGGATTTATCTTGCTTACGTATTATGCCTACGTAAGACCCATTCAAACTAATGTATAAGGCCTACACATGTTTGGGTACGTGTAGGAGGGGTGTGAGACCATGGTGAACGTGGCTATTGTATGGATGTATGAAGTCTCATAGAGCCACATGTACAGCCGACGTGTCGTTCATACCTGAGAAGCTGAGGATTATAAATCTCTCCTTCGACCCTTCGTGGGGATTTTTCTACCTCTACTCTTGCTACTCCTACTTGCACTTCCTCCTATTCATCTCTTTTTGTTGTTTCTGTCATTGCACTTGCTAGCATATTGTTGTGGGTGTGCTTTAGCTCTTGTAGCTGTGGGGAAACTGCTGATGTGGGAGCTGCTGCTGGAGCTGTCGCTGCTTGGAGCTGTCACAGCTTGCCGAAGCTGTTGCTGCTTCTTCTTCTTTTGAATCACCACTCCTTCAACCGCATCGGCTGAAGCTTCCATTCCTATAGTTTCATTTGTTCTTCTTTACCCTGAAACTAGTTCTACGAGGAGGAGAAGAAGAATCTTCAGTTCTTTTTCAAGTCAAGTAGGTTCTCTCTTCTTTTCTCAGTCCTTATCTCCGACCTTTGCCAAAGAGTTCATGATCATCTATATACTTGCCTTTAAATTTGTTAATCTTCTTTTGAACTGTGTATCCATCCTTTGAAATCATGTTTCAGTATGTGTGTTAGTAGGATTTCCTTTTCATTTCTCAATCTTTGTCTCCTACCTTCGCTAAAGATTCATGTCCACATATATACTTGGTTTCCAACCTTGTAAGCTATCTTAAGAATTATAAGTTCATCTCTTGTAATCATGTTTTAGTATGTATGTCTGTAGGATTCATTTCCCTCTAATTCAGTTCTGTCCTCCCCACATGATAAGAAAATCCTCTTGATAAGCATACAAGATGATATATCTGAAGCCATTCTGTTTTTCTCTCAGTTTTGGTAAACACGTTCTTAATGGGAGAAGAACAACCTTGTTCCACTCTAAAGACTATTTTCTATATTCTTCTTCCACCCTTGATCTTTGTACCGGTTATAGAGTGTTGCTAGAAGCCACCATATCTTTAGAACAGTGTGATTACTTTCCATTTAGATGTTTGTACCTCAAACTTTGATTTGGAGCCTTAAATTCCTTGAGTATTAATGTTTATTTTGTGGGGATCTTTCCATCTAATCCTTGATATAAGGGCCATACTTTCAATGCTATGTCATGTTAGCTTCTAGCTAGACAAGTACGGTTTGAAAACCTCTTGTTTCATCTTGCTTGTTTAGCTTATAAACCACTGTGAGAACTACAATTATACTTTTCTATTTGATATAAATCATGTCTTGGTTTATAAGTTCTATAATTAGGGTGTTTATGATGGATTTAAAGTCATTTCTAGAAGGACTGCTGCTATCTGTCGACAGCCAGCCCATAGCTGTCGACAGGCACAAGTCTTCCAGAACTTTAGATTTCTGGACTGTGGCTAGCTGTCGACAGCCAGCCCCTAGCTGTCGACAGATACCCACAAAACCAGCAAAAACCTTGCTCTGTCTACTGCTATCTGTTGACAGCCTCTTCTTGGCTGTCTACAGCTACCATCCTGATCTGAATTTCTGCACTTTTTCATGTCTGAATCCATGCTAAAACTTTACCCTAAAAGCCAAGAAAGTTACCCTCTCATTTACCTTGGTATTTACTGTCATACTACTGCAAAGTTTACCCACATTATGTACCTTAACTTCCCTTAAGTTATTCTTAAAGTTGGCAATTACGAATAGTACTCTGATTGAGTCTATTCTTCAGTATTCGGTAACTGAGTTTATAAAAGTTAACCACTTGAGAGTTCATATGTTTGAACACCTCATAAGATGTGAATAATTTGTGATGACAATTGTGGATCTTCATTTTCTTGGGTTCTTATGTGAATTAAATCTTCTGAAGTTATTGGCTTTGAGTCATAACCCTGTCTCAACCAATTGTCTTTCTTATATTCTTGAACTCTGAACTATTTAGTCACCAAGATATTTGTATTAATTCTCTATCAAATCTCCCTTTGAATTTCCAACTTCTGTTATGCTCATGAAAAGAAATTTATGATATGAAGAGAGTGCTCTCTTCAAAAGAGGGTTTAGGATCACTTGTGTAGCACCAACCACTTGTGATCAGCTGAGGGCGACAATTTGTAGGTAAATCCAAGTCAATGGACTGACAATGGTGGGTAATAAAAAAATTATACCATGTTCTTGCGCAATGAACAAGATCCAAGGTGCTGGAATCGCCTAGGCACTGAGGATGTATTTACGTCTATATAGTAACCTCTTGAGAGCAGTATGATGCCTGTCGAATTTGTTCTGAAATCAAGTTATAATCTGAATTTTGAAAGACAAATATGACTTTTGTTCTGAGATTCGTTTGAGCCCGTTATGAAACCAACTTGGGCTATATGTTTATGTTAAGTATGAAGTTCATGAGCAAATATATTTGATCCATATATGCACCTTCTGAAAACTCACTTAGTTCTGCAATTGAAATTCATATCTTTACGCTTACTATCACCTACTGAGTCCCTCCGACTCATGCCTTTGTTTCCTCCAACCCTTTCAGATTGAAGGTGAAGGTAACCTCAGCTACAAATGATTCAAAATTCGCTGCTGAAGAAGAAAGGAAGAAAGAATAGCATAGTTTAATGACTCTTTAGAGATTTTATTTTACTATTAAAGGTCTAGAAGAGAAAGTTTGGTTTTGTGTAAATAATAGGTGTTGATACTAAGTTACTTTGTTGAGGTATAAAATGTCCAAAGATGCCTTTGTGGAATAGTTTGCTAGTCTTGGGCACTACACAGATTTGTCAGCCCATAACGAAGTTTGTTAGTATAACCCCTCTTCCGATCAAGAACTATGTGATATGTGATATGTATATGTGTGTGTGCGGTCAGTGGAGGGTGTTATAATCTAACTCTAACATAAATTCGTGTGTCCTTTGTGGAAACAGAAACACCTATTTTTTTATTCCGATTCCGACCCATTGGCAGCCCTAACTGGCACCTATTGGTTCTGGCACTTTCTAGATGGACTTCGGTCAACCGATTTTCAGGATTCAGCCGACTAACTGTCAATCTCTAACGATTCCATCATCTATTGGGCAATCAGTCATCACCTTGGTTCAACTAATTTTTTGTGCCAATTAAAGCACATATCTTAATGACAAGAGAGCATGCTTTCTGCACACATTAAAAGTGATGTTCTCAGTGCCTTGGCTTTTCAACGCCTAAGTGTAGGTTGCTTCATCAACAAGACTTCAAATTCATGATTACGAGCTTTTGACTTATTACACGGTTATGGGCATGTTGGCTTGTCACTGACGTGCAGGTCTTTTCCATGTGCAGTATTATATATATTGTTGTGCAACCGGCCATCTTCATGGTTATCAACGTTTTATGTCCACTGTCAACAGATGGTCTAGGTACAAGAGACCAAACTTTGTTCCTCGTGAACTAATTGAGTTCATCTTGCATGGCTAACACCTAAGATTCACTAGTCAGGGCTTCATCAACTGTCCTAGGCTCTATTTGAGAAACAAATACCAAATAATCGCAGGGAATATAATTGCCTCTTGTTCTTATCCCTCGACTTGGATCACCTATGATATTTTCCTTGGGATGATCTTTATGGTACCTCCACTCCTTTGGAAGATCTTCATGTGATGGTTCTTGTTGTAGCAAGTCTTCCAAGGGTGGTTCTTTATCATCCTCCTTGAGAGAAACATCTTTCATTTTGTTTCACAATTCACCTACATCTTCATCATCACTCACAACACCATTTATCTTTGATATGGGGTTAGCTTCATCAAACATGACATATATTGGTTGTTCTATCAATAAAGTTCTTCTATTAAAAACTCTATAACCACTAGGTTTAGAAGTATATTCCACAAATATACCTTCATTAGATTTAGCATCCAACTTATCAAGGTTTGTCTTACCATTGTTTAGAATATGGCATTTATAACCAAATGGCTTGAGATGACTGACCTTTGGCTTCTTCCTTTTGTACAATTCATAAGTTGTCTTCTTCAATATAAGACTGATGATTGCTCTATTAATTATGTAACACGCAGTGTTGATAGCTTCAACCCAAAATTATCTTGGAAGATTGTATTCTGATAACATAGTTCTTGTCATATCTGGTAAAGTTCTATTCTTTCTTTTAGCTATTCCGTTTTGCTGTGGTGTTTTTAGTGCTAAAAAGTTGTTCTCTATTCCATATTCTTCACAAAACTTGATAAATTTCTCATTATAAAATTATTCTCCTTGATCATTTCTGAGAGCAATTATACTGAATCTTTGATCCTTCTGCACTAGTTTTCTGAATTTCTGAAATGCTTCAAATGTATCATCGATCTTTAGCTTCTAAGAATAACACCCATGTGTATCTTGAATAATCATCAACTATAACAAATCTAAAATTATTTCCTCCTAAACTCGTTGTTCTCATGAGTCTAAACAAATCCATGTACAGTAACTCAAGCGGTTTAGTAGCGGCTACACATGTCTTGCTTTTGAATGATGACTTTGATTGTTTCCTTTTTGCACATGCTCCACAGATGTTGTTGCCTTTGGTACTGATTTTGGGAAGACCCTCAACTAAGTCATGCTTGATTAATTTTCTAATAACATCATAGCTTGCATGACCATATCTTCTATGCCAAGTTCTACATTAGTATTTTTATCTGCTGCAAGACACATCTTATTCCTTAAGCTCTTCCAAATACAACACATACAAGTTCTTTTTTGTTGATCTTCAAAATGACTTCTTCATCTTTTAATATGGTGCATCTTGACTCCTTAAATATTACTTGATGTCCTCAATCACAAAGTTGACTAATGCTTATTAGGTTGTGGTTCAATCTTTCAACAGATAATACTTCTTCAATTAATTTCTTTGACTTGCTGCCCACTGTGCCATAGCCAAGTACTTTGCATTTTTCATTATCTCCGCAAGTGATTGTGTCTTCTTCTGATTTTAGAGAGGTGAAGAGATGTCGATCACCGGTAGTGTGTCTTGAACATCTACTATCCATGTACCATTTGGATACTCTTAAGGTTTTTTTTGCAAGAAAATCATTGAGATTTACATACCCAAATCTTTTTAGGTCCTTTGAGGTTAGTATCATGATGAACATTTTTGGGAATCCACTGAAGTTTTCTTATTGTGCACACGTTAATTGTGTGTCCTAGTTTGTTACAATGAAAGCAACATGAAATGTGATTCATATTTGGAGTTTTAGTATTTTGTTGTATTTTCTTATTTTTGTCAATGTAATTTTCTTTGGGTATAAATTTTGATAATAGATATTGTTCTGAATATCTTATTTCATCTTCATTTTCAGGTGGTGTGTGTCCACCACCATATTTCTTCCTACCACTTCTTGTAGCCCCTTTTAACATAAGTAATGATTTGCCATTAGTTAACTTTTCTATAGAGCTTTTTAACTTTTAAGTAATGATTTTCACTTGTAATGGATTTTATTTCCTCCCAGAGTTCAATTCAGTGTTGATGTTTTCTAAACATTGAATTTTATTATTCTTTTCTTTTAGATCTTCACATAATAAGTTATTTCTATGTTTGAGTTCTTGAATTTGCTTTTCAAGCTATTCCATTTCAAATTTTAAATATGAGTTAGTGTTTTCTAGACAAACAAAATTATTTTTTACTAGTTTTAGTTGTTTAGTTACCTCCTTATATTCATGATATAATTTGTTGATTGCTTCTTCAAGATCATCTTCTGAGTCTGAGCTTGACTCAAAGGATGTGTCAGAGTTTACTTTGTCGTCAGAGTTGGCCATCAAAGCGAGATTTATAGCTTCTTCCTCTTGCTCTTCAGAGCTAGAATTCTCAAAAGAGTCTTCTTCATTGCTCTTTCTCTTGAACTTTTTGTACTTCTTTGATGGATACTTCTTCTTATACTCTTTCTTTTTTGATCTTTGGACATTCAACTTTGAGATGACCCGATTGTTTGCACTCGAAGCACATAGACTCCTGCTTCTTATTGATTTTATTTTTTTTCTTAAAAAATTTCCTTCTTGACCAATATTTTTCTTGGCTAATATTCTTTGTAGTCTTCTCAATAGGATGGCTTCTTCATCGTTGTCAATTTCATTACTTTCGCTAGCAGCTGATTCTTCTAAGCTTGACTTTTGTGTCGATGTACTTTTTCTAAATCTCTCCATGTTTATCTCATGGGCCATTAGTGACCCAATAAGCTTTTCTAAACACATAGTAGAGAGATCATTCGCTTCTTCTATTGTAATCACTTTGGGAGTCGATTGACTTGGTAGAGATATCAAGATTTTTCTCACCATCTCCCGTATCGTATTTTTTTCCCAAACCTACAAGACCATTAGTTATATCAGTAAATCTGTTGTACATTTGTGTAATGGTCTCACTTGGTTGCATTTGGAACTTCTCGTATTGTGTAACCAAGATGTCGATCTTGGTTTCCTTTACTTTGTTCGTTCCTTCAAAGGTGAGTTTAAATTTGTCCCACATTTCTTTTGCTGATGTACAAGTTAATATTCTATTGAATTCTTTCTTGGTCAACGCACAACACAACATGCTCTTAGCTTTGCTATTTTGAGACAACATCTTCTTATTATTTTTCAGCCCATTTCTCCTTTGAGTTTAGAATAATCAGGTCGCTATCTTCAATAATGGTTCATAGTTGGTAGTATAATCCTTGTAGAAAGAACACCATTATTGTCTACCAATAATTGTAGTCTTCTCTGTCAAATAGTGGTGGCCGGTTGACAGACTGACCCTCAGCATATCCTTGAGTTGCCATTTAATCTTTCTCTTAGATCGTTAGATCTTTTTCTTCAGGAGATCTAGCTCTCATACCACTTGTAGCCCAGCTAGCAAACCTAGAGGGAGGTGAATGGGCTACTGAAACTAAATTCTACAACTCAAAAATAAAAACTTAAACGCGTAGAGGTGAGTGTTAGATAGTTGCAGAAATAGAGTGAAAAAGCAATCTCACAAAGACATGAGGGTTTATCCTGGTTCGACACTAAGCTCCTACTCAGTCCTACATTCAGTCTCCAAGCAACAACTTGAGATTCCACTAACACAAGGGTACAGATCCCTTAAGGGCACTACAACACCCAACTTAGCTAGTATTCCCTTCACACCTCTGAAAGGGAACAAATGCACTAGTACCCACTAGTCTTCCTTTCTACCAAGGGGAAAAACTCACATGTTTACCCTACCAGTCTTCTCTTCACACAAGAAGAGACACAAGACTTGATATGCAAGAGCTTCTACAAGATGTCCCTAGACCAAGCACATAATAATCACTAGTGTAGCTTGATCTGAGATAGTGTTTGAAAAAAGAATACAATTGTTTCACTCAGACACTCAGTTATCTCTCTTCAAAGAATCAACAAGAACATAGGGAAAGAGATGTGGAGACTGAAAAGCTTGAAGAATCTGCTTGAGTTTCTTGCGAAGTTGTGCACGAAAAGGAATAGTTGTCTTCATGTTACACAGTCCCTTTCTTTTTATCTGCCTTAAAGAAATGGGCATTGATCTTTCTGTTGAGTCTTCTCACATTTACTGGATTTCCAAGGTAGCTATTCGTAGTGTCTAACATTGTTTTTGCATGAGTATCATAAACTTGTGAATCATTTAATGCTAGGATACAGATAGAGAGAGGAAGGATCTTGTGTCAGTCAACTCACATCTCAACTAGGGCTGTAAATGGAGCGAATACGAAGCGGATATGGGTTTTCCGGTTCCGATCCGAATAATTAATCGGATAGTTCGCATCCGCTCGAATATAATTCGAATACGGAGCGAATAATTTAATCGGATAATTTTCGAATTCGGAGCGGATACGAATATTATCCGCTTCGGAAATATAAGCTTAATAAAATATATTAAGTGATCTAAAAATTAAAAAAAATCAAAAAAATCTATAAAAATTATAAAAAGTATAAATATAACAAAATACTCTCTAAACAAAATATTAACACTAGATTATTATATATTATAATTATATATGGATCATTAGATTTAAATTTAATGGTCAAAAATAACTTCATTTTGGAGCGGATCTTAAATGGAGCGGATCCCTGTTTCCGTATCTGCTCCGTTTATTATCCGGATAATATCGTATCCGAATCCGCTCGCCGGATATTTGTTAACCGGATAATATCCGGATAATCGGTATACTAATCCGAATCGGATCCTGATATTATCCGGATCCGTTTACAGCCCTAATATAAACTACCTAGATTGTTTTCCTGTTGAAGGTATTGCTATATTAAGTAAATTTCTTTTCGCATCAGAAGAGAGAGCAAATACGTATCATGCAATAACTGTTGCAAGTAGAAATGGGAACAGATGTAACAACACTAATCGAAAGTTGCTTAAGTAGTAATCGGTGTAGTACTTACTCAATAATTGATACGACACTTAAACTATAATTGATATAGTACTTCAACTGGAATCGGTAAAATGCATAAATAATTATTGATACATGAACTCTAGTCGTTGTGAATCTTGAACAATAATCGGTGAGATGCATAAACAATAATCGATATATGAACTCTAGTCATTGTGAATCTTCAACTATAATTGGTGAGATGCGTAAACAATAATCAATACATGAACTCGAGTCATTGTGATACTTCAACTATAATCGGTGCAAGGCTAGTCTATAATCGGTGTGATGTGTGTTTTATAGTCGATATGAATTTAAACTACAATCGGTATAGACTTTAGCAATGCATATGAAGTGCATGAGTTTGATGATTTTAGAGTACTTACAGTGGTGATCCTTAAAGCGATAAAAATATATTTTTGTCCTGTTGATAGACTTAATGAAAAATGTATATCAAGCACATATTCTCATACTTTTGTTAACATTAAAATCCAGAAATAAGTGGAGATGAGAGGTTCATTATGGTATGGTGTAGTGAACTTCGTAGGGTAGACAAATGGCATCCAAAAGTATAGTAAGTTTTTCTCTCACAAATTATAAGTCTATCGCAACTTGCTATCGCTGTCTGTTGCTACTACTCACTGGCCATTGCCCATCTCCACCAACTATCGCTTGTTGCTAGACCTATAAGAGGAGGGATAGTGTGATTATAATTTGTATTCGATCATAATTGATCAGATATCCAAATTTGACACATTCTATTATGATGTATTTTTAACTATTCAAATTGAGAGATACTATTTGGATCCATATATATCCGACTATCTATTTTAGTAAAAAAAATATGTTATATATTCATAATCTTTAGTTTTTCAATATATACATATATATAATGAAACATTAGTTTGAGAACATAATAGATCAACTAACACTTACCATAGGTCAACCACTACAACAATAGGTCGAGCAGCAAAACACCATACATCAACCTCTACTTAGATATGTCGTTCTCCACTTGGATAGATCGACCTCTAGCTCAAATATGTCGACCTTTCCTCTGCACTCTCACTGACTGCACTAGATCTTGAGAAGTACTTTGTCGAATTGTAGAACAACATATGTTGAATAGGTCGACCTCCGGCACCCTTAGGTTGACCTTTGACTTGTCAGTTGTCAGACTAAGTTTTCACTTGATCTCTGAGACACATAGATCGACCACTGGTTGTGTATAGTTTGACTTTGACCTTTGAATTAGGAATCATGTTGGCCTATTTGGAAAAGGGCTGGGGTTAACCCAACTCAACCCAAATATAATTTTAGACTGGGTTAAAGTACAGTTTACTTTGGTAATGTAAGAGTAATCCTATGGGTTAAAGTAGGTTTAACCTACTTTTGTCTTAGTGGTTTGAAAGGCCAAAGTGATTAACTCATCTACTTTTGTATTATTTTTCCTAAAATACCCTTAATCCTATACCCTCTATTACTTTTTATTGCACTATGTGCTACTATATTCCTTATGTTATCTAGATGCATATTGAGATCATATAAAATATATTATAAGTAAATTGTAGTAATATATTGATATTATCATATATAATATAATTAATACCCTTATCCTATACCCTCTATTACTTTTTTTATTACTTTTTTATTGTACTCCGTGCTACTATTTTCCTTATGATATTTAGATGCATATTAAGATTATATAAAATACATTATAAATAAATTGTAGCAATATATTGAGATTATCATATATAATATAATACCCTTATCCTATATCTCTATACTTTTTTTATTACTTTTTTATTGTACTATGTGCTACTATCTTCCTTATGCTATCTAGATGCATATAAGATTATGTAAATATATTATAAATAAATTGTAGCAATATAAGAATTATCATATATATATAATACCCTTATCCTATACCCTAATTACTTTTTTATTGTACTATGTGGTACTATTTCTTATGCTATCTAAATATATTAAGATTATATAAAATACATTATAAATAAATTATAGCAATATATTGAGATTATCATATATAATATTTAACATTATTTTTTATAACTTGTGCTATCATCATATAAAAGTGTTAGGAGGAAGAAAATGTGGGTGGGCGGTACAATGGAGGAGGAAGAAAATGTGTAAATAGTATAAAAAGTGGGGGCAAAAGGGTAACTCTACTCCTCCTCTAGAGGTGGGTTAGGGTAACCCGGGTTAACTCAGTTTAGATCCAATCTAATCTATTTTGACCCGGGTTAAAATTTATGACTTTTCAAATCACTTTTTGACCTAACTCAGGATTAACCCAAGTTAACTCTATCCTAACCCTTTTCCAAAGGATGTTGGGTGGCCAGACAACCGGGCCAATGATTTGCCTCGCCAGCCCTGCCGATTGGCTAGCACGCATGCCCCACACGCACGCCAACCAATAGCAGGTTGGCCAGGTAAATCATTTGTCCAACTAATCGTGCACACAAGATTACTCAAACTTTAAAATCTCATATTATATTAGGTCGGATAATATCCAACATGAATACCTTAATATAAGAATTCATATTCAATTAATAATTAGATTATCCAATATTCGATCGAATTATTTGTTAGATATTTTATTTAAATAATTATCTAATTGACCAAATTTAAATTCAAATTCTACTCAAATTTTAAATAAATAATTGTTGGGTTTACTTGTCATCGTTGCTACCACCATCAGTTGGACTAGGGATGTGGGGCGACAAAGCATCACGTAGGTTATTACATATTAATGTTTATACAATAAGTATTTTTCATGTAAAATATATAAAGCAGTGAGGAATTTTAGGGGTGTTCATTTCTTGATTTGAGTAAAAATATTGAACTGAACAAAATAAAAAATTTCTGTTCGGATCGATTCAAATTGTTAAAATTCAGACTAATAACCCAAATCAAATCAGATTAACTTTATTTGGTTTGCTTCGATTTGTGAACCAAAAAAACTGAATCATTTTTAGTGATTTTTCTTATATTATTTTTTTGTTTTTATTTTCATTGGCTTTTGCAGATTTTAGCTATTTTTCTCACTGTTTTTATATCACTTTATTTTTCTATTAATTTTTATTTATTAATTTTTGTCATTGAACTTTTTTCACTATTTGCTCACTTGATTTATTTTTACTATTTTCTCACTAACTTTTATTTTCATTATTTTTCTCATTGATTTTTTTTTCACTATTTTCTATCTATTTTTAATTTCACTAGTATCTCTCTAATTTTTTATTTTTACTATTTTCTCTCTAACTTTTATTTTCATTATTTTTCTCATTGATTTTTATTTTCACTATTTTCTATCTATTTTTTAATTTCACTAGTATCTCTCTATTTTTTTTTACTATTTTCTCTCTAACTTTTTATTTTACTATTTTCTCACTTATTTCATATTATAGTTTCTGAATATGGATATAAAAAATTAATTCTATTATTTTACCGAGGACAGTTTTTAGAAAATAAATTAGATGTTGTGATATGAGAAGTTGTCAAGAGTTCAAAAGTTCAAAAATTCATAACCAAAAGTCCAAAATTTCAAAATATTGTTATTTTTATTTTTAAATTGAGAATTTTAACTTTCTAAATTCAATTTAATTAATTCATAAATATCAATTTGTCAATAGACTAAAAAATTATAACCCAAATAATAGATAATTTTAGAAACTTATGTCCAAATAATAAACAACTATAAATTAACATGAACCAATAATCATAAAAAAGTCTAAAAAACCAAACCGTGAATCGATTCAAAACAACTGATTTGATTTGATTCGATTCTTCAGCACGAATCAATTTGTTTTGATTCTAGTTGAAAATGGACCAAACCATTTTCACCCCTAGACTGCGAATTCTCTACCGACTTGACCGGTTTTCATTAAGAGAAATGCTTCATGCCCGTGCGCACAGACAAATGATTTGTCCGTGCGCAGGGCCAGGGAGCGCCACATTGGGCGCCCTCGTGGTGCTGCGACGCGCCCTGGCCCGGGAGCCCGGGCAAATGATTTGCGTGGGCGCCCGTGTACAAAGTATTTCTCTTCCATTAATCAAATGTACCGAGAGAGAGAGAGAGAGAGAATTTCGAGTTTAGATCGGTCGCCTCCTCCACTTGTCCGCTAATCCCCTCAGCCAAATCAGATGGCCCTCCAACGCGCCTCTCAACATGTGAATCGAGTAAAAGGGGAAATGGGAAAGAAAAAAAAAGAGCCCAGAAGTGGCGGGCATTTGAAATTTGAAAAAAAACGACAACACTCCAACGGGCACTTCCCAGGTCCGCCCCCGTCAACTCTGGACACGCGTACCACCACCTCTTCCATTATTATTGTTACAATAATTTGAAATATCGGCCGTTTTCTTCTCACAGCTCTCCAGAGCCCCCCGCTCCCTTTTCCCACCGGACTGTGCGCCGAGCTCCATCGCCGCGGATCTCCAATGGCGTCCCTCACGCCGGGGATCCTGCTCAAGTTGCTCCAGTCCATGAACACCGACACCAAGGTCGCTGGCGAGCACCGCTCCGTGGTCCTCCAGGTCGTCGGCATCGTGCCGGCGCTGGCCGGCCCCGACCTCTGGCCCAGCCACGGTTTCTACATCCAGCTCTCTGATTCTGCCAACTCCACCTACGTCTCCCTCTCCGACCGCGACGCCGACGCCATCCTCTGCAACCGCCCCCAGCTCGGCCACTTCGTCCACCTCGACCGCCTCCACTTCGAGGGATCCTCCGTCCCCCGCGCCTCCGGCGTCCGCCCCATCCCCGGCCGTCCACAGCCCGTGGTGGGCAACCCCGAGCCCCTCGTCGTCCAGGTTTCTCCCTCCCGCGATGGCTTCGTCATCCAGCCAGCGCCGGCTTCCTCCGACCATGCACGCGGTGGGCCGCCTCCGCCGCCGCCTCTGGCAACCCAACATCCCCATCTGCAGCCCATCGCGAAGAATTCCGACGATAAGGGCGTCCACAGCACCAGGACGGTGTTTGCGGCGAGGGAGAACGTGGCCCCCACAAGGGTCCAGGAGGACGCTGCGGCAGCGGCGGGGACCAAGCGGCGGTTCTCGTCTCCTGCCCCTGTAAAGACGTCGGCGAGGAAAAGCGGCGCCGGTGCGCCTGAGCGGGATCCATCACCGGCAGGCAAGGTGGCTTCGAGACCCTCGTCCCCGGCTCTTGGGAGGGCGGCTTCCAGGTCTTCGTCTCCCGTTCCTTCCAAATATGAGGTTCCCAGCCTCGTCGCTGCGAAGGAGGAGAACCGTAAAACGGCGAGAGAGCCCGCGATCGTGGTGCCCTCGAGGTATCGGCAACCCTCGCCCGTCGGCGGGCGGAAGGCCGCTTCACCCATGGGAAGGAGGAACTCTATGTCTCCTGGGAGGAGGCTCTCGGGCGTCCTGAAACTCTCGCCGATGGCCGGAGATGGGGGTACGAAGAAGAAGATCTCGGCGGTTGCCGCCGGAATAACCAAGGTATCCGACGCATTGATGGGTTCTGTGAAAGCATCCAGGAAGAGCTGGGACGATGCTACTTCAAATGTTGCCGCTCCTACAGAGCAAAAGGAGAAGAGTGGTCGAAGAGCAAGCTAGATAAGCAAGCTATTCTCCGGACCCAGGTGCACAAAGATCGCTACTTTGCTCTTGCTTATAGTTTGAGACTGCTGAAGATGTTGTTTTACGAAAGCTTTCTCATCCAAGCTAGTTAGGGTACCAGAGTTTCCCAATTGTGATTTTTCTTTCAACTTTCTACAAATGTAGCTCATGTTCTTGATCCAAATCCACCTTAGAGCCACGGTACAATAGAACAAGTGTTTTCATTTTTCTAAAATTAAACAACTATAAAAGGTTCTTTCAGCTTGTGGAAACAAGAAGGAACTAAATGAAATGTCCAGTTAAATATGGAATGGGGGGGAATAGAGGGTCAAATTCAGAATCACAATTTGTGAAAAAGGTTCGCAATAAATGTTCGCAAAGTGCTGGTGCAGCAAATTTCGTACTTTATCTTGATTCCTATACAAGTAACTAATGTGCATATCTTCGTGCTGTTGCTTCCATACGCTGAAGTCAGGTTGCTTTATTTCCTTTTGATCGCATGTTTACCTTCGCATGAAGCAAGTTTTTGTCTCGTAATTTTTCTATCATTTTGTCTGGTGCCTTTCATGTTTGCTATGATACATAATCCTCTTGTTCATGCAGATTGCTATGTCAAGGCGATTAAGTGATGTCAATGTTGAACAGTCCAAAGATGAGGATGCACCCATTAATGAGAAGGCCAGGGCCAATTCCAATGTTGAGTCATCACCTGCTAAAGAGAAGCCAAGCAGAGTGACCCCAAAGATTACAGTTCATGATAGGAAATGGACTGATGGCAGCGTTCCATTAGATGCCCTTACTGACAACTTAGTGAAGCTTGGGAAGGTATGTGGATGGTCATCTTCAAAAAAAAAAAAAAAATCAAATCAAATTGTTCTTCCAGACTCTCCATTTTCATTAGATCATAATCTGCATGTGGAATATCATAGCTAGTTGAGTTGTAGAAGTGGGATTTCCAATTGCATTGATCTTTCTATCTCATTTACTCTTCATGATGCAGGCGGCTCTTCAAAGACGAAGCATTGCTTCCACAGCTGCAGCTGAGGCTCTTGAAGAAGCATCGACAACTGAGTCCATTGTAAGAAGCCTCAGGTAACATCATCACCATATTTTTTTTGCCTTTTTCAATGCCAGTTTCCTGACGTTTTTTCTTGCCATGGAATACATCTAAGATCCCAATTTCTCTGCTTGGCAGCATGTTCTCTGATCTATGCTCAGGCTCAAAAGCTGGGAACCTTCTCCCAACAATTGATCGTTTCCTAAGCATCTATCAGGATGTTGTCAAATTGACTGCTGTGGCTGAATCATTGGCAGCCAACCGCAACAGCTCTGCACTCAGAGACTCCATATGTGGGGAAAGATATAGGTCTATCCTTCTGTGGGTCGAGGCAGCTTTAGCCACTGATCTTGAGGTTGTTTCCTTACTAAACAGTGGCACTGGAGGAGGGCCTTCGAAGCCAAAAAGCTCCGAGAAACTCTCAAATGTCCTAAAAGCTCCTGAAAAGCCCACACCTCCCTCCGCAGAGCCACTGCCCAGGACAAGTGTCTCCAAGAAGCACTCCATTGGAACACCATCCAAGAATGCCAAGGTGCTGCTGACGGCAAGCCCCGTCAAGAGTGCCGCCTGGTCGAGAGGGTCTGGCATGGGGGAGACATTGGAGCTGGCGTATGGCCTTCGACACGAGATGCAGATCTGGTTCTTGAAGTTTGTCGAGGAAGCCGTCGTCGCTGGTTTCCGGCTCATGGGTGGTGGGCATGCATGCGACGGTGGTGAGGTGCTGCGTGGTGACAACGCCCGAATTGCTGCTGTTCTCTCCCATCTGAAGCGGGTGAACGACTGGTTGGACGGCGTTGGGCAGCAGCCGGAAGAACCGATAAAGGGGATGATCGAGCAGCTTAAGAGGAAGATATATGGATTCGTCATACAGCATGTTGGGTCTGCCTTCGACAGCTCCCTGTCACTCTCAGCTTCTTAGAATAGTTTTGGTGGTGGTTCCTCTTCTACGTGCCAAAACTTCATGTATGTGTCTCTCCCTCTGGAGAAGATTAGCTGCTTCTTTGCCTTTTCTGTTGGATAAGATGTGGGGATATTTGTCTGAGATTAAATTGCTGTAAATGATCCTGGTTTGGAAAGGCAAACTACGAGTAAATAACAGTTTGATTGAGTCACAAGTCAGAGAAAAAATAAACATTGTGATCCTGTGTAGGCTTTCCCTGAAACTTTTCTCTTGCTGCTTTGGCATTTGTGAATGCTTTTGCATTCTGGTTATGTCTTAACTAGTTTAATTTATGGTTACCCTCTTGGGATCATCGTGTGATTGTTCTGCGACTAACTCCGATGTTAGAATTAGATGTCAGTATAGTTAAAAAAATATTAATGTTAACGTGACCCTATTTTTTACCGACACCATACAAGTGAAAATTTTAAATTTTTGGTACTCTCAAGCTACTCGAAGGTGATACCAGAGCTGGTCGTGTCGCCATATATTGCGGTAGCACGGGCGTACGAGTTTTGGCACAATCAGGTCACTCCCTAGAGGGTTTAGGGGGTGACCCATAGTGGGTTGCAACAGTTCGGCTTGGATCAATAGGGTCTAAGCTAGATCTGTAATGGATACGACCAGGCTTGTAACGGTCCGATCGGATGTCTATTTAAACTCTTTTTTTCTTTTAACAAATATCCGACGAGCATATTTCAAATACGATATTATCTGTTTAACAAATATCTGACGGAGTAGATTTTGGATACGGATATTATCCAGATAATAAATAGAGCGGATACAGAAACAAGTGATCCGCTCCGTTTAAGATCTGCTTTGAAATGAAGTTATTTTTTACCATTAAATTTTAAATCTAATGATCTATATATAATTCTAATATATCTAATGTTAATCTTTTGTTTAGAGAATATTTTTTATATTTGTAAATTTTTTAAAATTTTACATGTTTTTAGGATTTTTAGATCACTTAATATCTTTTATTAAGCTTGTATTTTTGAAGCAGATAATATCTGTATCCGCTCCGAATCCGAAAAGTATCTAATTAAATTATCTGCTCCGTATTCGAATTGTATTCGGAGCGGATACGAATTATCCGATTAACTATTCGGATCGAAACTGAAAAACTCATATCCCCTGTTTACAGCCCTACCCCCCCCCCCCCCCAATGTAGGTAAAATTTTTCTTCGTCTTCTCTTCCACCTCTTCCCTCACCATTTTCAGGTGATTTGTGTAAGGTCTCGGGTCTTTGTGGATCCTTATTGGGTCTTTTAGAGTTCTGTGTGGTCGACGACAAGACCATTGTCGTTGACTTGGGGTTAGCGGCCAGGGCTAGCCGTTGACTTGGTGTCAGCGTCCAGCGATGTTGACGTTTGAGGTTGAACTCAACGTCCAGAGTTGTAGACGTTAAGCCTTTAGCGGTTCAGTAGGCGACCAGTGATGTTGACGTCGACTGGTCGGACCTGTTGAAATAGGGCAGCCCGAGAGCAGAACCCATTCTTCTCATTTCCTCTCCTTTCCTCCACCTTTGCTTTTCTCCAGTTCCTTAGCTTCTGTTGGTCGATTTGAGCTCGTGGGAAGGCCCTGGATCGTGTGGCGGTGCTTGATCGGGCGGGAATTGCGAGGAATTGGTGTGATTCGCGCGGAGTCTTCGGGGGGTTCCGGCGCGATTAGTGGCTGTTTGGGGGTTATTGAAGCGTTCTGAGGTAGGGACTTAACTCCTATAACCCTCCTTAGCAATCCAGCATGCTAATTCATGTGAATCAGTGTGTGAATTGTGATTTAGGGTTGGGTTGTACCATGCCGGAATTAAGGGTGATTTGGACAATCTAGGCGTTAGACTGTCTAATTTTGATATTCTGGTAGTTTAGATTGATGAGAGGAAGTGTTTCCCTCCATCAGTCAGAATTCTGTTGGGTGATTCTGCCCAATTGAACTGATTCGGTTCAGTTCTGGGTTTAGGGGACTGAAGAGCTTAACGTCCACATCTGTTGACGTTGAGATCTTCAGGGGTGATATTGACGACATGGTCGATGGCCGTTGAGTCAGGGTAAACGACATGATGAGTGCCGTTTACTTCTTATTGGCGGCAATCGATATGGCCGTTAATACCCTGTGACCCAGCAGGTTAAGTGTTGTGTTTCAAGGCGATCGACATGTGATGTCCGCCCTGTTTATACATGTGGGTCAGGCTTAGAGTGTGACTCCGCCTGTGCATAGGAGTAGTTGATTGTGGCACGAGGTGTTTACTTACTGTACGGGGTTTCAGACATTGAGTGTGTTCCTTCTGTTGTACGCACGTTGCGTTACCGTGTACCCGTTTCTGTTGTGTTACCTAGGCGTGGGTGCGACTCCGTCTAGACGACTAGCGTGTGGTTATCCTCCGCTAGTGAGCCAGGACACCGAGTGCGACTCTGTCCTGTGCGTACTCCTTGTGGTGGTTTTGAGCCGGTCTCCGTGGAGCCCCTTCTCTACCGCTAGGGTTAAGCGTAGGGAAAAACCGATCGTGGACCAGACGCGAGAGAGAGCGTCTGTAGTGTGCACACGTGGCTGGTGTTGAGAGCCTCTGTGGTGATGGGACGCCGAGCCACAGACCCTAGCTGAGTCCTACTTGCTGTGTGTGTGAGTGTGGTGTTACTGAGCCGCGAGGTTTACAGTTTTGTGTTGTGGTGCGACGTGTACTTACTTTCAGTCTTTACTTTCCGCACTTTAGTTCTGTTGCCGGTGGGGTTACTTTTCCCTACTGGGTCTCTTTTCTTGAACTCACTCCCCTCCTTTCAGGTGGGTCTTCGTCGACTCCCGTTCCAGGCGAGTCTAGCCACTCCGGTGTTGGTGCTCCTTAGCTGCAGTGAGTAGTATCTTTTTGTTGTACTTCTGTACTCTGTACCTTGCTCAGACTCTGAGTTGTATATGATATGTTCATATAGTGGAATTTTACAGCTTTGCATGGCGTGTATCTTCTTACATATAGTCTCCTCGGACTTTCACTTCCTACCCTTCCGAGCTTGTCTCGTGGTTAGCGGATCAGAATTCGATTACTGGTTGTTACTGGTAATGCGGATTCTGGGTCGTTACAGTTTGGTATCAGAGCTTGGTCTGATGAGATATATATAAGGAAATACCCATCATGTAAACTCAGAGTAAAGAGTACAGCTGCAGCTATCTATCTAATTAGCCCGGAGTTAGTTAGTATATTTATGTGTGTATTTTGCTCTTGTGTATAGTACTATGGCTCCTAGGCGACGTCCTAGAGAGGGAGTGGCTGAGCAGGTTGACTCGTCAGGAGGTTGGAGATGCTCCGCCCACCTCAGCAGATGCAGCCTTTGCCACAGGACGCACATAGTGGTATTGCTCCGCCGCCACCTCCACCTCAGGTAGCTCAGGGATTAGACATGACTCGATTTCTTGAGGGGATGGCTCGTTTGTTGCTCAGCACCGTGACGCGCCGGTACCCCAGGGTGGTACTGGGAAAGTGTTGAGGGAGGTCTTGCAGTTTCAGCCTCCTCAGTTTTTGGCCAGCCTGATCCAGATGCAGCGCGGCATGGTTAGATGCAGTGGAGCGGACTTTTCGTTCCATGGAGTGTGTTCCCGAGGAGCAAGTGTTGCTAGCCAGTTACCAGTTGCAGGCGCAGGCGTTGACTTGGTGGTCCGCTGAGTGGGAGACGACTTTTCAGTCTCGTCCACTTAGACAGATTTTTGGCAGGAGTTTGTCGTTTCTTTTGAGAGAGCCTTCTGTCCTACTTACGTTCGGACGGAGAGGTTGTACCAGTTTCTGGACTTGCAGCAGAGGGACTCTACTGTAGTGCAGTACAGGGCCAGATTTGTGAGCTAGGGCGTTATGCTCCGCAGATTATGGGAGATGAGGGTCTGAGGACTCAGCAGTTCGTGAGAGGCTTGAGGCCAGAGCTCAGGCAGGCGCTGATAGTTGCTCGTGTCACAGACTTGGATGTGGCCTATCAGACAGCGGCAGCGTTGGAGGCAGACACCTTGCGGACTCGTGCTCGGAGCGCAGAGGTTCAGACGCAGGTAGTTCCTTCTCAGCCTCGACAGCAGCAGGGTAGTGTGCAGACGACCCCGAGGACTGCGACTTCCTACGCGTCCACTTCTACTGGACGACAGCGAAGTCAGGATCTCGGAGGAAGTTTCGGCGTGATAGGAGGCAGGCAGAGTAGAGACAGCAGTCGGTTTGGAGTGTTCAGCAGCCGACAGTCAGCCTTCGCAGCAGGTACAACGTACTTTTGCTGGTTATTGTTACCGTGTGGACCAGATGGGCACATGGCGCGAGATTGTCCTTTGCTACCTCGTGTACCGCAGCAGCAAGCCCCAGTCACAGCCCCGAGTGCAGCAGCAGCAGCAGCAGCAGGCACCTATGCAGCAGCGTCAGCAGACTGGAGGTTCTGTGGGTCGAGAGGTAAGGTCGTGTTACCTCACTTGACCCGTGCAGACGCGGAGGCAGCTCACCTGGTAGAAGGTACTGTTTCAGTTTTTGGTTGTACAGCTAGAGTTTTGTTTGATTCCGGTGCCTCTCACTCTTTGTGTCTGAGGAGTTTTTAGACTCCCTTGGAGAGTTGATTCGGGAGAGTCTGTTGAGTTGGCAGTAGAGTTGCCGACAGGGGACTTTGTCCTTACGTCCTACTGTCTTGAGGAGGTACCTGTGCAGTTGCAGGATCAGTGGTTGTCAGCCCGTCTGTTTGCCTTGCAGTTACATGATTATGATGTGATTTTTTGGGTATGGACTGGTTAGAGCGGTATGGTGCAGTGATGGATTGCCAGAAGAAGAGGGTGCACTTGCGGATACCTGGGAAGCGGCGTTCTCTACTTCCAGGGTATCGTACCTCTTACTTCTCGCTTTTAGTTTCTGCTTTGGGCAGGAGGTTACTTGCTTCTGGTTGTCAGGGTTTCCTAGTTTCTGCAGTGACTCTTGACCAGATTGCCTCGGGAGTGGGGACATTCCCGTAGTGTGTGAGTTTCCGGATGTTTTTTTCGGAAGAGTTGCCTGGTCTACCGCCAGAGAGAGAGAGATTGAGTTTACTGTAGTTGGTTCCTGGCACTTTACCTTTTGCTCAGGCACCATACCGTATGGCACCAGCAGAGTTGAGGGAGTTGAAGAGGCAACTTGAGGAGTTGTTGGAGTAGGGCTATATTCGTCCTAGCTTTCTCCGTGGGGGTCACCTGTTTTGTTTGTCCGGAAGAAGGATGGTAGCCTGAGATTGTATTGATTATAGGAAGCTAAATCAAGTGGCCATCAAGAATAGATATCCTTTGCCTAGGATTGATGATCTCTTTGATCAGCTTCAGTCTGCTCGTGTCTTCTCGAAGATTGACTTGAGGTCGGGCTACTATCAGTTGCGGATTAGAGATTCTGATATTGAGAGGACTGCTTTTCGGACCAGATATGGACACTTTGAGTTTTTGGTGATGCCGTTTGGGCTCACCAATGCTCCAGCGGCCTTCATGGATCTGATGCATCGGGTGTTCCACCAGTTCTTGGACCGGTTTCACTACAAGAAAATGCGCTATTTCTGACGGACTGAATCTGTCGGAAATCTGTCGGTATTCTGTCGGAAAAGGCGCCTTCCGACCGCTTTCCGTCCAAAGCTCGTCCGAAACCTTCCGTCGGAAATACTTGGTCAGAAATTTCCGACGGATGACAATTCCGTCGGAATTCGGTCGAAACCTCTGACAGATATAATCCGTCGGTAAAGCCGTCAGTATTTTCCGACGGAATTGCCGACGGTATTTAGCCGTCGGTAATTTATCAGTTCCGACGGATACTATCCGTCGGCAAGTCCGTCAGTATTTTCCGACAGGATTACCGACGGTCTTTTTCCGTCGGTAATTTATATGTTCCGACGGATACTTATCCGTCGAAAATCCTCGGAAAATACACATATTTTTTTTAAAATAGGCAAATAAAATGATTTGTCAACATTGCTACAATGTCAAACTGCTACAATATTCATAAATTTAACAATACTAACAATCAACATAAAATCATAAAATACAATAAATAAAATCATATAGAATAATGATACAAAAATCAACATAGATCTGCTGGATCGTCTGCTGTCCCTGCCTCGTCATCGTCTGGAGCTGGATCCTATATTAAAACAAATTAAAATGAGAACACTAATAATCAATAAAAGACATACAGTATTTTCAAAAATGAAATTTAAAACATGTGATTATTTCTCAAGCTTAATGGGGTGTTTGGAAACAACTTTTTTTAAAGGTTATTTCTATCTAAAAAATTATAATGTGTTCTCTTTCTATCTAAATTTTAAAATTAAGAAAAATGTTTTACGATGTTTGGCAGGGGCCAAGGAGGGGGACGTTGGGGTCGGAGGGAAGGGTGCCTGAGGCAGGGGCGAAGTTGCGGGGGGCACCGGAGAGGTGAGAGAGGGGGAGGAGGATTGGCGTGGTGGGCCGTAGGGGGGGGGTGCCGGGGGCGGGGCGAGGGCACCGGCGGGACAGGGGCGAGGGGAGGAGCCCGACGACCGGGGCGAGGGAGGGGGGAGGAGGAGGGTGCCGCCGCTGTGCCAGAGGGGGGGACAGGGGGGCGCCGGGTGGGGTGAGGCTGGGGGACGCGGGGGGTTGGGGGGCGACAGGGGGGGGGCGGGGCTGGGTGGGGCGGCAGGGGGCGCTCGGGGGCTGGGGGGGCTAGGCTGGGTGGGCCACCGGGGGCTGGGGGGCTGGGCTGGTGGGGCGGCAGGGTGGGCTGCCGGGGGTTGGGGGGCGGCAGGGGGGGCGGGGCTGGGTGGGGCGGCAGGGGGCCGCCGGGGCTGGGCTGGGTGGGCGGCAAGGCGGGGCTGGGCTGGGGCGACAGGGGGCCGCCGAGGGCTGGCTGGTGGGTGAGGCGGCAGGGGGCCGCCGGGGGCTAGGGTGGCTGTGGGGTGGGGCCCCGGGGGCTGGGGGGGCTGGGTGGGCGACAGGGGGGCTGCCATGGTTGGGGGGGCGGCAGTGGGGCGGGGCTGGGTGGGCGGCAGGGGGCACGGGGGGCTGGACTGGGTAGGGTGGCAGGGGGGGGCTGGGTGGGGCGACAAGGGGCCGCCGGGGGTTGGGCTGGGTGGGGCGGCAGGGGGCTGCCGGGGGTTGAGGGGGGGGGGCGAGGTTGGGGTCTGCCGGGGTTGGGAGGTGGGCGGCACGGCTGGGGTGGGGGGGGGCTTAGAGAGAGAGAGAGAGTGCTTTTTAAAATAAAAATAGGTTAAGACTTGTTTTTTTTTTGGAAGAGATTTACATAGGATAAAAAAATTTGCACTAAACAAAACTACTTACCAAACACCTCTTTGTGTCTTTCTTCTCTCTTTTTTTAATTTTAAAGAAAAAGAGACAAAAAATTGTAACCAACCCCTATAATACAATACTATTTTTTAGATCCATCTTTTCTTGGGTGTTTTTTAGATCCCCTTTTGAATGTCCAACCCAATCCGGAGATCTAAATTGGATTCCGTCAGTTCCCACACGCTTTAACCCCCGGTTGTATTGGAGAAAACGGCACGTCGATCGAATCCCTATTTGGGATTTAGACCCCCAGGTTGCGTCTTTTTAACCATTTTATATGTTGGCCGTGTTTTTAGATCCGTCCTTTGAATGCCCAACCCAATCCGGGATCCAAATTGGATTCCGTCAGTTCTACACGTCACTTTAACCACCTGGTCGTGTCGGAGAAAACGGCACGTCGATCGGATCCCTATTGGGATTTTAGACCCCCGGGTTGTGTGTTTTAGACCCTTTATATATACTTGGGTGTTTTTTAGATCCGTCTTTGAATGCCCAACCCAATCCGGAGATCCAAATTGGATTCCGTCATTTCCTACACGTCACTTTAACCCACCCGGTCGTGTCGAGAAAATGGCATGCCGATCCGATCCCTATTTGGGATTTTGGCCCCCGGGTTGTGTGTTTTTGACACTTTAATATATACTTGGGTGTTTTTTAGATCCGCAATTGAACGCCGACCCAATCCGGAGATCCAATTGGATTCCGACAGTTCCCACACGTCACTTTAACCCACCTGGTCGTGTTGGAGAAAACGGCACGCCGATCCGATCCCTATTTGGGATTTTGGACCCCCGGTTTGCGTGTTTTAACCATTTATATATGGTTGACCGTGTTTTTAGATCCGTCCTTTGAATGCCCAACCCAATCCGGGGATCCAAATTGGATTCCGTCAGTTTCTACACGTCACTTTAACCCATCCGGTCATGTCGGAGAAAACACACGTCGATTGAATCCCTATTTGGGATTTTGGACCCCCGGTTGCGTGTTTTACTAAACATTTATATATGGTTGACCGTGTTTTTAGATCCGTCCTTTGAATGTCCAACCCAATCCGGGATCCAAATTGGATTCCGTCAGTTTCTACACGTCACTTTAACCCACCCGGTCGTGTCGGAGAAAACGGCATCGATCGGATCCCTATTTGGGATTTTGAGACCCCGGGTTGTGTGTTTTGACCCTTTATATATACTTGGGTGTTTTTTAGATCCGTCCTTTGAATGCCCAACCCAATCCGGAGATCCAAATTGGATTCCGTCAGTTCCACACGTCACTTTAACCACCCGGTCGTGTCGGAGAAAACGGCACGCCGATCCGATCCCTATTTGGGATTTTTGACCCCCGGGTTTGTGTTTTGACCCTTTATATATATACTTGGGTGTTTTTTAGATCCGTCAATTGAACGCCCGACCCAATCCGGAGATCCAAATGGATTCCGTCAGTTCCCACGTCACTTTAACCCACCCTGGTCGTGTCGGAGAAACGGCACGCCGATCCGATCCCTATTTGGGATTTTGGACCCCCGGTTGCGTGTTTTAACCATTTATATGGTTGACAGTGTTTTTTAGATCCGTCCTTTGAATGCCCAACCCAATCCGAGATCCAAATTGGATTCCGTCAGTTTCTACACGTCACTTTAACCCACCCGGTCGTGTCGGAGAAAACGGCACGTCGATTGGATCCCTATTTGGATTTTGGACCCCCGGGTTGCGTGTTTTAACCCTTTATATATGGTTGACCGTGTTTTTAGATCCGTCCTTTGAATGTCCAACCCAATCTGGGGATCCAAATTGGATTCCGTCAGTTTCTACACGTCACTTTAACCCACCCGTCGTGTCGGAGAAAACGGCACGTCGATCGATCTCTATTTGGGATTTTAGACCCCCGGTTTGTGTTTGACCCTTTATATATACTTGCTGTTTTTTAGATCCGTCATTTGAATGCCCAACCCAATCCGGAGATCCAAATTGGATTCCGTCAGTTCCCACACGTCACTTTAACCCCACCCGGTCGTGTCGGAGAAAACGGCACGCTGATCCGATCCCTATTTGGGATTTTGGACCCCCGGTTTGTGTGTTTTGACCCTTTATATATATACTGGGTGTTTTTTAGATCCGTCAATTGAACGCCCAACCCAATCCGGAGATCCAAATTGGATTCCGTCAGTTCCCACACGTCACTTTAAACCCACCTGGTCGTGTCGGAGAAACGGCACGTCGATTGGATCCCTATTTGGGATTTTGGACCCCCGGTTGCGTGTTTTAACCATTTATATATGGTTGACCGTGTTTTTAGATCCGTCCTTTGAATGCCAACCCAATCCGGGGATCCAAATTGGATTCGTCAGTTTCCACGTCACTTTAACCCACCCGTCGTGTCGGAGAAAACGGCACGTCGATCGGATCCCTATTTGGGATTTTAGACCCCCGGGTTGTGTGTTTTGACCCTTTATATATACTTGGGTTTTTTTAGATCCGTCATTTGAATGCCCAACCCAATCCGGAGATCCAAATTGGATTCCGTCAGTTCCCACACGTCACTTAACCCACCCGGTCGTGTCGGAGAAACGGCACGCCGATCCGATCCCTATTTGGGATTTTGACCCCCGGTTTGTGTGTTTTGACCCTTTATATATACTTGGTGTTTCTTAGATCCGTCAATTGAACGCCCACCCCAATCCGGAGATCCAAATTGGATTCCGTCAGTTCCCACACGTCACTTTAACCCACCTGGTCGTGTCGGAGAAAACGACACGTCGATTGGATCCCTATTTGGGATTTTGGACCTCGGGTTGCGTGTTTTAACCATTTATATATGGTTGACCGTGTTTTTAGATCCGTCCTTGAATGTCCAACCCAATCCGGGGATCCAAATTGGATTCCGTCAGTTTACACGTCACTTTAACCCATCCGGTCATGTCGGAGAAAACAACACGTCGATTGGATCCCTATTTGGGATTTTGGACCCCCGAGTTGCGTGTTTTAACCATTTATATATGGTTGACCGTGTTTTTAGATCCGTCCTTTGAATGTCCAACCCAATCCGGGGATCCAAATTGGATTCCGTCAGTTTCTACACGTCACTTTAACCCACCTGGTCGTGTCGGAGAAAACGGCACGTCGATCGGATCCCTATTTGGGATTTTAGACCCCCGGTTGTGTGTTTTGACCCTTTATATATACTTGGGTGTTTTTTAGATCCGTCATTTGAATGCCCAACCCAATCCGGAGATCCAAATCTCGGGTTGTGTGTTTTGACCCTTTATATATATACTTGGGTGTTTTTTAGATCCGTCAATTGAACGCCCGACCCAATCCGGAGATCCAAATTGGATTCCGTCAGTTCCCACACGTCACTTTAACCCACCTGGTCGTGTCGGAAAAACGGCACGCCGATCCGATCCCTATTTGGGATTTTGGACCCCCGGTTGCGTGTTTTAACCATTTATATATGGTTGACAGTGTTTTTAGATCCATCCTTTGAATGCCAACCCAATCCGAGGATCCAAATTGGATTCCGTCAGTTTCTACACGTCACTTTAACCCACCCGGTCGTGTCGGAGAAAACGACACGTCGATTGGATCCCTATTTGGATTTTGGACCCCCGGGTTGCGTGTTTTAACCATTTATATATGGTTGACCGTGTTTTTAGATCCGTCCTTTGAATGTCCAACCCAATCTGGGGATCCAAATTGGATTCCGTCAGTTTCTACACGTCACTTTAACCCACCCGGTCGTGTCGGAGAAAACGGCACGTCGATCGGATCTCTATTTGGATTTTAGACCCCCGGTTGTGTGTTTTGACCCTTTATATATACTTGGCTGTTTTTTAGATCTGTCATTTGAATGCCCACCCAATCCGGAGATCAAATTGGATTTTGTCAGTTCCCACACGTCACTTTAACCCACCCGGTCGTGTCGGAGAAAACGGCACGCTGATCCGATCCCTATTTGGATTTTGGACCCCCGGTTGTGTGTTTTGACCCTTTATATATATACTTGGGTGTTTTTTAGATCCGTCAATTGAACGCCCGACCCAATCCGGAGATCCAAATTGGATTCCGTCAGTTCCCACACGTCACTTTAACCCACCTGGTCGTGTCGGAGAAAACGACACGTCGATTGGATCCCTATTTGGGATTTTGGACCTCCGGGTTGCGTGTTTTAACCATTTATATATGGTTGACCGTGTTTTTAGATCCGTCCTTTGAATGTCCAACCCAATCCGGGGATCCAAATTGGATTCCGTCAGTTTCTACACGTCACTTTAACCCACCCAGTGTGTCAGAGAAAACGGCACGTCGATCGGATCCCTATTGGGATTTTAGACCCCCGGGTTGTGTGTTTTGACCCTTTATATATACTTGGGTGTTTTTTAGATCCGTCAATTGAACGCCCGACCCAATCCGGAGATCCAATTGGATTCCGTCAGTTCCCACACGTCACTTTAACCACCTGGTCGTGTCGGAGAAAACGACACGTCGATTGGATCCCTATTTGGGATTTTGGACCTCCGGGTTGCGTGTTTTAACCATTATATATGGTTGACCGTGTTTTTAGATCCGTCCTTTGAATGTCCAACCCAATCCGGGGATCCAAATTGGATTCCGTCAGTTTCTACACGTCACTTTAACCCACCCAGTCGTGTCAGAGAAAACGGCACGTCGATCGGATCCCTATTTGGATTTTAGACCCCCGGGTTGTGTGTTTTGACCCTTTATATATACTTGGGTGTTTTTTAGATCCGTCATTTGAATGCCCAACCCAATCCGGAGATCCAAATTGGATTCCGTTAGTTCCCACACGTCACTTTAACCCACCTGGTCGTGTCGGAGAAAACGGCACGCCGATCCGATCCCTATTGGGATTTTGGACCCTCGGGTTGTGTGTTTTGACCCTTATATATATACTTGGGTGTTTCTAGATCCGTCAATTGAACGCCCGACCCAATCCTAAGTATATGAAGTAATACTAATACTGACTGAGCTGCTGGCTGTGTGGGGCGTACTCCCTGCATTATTGACATGAACTGCTGAACCATATTGCTGAACTGCGTCTGTAGCTGTACCCGCTGCGTCTCTATCTCTACCCACTGCGTCTCTATCTCTACCCGCTGTGCCTATAGCTCTACCCGCTGCGTCTGTAGCTCTTCCCGATGCGTCTGTAGCTCTGTACGTAGCTCCTCCCGAATGATGCCTCTAATGTCCTCTACACCACTGACGGGCGGTGCAGAAGATGAACTCGCGTGTGCCGGAGGAGCGATCGAACTGGCATATGAGGACAACACTCGATGAGTATCCAGGCTGTCCCCAAAGCCGTACACTCGACCCTTCCTCGGCACTCCTACTGCCTCAACCCAAGCGTCCGCATCCAAATCTGGCTGGGGAGTGCCCTCTGTGTAGCGCTCCGCCATCGTCCTGTCGTACGTCTCCTGTAAAATAATTTAAAATTAAATTATTGAAAACAAATTATTTAATATCATAATGAATTCATAATTTAAAGCTTGACTTACAGAAATCGTGCGGGCACTCTCGGTAACATAGTCATCCGTCCCCTTCCGCTTATGAGTCCGGTCAAATAACTCGCGGAAAGTAGGGGCACGCTCCAGGTCGTGATGCAAAATTCAACAAAATTAGTTAGTTTCACAATAATAATCCATATGTATATATGAATCGAACAATAAAATACTACCAATTTTTACTGTGGGTCGCATAAGATACGGATCCACTAGTATGCACATTCTTCTCCGGTTGAGTTGCTCTGTTGAGTATTGCCGCTGTGACCGCTGCTGCCATGGTCCAGCAGCCCAACGCGCACAAAGGGACTCCCAATAGTCCTCCGCAGCCAAACAGGAACGTAATCCAACTAAGCCATAGGATCCCGGTTGCCTGTGGTCTTCATTGCCTTGTCCGGGCCTCCCACATCGACTTTCTTAAATTAGTCTGGGCAATAGACTCCCAGACGGCTCGAGCTCGAGGGAGATCCTCGGGTCTCGTGAACGCGAACCTCCGCTGTAAAAAAATAAAATTAATCAACGTTCTGCAATAAACCCAAATTAATAATAATTGAATAAATCACTTCAACTCTTCTAAAAAATAAAAATACCGTAAACATGTCAAATAATAAATCCGGACTGGCACCGGGAAGTCTCTCCATGCATCCACTGGTCCTGGAATATGTGCGTGGATCAGCGTCGTAATATAGCGGGAAGCAGGACTGGGATCTATCTTCCCCCTGCAATTCCACATTAATTTTCTACATGAAATGTATATCCTAAATAACAAATGCAGTAACACTGAGATGATGAACTTTACCTGAGATCCAGCATGGTTGTCGTCCTGGTAGCTGAGGCCCCTCCTCAACTGTGGATGCTGGCTCTCCACCTCTGTTGAAAACAATTTAGTACATTTATTGTATAAATTGCAAGAGACCAACATACTAATCTATTGAAACATATGTTACCTTGTGCTGAGGAAGAAGACGAAGGTGGCACTGCTCGGATGGTCGACAGGGAGGCAAAATTTCATAAACATTAGAAATTATGAATTTCAAATGAACAAGAATATAGAAATTACTGTCGCTGGGACGACGGGCGTGGACGGGGAGGCAGTCCCTGCAAAATTTCATACACATTAAAAATTATAAATTCAAATGAACAAGACTATAGAAATTTACCTGTCGCTGGGACGACGGGCGCGGACGGGGAGGCATCCCTGCAAAATTTCATACACATTAGAAATTATGAATTTCAAATGAACAAGAATATAGAAATTTACCTGTCGCTGGGACGACGGGCGTGGACGGAGAGGCAATCCCTGCAAAATTTCATACACATTAGAAATTATGAATTTCAAATAAACAACAATGTAGAAAATTACCTGTCGCTGGGACGACGGGCGTGGACGGGGAGGCAGTCCCTGCAAAATTTCATACACATTAGAAATTATGAATTTCAAATAAAAAACAATATAGAAATTTACTGTCGCTGGGAAGACGGGCGTGGACGGGGAGGCAGTCCCTGTAAAATTGTATGTACGTTAGTTCTCGTGAAATCAATATAAACAATAATACCCATATGGTTTTTTGTGTACATATGCATATACCTGTCGCGGACCTGGAGGCAGGCGTGGACGGGGAGGCAGTCCCTCTGCCAATGGACGTGGCAACCGTCCGACTGCGTCCTCCACGTACCATATCTCTATTGATACAAATAAAGATATAGCAAGTCATCAGCACTCAATTTGAAGTAGCAATTTATTATGAACATGTAATTAACAACAACACCAATTTCTTACAAAATATGCAGTATATTATCTATATTCATCATCAGATGCTGAAGACATGTTTAATTCAGCATCATCTTCATCACATTCCTGGAATTCATCCTCATCATCTGGGAGTCTTCCTCCACATCAGACTCCACCTCCCGCTCAGCGACATTTGGGTCAACTCTTCTTGTTCGTTATCCTTATGTAAGCAAATTGTTTCATTTATATCATAACATTGTACTGCGTAGAAGCTGCCAACTCTCTGCGTCACTTCGATCTGATTGGAAAAAGTTGTCATTAACACCTTCGAGCTCATCATCAGTCAGGAGAAGCTCATACTCAGGGAATAGTCTTGATTTCACTCTACATACAGCCCACCAATCTCTTAATTGAGGGATGTATAATTTGAATAATAAACTTGTTGGGCTTGTGCAGCCAAGATGAATGGCTCATATGTACTCAATTTGGACTTATGCTTCACATCGATTAATCATATGTTGTGTCATGACGAATAGATGTCGGGTCAAACCAATGACACTTGAACAGAAATACATTGTTGTCTTGTCCCAAAAATTGCAGTTCAATGACTTCTTCGAGAATGCCATAATAGTCAATTTCGTTTTCATTGTAGGCACTTCCCTTCACATATACGCCGCTGTTCATCGTAGACTTATTCCGTCCATAATCTCTCGTGTGAAATCTGTATCCATTCACAATGTAGCCTGGATAGACACATACAATCTTCGAGGGGCCAAAACTGATCTGTTGTACTCTTGAATCGGGAATGAAGCCTTGTTCAACCTATTATGAGATAAATAGACAAACATTGAATAAATGACTTCAACTCAGTCTGCATAAAAACATAACACTTATGTTTCAAAATAATTAGACACATACTCGAGATCTTAACCAAGTAGGAAAAGACTTCTCCGTTCCTTTTCAACCTGCACGTCAGTTAGACGTGGATTCCATCGCAATATGACCGATTCAAACTCTCTGCAATGTAAATGTCACACAACCATTAGGTTCTGCAGCAATGCACGCAAATGATGACGAATAAGCGTGGAGAGCTTACTGAATGTAGGGTTCTAGTTCTTCGCAATCATGAACACGTAGATCTCCCAGCTACCAACTCTCTGTCTTGGAGTGTGCGAGTAGATGAAGATCCGAACGCCCGTCCGGGACACTTGAATACAGAGAGTCGGTCTGACACCTCGGAATCTCCACCATCATCATTACGTGGAGGTTGAGTGCGTCGGGTTGTATTTCCGTGTCAAAGTACATCGAACAGAAGTTCGATATCTCCTCAATGAGGTACGCCTGAGTAATGGAGCCCTCAACTTGTGCTTTGTTGCGGACTTTCATCTTAAGATCGTGCATGCACCTACGACAATAATTCAAATGCATACATAAGTAATATAAAAGATCGTCGTAATGGCAATAAATTGAGATGTAGAAATATACCTCTCAAATGGATACATCCATCGAAATTGTACTGGTCCTCTGACCCTTGCCTCATATGGTAATGGATGATCAGGTGCTCCATTGAATCAAAGAATGCTGGAGGAAATATCTCTCTAATTTGCAGACTGTCTGAATTATATTTGCTCTATATTTTGCAAGTCATGATTTTGAGTTCTGATGCAGATAAAATCCTGAAGAATTGACTCAGCTCAGTCATTGCTCCCCATATTTGTTTCGGCAAAACTCACGAAAAGCAAGAGGCATCAGTCTTTGCATGAAAACATGGCAGTCATGACTTCATTCCGTATATTTTTCCCTCGTTGACATTTACACAACGCGCAATATTCGAGACATATCCATCTGGAATCTCAATTGCTTTAACCATTGCAACACTTCCTTAATCTGTCTGGCCCCAAGCACATATGCAGCTTTAGGTTGCACCACTTTTCCTTGAACATGCTGTAGCTCTAGTTCTGGACGTTGCAAAGTACTTTCAAATCGAAACGTGCCTTGACGTTATCCTTCGTTTACCTTTGATGTCCATAACTGTGTTGAACACATTATCAAAAATATTCTTCTCTATATGCATGACGTCTAGGTTATGACGTATCAAAAGTGTTGACCAATAAGGCAATTCCCAAAAAATGCTTTCCTTCACCCAATTGTGATCCTTCCCAAAGCCAGGGATTGTCGGGTACTACCAGCCAGTTGTGTTACAGTCGGTAAGTTCTGGACCCGCCTCGCCATGTTTCCACCAGACACCCGTTCCATATCTACCTCCTCCATCACAGTTGTATTTTTCATAAAAGAATCATTTTGCTTTCGGAAAGGATGGTCACTGGGTAGAAACCGCCGATGACAATCGAACCAACAAGATTTCCCCAGATTCAACACAAATGATTTAGAATCCTCCATGCAATAAGGACATGCCAATCCCATGTGTGCTCCAGCCAGATAACATGCCGTAGGCTGGAAAGTCACTTATTGTCCACATTAATGCAGCCTTCAGATTGAAATTCTATTTTCTGGATGCATCATAAGACTGTACACCATCTGACCATAACAATTTCATCTCATCAATCAACGGTCTGAGATATATGTCTATATTTTTCATGGACTTTTTGGACCCGGAATCAGCAATGAAAGGAACAGGTTCTCACGCTTCATGCACATGCATGGCGGAAGGTTATATGGTGTTAGGAATACTGGTCAACATGAGTAAGATGCCACCGAGCCTCCGAAAGGATTGAAACCATCTGTGCATAAACTAAGCCGTACGTTGCGTGGATCCCTTGAGAAGTAAGGATGAGTACGGCTAAAATGAGCCCAAGCTTCACCATCGGCAGGATGACTCATTTAACTTCGTCGCGACGGACTCTTTCCGCATGCCATGTCATATGTCCAGCTGTCCTCGAGGACATGAACAATCGCTGCAATCTGGGTGTGATAGGAAAGTACCGCAATGACTTATACGGAACATCCTTCTGCTTTGACTTGTCCCTCTCTTGGGCTTGAACCTATCATGCTTACAAATACAGCATGATGTCTTATCTGCATCCTCTTGTAGTACAACATACAGTGATTCGACATGCATCAATTTTCATAAAACCAAGCCCCAAATCATTCACCATCTTCTTCGCACGGTAAAAGTCAGCAGGTAACCTCTCTGATTGAGGAAGCATGCTCTTGACCAGTAAGAGAAGCCGGTCAAAACAACTCTCGCTCATATGAAATTCAGATTTCAAATTCAATAGCTGCGACACTGCAGACAACCGTGTATACTTCTCACAACCATCCCATAATGGCTCATCAGCATCTCGAAGTAACTGATAAAATCTCTGAGCTGTATCATTCGGCACTTCTTCATTTGTTGATCTCATGAATATTGAACTCCGGACCAGCAGCATCGACAACCATGTCTACGTACGTACTTGTGGAGGCACAGTAATTAGCTACTGCAGACGACTGAATATTCAACTCACCATGACACGACCATAACTCATAATGGCCAACAAATCCTCTCGTGTACAGATGATGCTGCACATCCCATGTCGATATCCACTTTCTGTTCTACAAGCCGAACACGGACATCGGATGTTACCCATCGGATCAACTGCTACTGATGAATTACTCAATGCAAACTCAATAAAACTGTCAACTCCGTCTTTAAACTCCTCGGTCACAACTCCATTCACTATTCCACAGTACATCTATGACCGATTCTCATAAGACATTTTCCTACAGATTAAATGTCATGTCCCGAGTTAAAATCCAACACACCCTCACATCATTCAAGTACCATACATATGATACATACGTTATATGGAGAGTCCTAGAGCTAATGGGTGAAATAAAGCGTTGACGTAAAGATAAATGAAGAGTAAACATACATGAATATCAAATAAATTTGAGCACTATATAAATACTTAATGGTACTGAACATTAAAAGCAACACAAACCGTGATGTCTTCATATTAGGCCACACCACTTGATCGGCTCTTTATTCACCAGCTTCTCAGTAGATTTCGTAGGGAGTGAACTAACCACTGATATCCTAAATATAGTTTGCCAAATACATCTCTTCGTACATAATGGGAAGACATAACTTTGAGAATGTCAAGATCTTTGACACAATTATTTTTCACAAATTTACACCAGTCTTTTCCAATAAACAGTACATACTACCACACCAACTGCGTCGTAAGATTACAGAATATCGCACTCATTTTTCATCTTGAACAATAACAGATAATCCACTTTTATTTTTAAACTTTGTCTTCTCTTTCCGAATAATCTTTATGATTTTCATCATCTTCTCTTTCACCAAAAGTAAACCATCATGCAATCTTCGAATATCTCGAGCGGAAATATTTTACGTTCAAACAACAAGTACTTTGATACGTTGGACATTTGTTCTTCTTTGAGTCTAATTTCTAATCGCGAACTCTCATCACTAATTAGAAAAAAAATTATAACATTTTATTCATGAGTAATTTAAAATATGAAATTAAATCATAATATGGTAAATATGAAAAAAATCTCTCAAATGGCTACAAATAAACATACGAATGTTGAATGATTAACTTGCAGTGTGAAATTTGTGAAAGTAAACAATATGTTTAACAAAGAAAGTCATTGCATTGTTTATTTTCATGTCAAGCGTAAAAAAATAACAGCGAGCAAGATAAATAAAAAATAACTTAATTTACCAAAAGCTTTGAATATAAGCAATTAGGAGAATGAACTTGTAGGGGAAGGGGGGCGACAGGATGGGAAGGGGGTGCTGGGACGGGGGGGGGGCATCGCGCAGGGGCTTTATCATTTCAGCTGCTTCTTTTTTACGTCAAGATGACTTTTCTTAGTAGCCCAGCACTCTGCTCCATACAATGTGGTAAGTTTGGCTATCATTTTATATGATCAATTTTAATAATGGGACAATTTCCAATGTGCAAACCTATCTACATTAAAATGAAATGCACCAACTTAGAATAGGGATAAAATGGGAGGGGGGCACTAATGGTTCTTGCACTGTGCAGGACCTTTTTTTTTTTGCTTCTGTGATGATATGTACCCTCCCATTTTTTCCACCATTACCAGTAGATTAGTTAATTCATCACTTGTTCAATTAGGTTCAATTTCTTTCTTTCTTTATCAAATTTTCAATGGTTGGAGACATGGAGTAGATGATCCAGAAAGGAGTTGTTGGGAAAAGGTAAGCTGTTAGGTTGAAGAAAATGAAATAATTTCAGTAAATCTGTTGGGAGGTTAACATCAAAAAGCACTTTAAGATGATATAATTCAGTTAGTCACTTGTGAGGTTAACTTCAAGTTCATGCATGTGATTATGAAAGTTAGTTGGCTTTTAGGCACAACTATAATTTCTATAGTCCTCCCATGTATTTCCCAATCTTATACATTGGAATAACAGGAAAAACTACTTCTCCATCACTCTATTTCTATGAAACGTAAATGTTTGGAATAAGAGAAAAAGTAATTCTCCATCACTCTATTTCATTTCTATGAATGTAAATATTTAGAATAAGAGAAAAATTATTTCTCCATCACTCTATTTCATATTCCCCCGGTGGGAAGGGGAGGGGGGCCGGGTGCAGGGGGGAGGGGGGCATCATGCAGGGGGGGGGGGGCCGGGGGGAAGGGGAGGGGGGCCGGTGGGGGGGGGGGGCATCCGCAGGGGGGAGGGGGCAGGTGGGAAGGGGAGGGGGGCCGGGTGCAGGAGGGAGGGGAGACGAGTGAGGGGGGGGGGGGGGGCATCGCGCAGGGGGGAGGGGGGCCGGGTGGGAAGGGGAGGGGGGTGTGTGCAGGCAAGGCCGGGTGGGAGGGGAGGGGGGCCGGGTGGGGGGGGGGGATCCGCAGGGGGGAGGGGGCCATGTGGAAGGGAAGGGGGGCGGGTGCAGGAGGGAGGGGGGCCGGGTGCAGGGGGGAGGAGGGGGGGCATCGGGCAGGGGGGAGGGGGGCCGGGTGGGAAGGGGAGGGGGGTGTGTGCAGGCAGGGCGGGTGGGAGGGGAGGGGGGCCGGGGGTGCGGGGGGGGGGGGGGGGGCATCCGCAGGGGGGAGGGGGCCAGGTGGGAAGGGGGGGGGGGGCGGGTGTAGGAGGAGGGGGGCGGTGCAGGGGGGAGGGGGGCATCGCGCAGGGGGGAGGGGGGGCCAGGGGGGAAGGGGAGGGGGGTGTGTGCAGGCAAGGCCGGGTGGGAAGGGGAGGGGGGTGTGTGCAGGCAGGGCCGGGTGGGAGGGGAGGGGGCCATGTGGGAAGGGGAGGGGGGGCCGATGAAGGGGGGAGGGGGGCCGGGTGGGACTCACGAGGGAGAGGGGCGCCGGCGACGAGCGGCGGCGAGCGGCGCAGGGGCGGCGGCGAAGGCGCAGCGGCGACCGGCGGCGAGAGAGAGAGAGAGAGAGAGGAGAGAGAGAGAGAGAGGAGAAGAGAGAGAGAGAGAGAGGAGAGAGAGAGAGAGAGAGAGAGAGAGAGGGAAAGAGGGGGGTTTCGTGGGACAAGGTATAGAGCTTTGCCGACGGATATTCCGACGGAAATATGTCTGTCGGAATATCCGTCGGTATACTTTCATTACCGACGGATATGTCTGACGGAAATATTTCCGTCGGAACGACCGACGGATATTCCGACTGACATATTTCCGTCGGAATTACCGACGGACAATAATCCGTCGGAAATGTCTGTCGGTAATCCCGCTTTTTCTTGTAGTGTTTGTCGTAGTGTTTGTTGACGACATTCCGGTGTACTCCGTTTCGGAGGAGGAGCACGCCGAGCACCTGAGGATCGTGTTGCAGACCTTGCGAGGAGCACCAGTTGTATGCCAAACTTAGTAAGTGTGAGTTTTGGCTACCACAGGTTCACTTTTTGGGGCACGTGATCTAGGTGAGGGAGTTCTGTGGATCCAGCGAAGGTTGAGGCAGTTTGCAGTGGGAGAGTCCCAGATCTGTGTCTGAGATTCGTAGCTTTCTGGGTTGGCAGGTTACTACCGCAGATTTGTTCGAGACTTTTCTCAGGTTGCTACACCCTTGACTCGGTTGACGAGAAAGGGGAGTTCCGTTTGAGTGGTCGGAGCAGTGTGAGCAGAGCTTCATGGAGTTGAAGCGACTGCTTACGTCGGCGCCAGTTCTTGCCTTACCTTCAGGTGAGGAGGGTTTTGAGGTTGCATAGATGCTTCAGGTGTTGGTTGGGTGCGGTTTTGATGCAGCAAGGCCGGGTGGTGGCTTATACGTCTCGTCAGCTTAAGCCCCACGAGGAGAGTTACCCGACCCACGACCTAGAGCTTGCAGCTGTGGTGTTTGCTTTGCGGATTTGGCGTCTTACCTGTACGGAGTGAGTTTTGTAGTCTGTACGACCACCAGAGTTTGAGATATGTGTTTTCTCAGAGGGATCTGAATATGAAGCAGCGTCGATGGAGGGAATATCTGAAAGACTATGATTTCAGCATTGAGTATAAACCTGGAAAGGCGAATGTAGTTGCAGATGCCTTGAGTAGGAAAGCACAGATGAGTCATCTGATGCTTAGAGAGTGGCAGTTGTGGCAGTCTGCGACAGAGGGGTCTTCAGAGTTTCGTCAGTCGTCATCAGTTTGTGTTGGGCAGTTTGTTAGCGGCTCCCGCGTTGTGAGACAGGTTGCTGAGGCTCAGCAGGCAGATCCGAGTTGCACAGTGTGTTGCTTCTCCCAGAGGTTGAGCTTTGCGAGGACGGACTGTTAGGTTCCGAGATAGACTCTATGTTCCTGTTGAGGAGTCTATCAGGAGAGTTGTGTTGCAGGAGGCACATGGTTCCAGGTACTCGATTCATCCAGGGTCGACCAAGATGTATCACAGGTTGAGACGTCAGTTTTGGTGGCCTGGAGAAGAGAGGACATAGCGGCTTTTGTTGCTAGGTGTTTGGTCTGTCAGCAGGTGAAGGCGAACATCAGCGTCCAGGAGGACTTGTGCAGCCATTAGAGATTCCGATGTGGAAGTGGGACCATGTGCGACTGACTTTGTTTGTGGTTTGCGAGGTCAGCTGGAGGTTTTGACAGCATTGGGTTCTGTGGACAGATTGACGAAGACTGCCATATTCTTGCCTGTCAGGACTAGTTGGGGTGTGAGTAGGTTGGCCGCGTTGTACGTAGAGGGGATTGTTCCTTTGCATGGAGTGTCGATCTCTATTGTGTCAGACAGGGATCTCGCTTCACTTCTGGGTTCTGGCGCAGTTTCCAGAGAGCTTAGGGACAGAGTTGGCTTTTAGTTCCGCCTACCACCCTCAGTCAGACGGTCAGTCAGAGCGGACTATCCAGACTTTGGAGGACATGCTTAGAGCTTGCTGTCTGGAGTGGCAGGGGTCGTGGACAGCTTACTTGCCGTTGGTCGAGTTTGCATATAATAATAGCTATCACTCCAGTATCGGTTTGGCACCATATGAGGCTTTGTATGGACGACCATGTCGCACTCCTCTTGACTGGTTCGAGGTTGGCGAACGGGTTGTCACGGGGCCAGAGAGTTGGTACAGCAGGCAGTTGAGGTAGTTCAGCTTGTGAGGCAGAGGCTTCAGTCAGCTCAGAGTCGGCAGAAGAGTTATGCAGATCAGCGCAGACCGCTCGAGTTTCAGGTAGGAGACCAGGTGTTTGTCCGTGTGTCTCCTATGAAAGGAGTGGTGAGGTTTGGTAGGCGTGGAAAGTTGAGTCCTCGCTTTATTGGACATTTCACCATTTCTGAGCGTGTCGGAGGTTTGGCGTACAGACTTGAGCTTCCATCAGAGTTGGCAGCAGTCCACGACGTGTTTCACGTGTCGATGCTTCGGAGGTACCTTTCTGACGAGTCTCACGTTCTGCAGAGTGCAGAGTGGTCTGAGGTGACTCCAGTGTGACTGTACCAGAGTTTCCGTTGCACATTGAGGATCGCCGAGTTCAGAGGTTGAGGAGTAAGGCTATCCCTTAGTTCGGTTGCGTGGCAGCAGCACTCCGGTGGTGAGTCGACATGGGAGCGGGAGGACGAATGCGCGAGCAGTTCCGTACCTCTTTGGTGAGTCTTCTTTCTTTATGTTGTTTGAATTTTGAGGGCAAAATTCTTAAGGGGGGAGGGCTGTAAGGTCTCGGGTCTTTGTGGATCCTTATTGGGTCTTTAGAGTTTCTGTGTGGTCGACGACAAGACCATTGTCGTTGACTTGGGGTTAGCGGCCAGGGCTAGCCGTTGACTTGGTGTCAGCATCCAGCGATGTTGACGTTTGAGGTTGAACTCAACGTCCAGAGTGTGGACGTTAAGCCTTGGCGGTTCAGTAGGCGACAGTGATGTGTTGACGTCGACTGGTCGGACCTGTTGAAATAGGGCAGCCCGAGAGCAGAAACCATTCTTCTCATTTCCTCTCCTTTCCTCCACCTTTGCTTTTCTCCAGTTCCTTAGCTTTGTTGGTCGATTTGAGCTCGTGGGAAGCCATGGATCGTGTGGCGGTGATTGATCGGGCGAGAATTGCGAGGAATTGGTGTGATTCGCGCGGAGTCTTCGGGGGGTTCCGGGCGATTAGTGGCTGTTGGGGGTTATTGAAACGTTCTGAGGTAGGGACTTAACTCCTATAACCCTCCTTAGCAATCCAGCATGCTAATCAGTGAATCAGTGTGTGATTGTGATTTAGGGTTGGGTTGTACCATGCGGAATTAAGGGTGATTTGGACAATCTAGGCGTTAGACTGTCTAATTTTGATATTCTGGTAGTTTAGATTGATGAGAGGAAGTGTTTCCCTCCATCAGTCAGAATTCTGTTGGGTGATTCTGCCCAATTGAATGATTCGGTTCAGTTCTGGGTTTAGGGGACTGAAGAGCTTAACGTCCACATCTGTTGACATTGAGATCTTCAGGGGTGATATTGACGACATGGTCGATGGTCGTTGAGTCAGGATAAACGACATGATGAGTGCCGTTTACTTCTTATTGGCGGCAATCGATATGGCCGTTAAACCTGTGTCCCAGCAGGCTTAAGTGTGTGTTTCAAGGCGATCGACATGTGATGTCCGCCCTTGTTTATACATGTGGGCCAGGCTTAGAGTGTGACTCCGCCTGTGCATAGGAGTAGTGATTGTGGCACGAGGTGTTTACTTACTGTACGGGGTTTCAGACGTTGAGTGTGTTCCGTCTGTTGTACGCACGTTGCGTTACCGTTGTACCGTTTCTGTTGTGTTACCTAGGCGTGGGTGCGACTCGTCTAGATGACTAGCGTGTGGTTATCCTCGCTAGTGAGCCAGGACACGAGTGCGACTCTGTCCTGTGCGTATCTTTGTGGTGGTTTTTTGAGCCGGTCTCCGTGGAGCCCCTTCTCTACGCTAGGGTCAAGCGTAGGGGAAAAAACCGGTCGTGGACCAGACGCGAGAGAGAGCGTCTGTAGTGTGCACACGTGGCTGGGGTTGAGAGCCTCTGTGGTGACGGGACGCCGAGCCACAGACCCTAGCTGAGTCCTACTTGCTGTGTGTGTGAGTGTGTGTTACTGAGCCACGAGTTTACAGTTTTGTGCTGTGGTGCGACGTTGTACTTACTTTCAGTCTTTACTTTCCGCACTTTAGTTCTGTTGCCGGTGGGGTTACTTTTCCCTACTGGGTCTCTTTTCTGAGACTCACTCCCCTCCCTTTCAGGTGGGTCTTCGTCGACTCCCGTTCCAGGCGAGTCTAGCAACTCCGGTGTTGGTGCTCCTTAGCTGCAGTGAGTAGTACCTTTTTGTTGTACTTCTGTACTTGTACCTTGCTCAGACTCTAAGTTGTATATGATATGTTCATATAGTGGAATTTTACAGCTTTGCATGGCGTGTATCTTCTTACATATAGTCTCCTCGGACTTTCACTTCCTACCCTTCCGAGCTTGTCTCGTGGGTTAGCGGGTCAGAATTCGGGTTACTGGTTGTTACTGGTAATGCGGATTCTGGGTCGTTACAATTTGCTTCTTCTTTTTTCAGATTTAGGATCTAAATTGTTTATCTTCTCTTTTCCCAACTTAAGATTCAAATTTTTTTGAAGGAAAAATTCTCTCTTCAAGGTATATATCATACCCTATATCTACTTAGATTTTTTTTTTTTTTTTTTTTACATTTGAAAGTAAAATTTAGGTACAAAGCTTCAATATAGGGTTTAGTAATTATTTTCAGGAAGAAAAATTATAGATTCATACCATTTTAAGGATGATTTTTGTAATCGGTCGATGTTGTCCACCTAATCGATCGACCATATTTCAAAAGTTGGTACTCAAATTTTAGAACTAAGGTTCGATCGGCCATTCTTTAGAGTTGGTCGATCGATATTCATATCTTCCAAAAATCAGTTGCTCTGGGAAGTTCGGTCAATTGAAAATCAAAGTTTGGTCAACCGGCCTTCATATCTTGAAAAACCAATCACTTTGGGAAGTTAGGTTGACTGAAAATCAGAGTTCAATTGATCGATTTTGATAGTTTGTATTTATGTCTACTTGTTAATACATGTTAATAGTATTGTCTTGTGTGATTGGTATAACATTATAGATGTCTCTATGAGAAAAGAGTGATTATATTGGGTGGCAACATGGAAAAATACTTCAGGGGAATAGGCATTGGTTCCAATATAATTATTATTCAATGTAGTTCCTTGAGAGAGGTGTCTACAGGTTAGGGTAGAGAATATGATGCAGACACAGGTTACATTAGAAGATGACGAAGGAGGATCACATGAACAACAACAGCTCCCATCCTAGAGCCCTGGTGTCCATGTCACAGTTCAAAATCTATTCGAGAAAGACTTCCAGTAGACTCTACGTGAGAGCATGACCGAGGCATTCACCAAGGGTGATTTAGAAGCACATGTTCGCAATGAAGGAGTCTCATCTTCATAACTTTTTGAATCTTAAGGCCTTCATCACTATTTCAATGATCCTCCTCGCCACTCAACCACTTCCCTGCCCCAAAGGAAGAGGAACACATGTCTAGATGTGCAGGATATTGACCTCTATGCCTTTGAAAGAGAGCATGAAAAGTAGACCTGGATTGAAGACTCTTGCAGAGTAAAGGACCGAGATGGTAGTTGGACAGGGCTATTGCCAAATTTTGGCATCATTCAACATTAACTTTTAATGTAGCAAATAGTCCATACTACAAGCCAATGGTGCAAGAGATCTAAAATCTTAGAAAGTATGTACAGCCTCCCATAACGAAAGAGCTTGCTGATGTTTACCTAGAGGCAGAGGTTGAATAATTAAAAACTTATATGACGTCTTTTAAGAGAAAATGGCAAAAGTATGGCATCACCCTTATATGTGATGGATGGTCGAGTACTACAAAAAGTAATATCATAGACTTTCTAGTGTATTGCGACCAACAAGTCTTCTATCACAAGTCTGTAGATGCTTCTGGACATATTCATAGCCATCACTATATTTTACAGCTAATAGAGCAGATGGTGGCAGAGATTGATGAGTAGTATATTATATAAGTGGTGACGGATAATGGGTCAAACTACAAGAAGGTAAAGGAAAGAATTGTTGAAAGCATATCCTAAAAATTTTTGGACCCCTTGTGTAGCGCGTTGTGTAGACTTAATGTTGAAAGAGATTGGTCAACTTTACTAGAAAATTTTTATTGTTATCATTGTTTCTAATATTATATGTAAATTTCTTACAGCTTTAATGATAATGACAAAATAATGTTGTATGAATATGTAGGTTAAGCAGATCGTTGAGACAACACAGAACATTACACGATATACCTATAATCACACCCTTGTGCTACGATAGATGAGAGATTCTGTGGTGGTGAGATATTAAGACCAGCTATCACACAATTTGCGACAAATTATATTGCCTTGGATAGTCTCTTGAAGCGTAGAGTTTGATTGAAGTAGATGTTTAGAAGTGATCAGTGGTTGTCCTCACATGATTTTGTAATTTCAAGTGATGGCTAGGAGGTGGAGGGCTTGGTGAATAGTTCTAACTTTTAATAGAGAGTCAGTAAGATTGTGCAAATGATTGAGCATCTTTATGAGGTCATGAGACTTGTTGATGGTAATAGAAGACCAACGATGGGGTTGGTGTATGTAAAATTAGAGGCTATCAAGAAACATATATTGCATCATCATCCAAGTATGCCCATATGTTCATAAAGATTGTTGAGGATAGGTGGGATCGCCAAATGAGTAGAGACTTGCATATGATAGGTAAATGAATATCAACCTATGTCTATAATCTTTTGCAAGTTGACTTAGATTAACATTCATCATCCTAATTTGCAGCATATTATCTACATCTTGGATTCTAACATGAGCATGAACTTGCTTACCAAGACGGTTTATTGGGTGCTGTGACATCGATGGTGGATAGGATGTTACAGACTCATGAAAAAGCTGCAGCCGTCTTAATGAGATACATATTTCATCAGTACTCTGCAAAGTCAAGAATCTTTCATGTGAAACATGCCATTCATAGTTTTACGTCTTTTGTGCTGCAATTTAAATATTTTTGGGAAGGGATTGGTTCCTTTGGTGATGCTTCAGCGATTGCATCTCGACAAAGATTTGACCCAGGTATATACAGTTCAAGTATGAAAATCGAAGAATGTATAACGATGAACAAGTTGTAACTAATAATACTCGTCTTTTCTTATGGCAGGAGAGTGGTGACATAGTTATGGGAGAAGTGCATCGACATTTAGAGATATTGTAATTAAAATTTTATCATAGACTTCATCTTCTAATGGTTGTGAGAGAAATTGTAGTACATGTGCTCTAATTGATACCAAGTTGAGGAATCAATTGAGTAACAAAAGGTTAGACAAGTTGGCCTACGTGCACTATAATATGAGGTTGGATTTGAAATATGTGTAGTTTGATGCCAAAAATGGGAAGGGAGACTATGATCCCACAGACATGCCTTATCTCAAAGATGATGAAGATCCAATGACGTCATAGGTTTCTAGGTTCACTACAGAATAGGGGGAGATGGAGCTTGATGAGGAGGCCGACGATCCAGTAGATCCACCCCGACCGAACACATTCTTGACTTCTATTAATGAAAGGATGGAGGCAGGTGAATATGACAGGGGTGCCGAAGATGCACCTGTAATACATGCTCATTATTCAGATTCTGAAGTTGGCTTAGACGATGATATTGTCATAGGTAGCAACACTAGAGCCGAGAGATGACCTATTAACCGAATGCACTACAAGGATGGACACAACAGATCTAGATAGGTTGATCCAACCTAGAGCTCCACCCCCCCCTTCTTCTCGGCTTAGAGGTCCCCCCTCCTTAACCATTATCTATGTCTATGAGACTGAGTTCACGCATGCTACACAAGATGACATAGATCACAGTGCTCCACTAACTGTCACAAAGAAGGTGGAAAGCAGATGACAAAGGATGACATATAAGGCCTGTAGACAATAGTAGCTATCAAGACATTCTATCCGATTTTGAGAGATTGAGTACACAGGAGGATACAACGTCTAAGGCCACCCCATACTGTCTTTTTAGGGCATGTACAGTTGGATCAATATGTACAACATCATGGGTATGATGTCTATTATGCCTCTGGATACCAATATGGCGATGATGGTTCATACATGTAGATTCTGATCATTTCACCACTAGGACTTACAATAGTGCGCCAAGGAACATGCCAATATATAGAATATTAGCGTATGTATGAAGATGTGTATTAGAATTACATATCTTACACTGATTATTTGTACTTTGTGGAGAGTACATATAATGTGAGATTGTTGGCCAAACATATTGTTAACAGAAGCATGCTTTCAGTGGGACAGTTAGCATAGTGCACCTTCATGTCTGTTATATGGGAAATTTGGTGCAGAAGAAATCGGGCTAGATTCCAAGGGCAAATTATGTCAGCCAAACATATTGTTAACAGAAGCATGCTTTCAATCCGCATAATTGGCACGTCTTTCAAACTCCAAAAGCTGTCTCAACCATGGTTAACTGCACTCCGATAGATTGTTGGTAGACATGAGTATTTCAAGGTCAACATTCCCACTGTGGTCAGGTGGTTGCATCCCCGCCAAGGAGACTTAAACTAAATGTTGATGGTGCTTTCAAACTCACAACGGGTGGTGCAGGAGGTGGGGGCTTCGATCCATGATCATAAGGGCATATGTTCTTTTGCCTTCGAGGGGATTAACTATGCCCTTGCTGCGAAAGCATTTGCTCTCTGTGATGGCCTCATGATCTGTTGCAACAAAGGTGTCGTGGACGTTATGGTGGAGACGGATTCTTTGAATCTTATGCAGATTGTCACTAGACAGACTCCTTGCCCGTGGGAATTATCCTGTATTATACATGATATGGCTGCCACTACTCAAAAGATCAAGGCTAAAATCAAGCATGTACCACGTGAAGCCAACTAAGTGGCCCACTCCCTAGCCAATTATGGATGTTCCACTGAACATGTTATCACTTGGGATTCTGGGGCTGATTTGCCACATGTTGTTAAGGGCCCCTACCGCCTTGATAAGGTGGGGTGTCCTACTATTAGGCCCTAGCCCCATTTTTGTATTTCCTTTCTCTTCATCATTATAATACAAAATCCTAGCCGCTTGGTGATGGTACTAGCCCTCTCATGCACACTATGAGGATGCCCCTACCTTCTCATTTTGGTCCGACTATATTTAAAAAAAATGTGAGATTGTTTGGGGATAGAAGTTATACCCTCCCCCCCCCTTCTTACTAGGAGGGTTTTATAGATATACAAGCTCGAAATGATGAAAAGGATTAAGTAAAGAAATTCATTACTTTCTAATATTTGTATTTGTATGTTAAAGGAGATGATGTTAATTTCTAATTTTTCATATATATGGCCATGAAAAGAGTTAGAAAAGAAGACAAAACCATTCAAAGAAAGATATCACATTGGGTAACATGATCATTTCATTTGCTTTATATGAATTAATGTTCTACAAATGAATGAAAACACTACATGAAATCATCCATAACTAGTATTAAGTGAAATATGAACTACTTTGAATGATATTTTCATATGTTTCTACTGTGAAATGTGATGTTTATGTAATTTCGAATCATACTTATGTATACTTCAAAAATCGGTCGATCGACTTGGGATTTTCGTGAGAACCCTAGGTCCCAGCAGACTAAAATCTAAAATTGGTCCATCGATTTTGCTTGATCTATCGATCTATTTCTTTCGGTGACATCCAGATCCCATGGTCTATCAAAAACAAAAATTAATCAACCGACGTGAGATTTTCGATCGACCGATCTCATGGTACAAATCGTACCGTACCGTGCGAGGGTGAATTCGACACGGTTGAATCGTCCGTCACGACAAACCTTGGGTGATACACCCTAAATACCCTTGTATTTTTTAAGAAGGATTGTAATTATATATTTACATTATTATTGGGTCACTAATCCATAAAAATTGTACCTAAGATGTACTATGTACTAGTTAGTAGTCATTGTACCCTCAACCAAGAAAAGATGTACTATGAGCCTTTTTGGCAATCACTCAGAATCTTTTCCTGACCCCTCAAATGTCAAAATACATACTTTCAACTTGAACTCTAGAACACAATGAATGAAAATATATGTTTCAATACTTGCAACTAAAATATTGTTTTCACTTGAGGTTTTCCCCATGATATTCTTGCTTCACAAACTACCATAAAATAATATATAAATAAGAGAAATACTTTGTGCACATCCGCACACTTTGGCCAATGTTGCACTACAAGGCAAAGGTATTTCTCATATAAAGAGTGGTTAAGTGACTAAGACTTTCTACATACATCCTAATGAATATATTCAAATCTTCATTTTTATGTTATCTATTAAAAATAGTAAGTATATTGTATAAAACAAAAATACCATTGTTGTGGGGAGAAATATCTTGGCCACCCTTTCATGTTATCCGGAAAGGGAATCTATACTATAATACTAAAACAGAGTTCTTTGTTTTCCGCCTAAACTAAATCCAAGACACGTGACATAAATCTAAAGCTCTTTCACTTTTTATTTCGAAGACTCATCTTTGCTCCCGTTTCTCTTTCTCTCTCTCTCCCCCATCTGTGCCCAATCTTCTCCGTCCTGACGTTTCATTTCCCAGAGAGAAGCTGAAACTTAGGGTCTATTTGTTTACCCTTAAAACCCCACCCAGGAAAACTGTTTTATGTAAAACTTCATTTTTTTAATTATTTGGTATCCTTGAAAACTAAATGATGTAAAACATCATCCTAAAAATCTCGAATTTCGACGTCGGCGGCAATATTTCAGAAGTTGTTTTCGTTTTCCAGCTGCGTATTCTCCTCCTTCGGTTAATCACCTTCTTAGCACTATTCATTCAGATTTTTTTCCCCTTCATTTAAATCATCTTTGTCAAATGTAATTATTTTTCATTAGTTGTTTTATTTTTTTATTTTTTATTAAAATATCAGTAGAACACTATTCATTCAAATTATGTTTTTATTTTATTTCTCCTAATTTAAATTGTATTTGTCAAAGTTATTTGTTTTCCACTATTTTTTATTTTTTAAAATATCAAAAATAAAAAAATAAAGTAAAATAAAAATTTTGATGAATAATGAATTAGGGGTATGTGGCCTCCTCTCATTGAGTGGACCATAATATTCTATACACCTCCATCCAATTCTTTAGTAAAAATTACATTTAATGCTGTTGACTTTTTATTATTTTTAAATATTTTATTATATAAATAATCAGTGAAAATATTTACCTAACTAACAATCAAATAGATAATTGAGATTTTTATTTTCATATAAAAACTAATCCTTAAAAAAAATTTCTCTAAAATTTTATTTTAGAAACAACCAAACAGACAGTTAGGTTGATTGGTTGTTGCTATAATTATTTTCCTTTCCTCCGCATGGTATCACCGGTATATTTTCTTTGCCCAATCTCTTTCTTCCTCGCCGCGCTACTTGTCCCTTCGTTTCCCGTGAAAAGCAGACAATGTTTCACTTTTCCGTGCTGCCCTTGCATTTCCCGGTGAGAGCATTATTATTCTACCCGTGAAACAGCATATCCCTCCGCGGCCACGTACGGTGAATTGCCCCTGCGCCTGTCCGCACCAGAACCGCCGGGCAGACCCACCCTGTGACGTTCGCGTGCGCGGAAGCCGCGACCCGCCAGCACCGTCTGGTCGACCACTCCGGCCGCTCCCATCCCCCGCGCCTCACCCGCAGTCACGCTCGGCTGCCCACGCGACCCCGGCCTTCCATGTGCGGGTCAGCACCCCACCAGCGTCTGCACGTCTGCGTACCCGATGCAGGTGAGAAGCCCCGCCCCCAGCAGCGCCCGCGGGAACGTCCGCTGCGGCCGCTCCACCTCCCCCGCCAGCGTGCTCGCGTTGTCCCAGAAGTTGAGGTTCCTGAACAGGGTGTTGAGGTAGAGGCTCCAGTCGGTCCTCCCCCGACCGGCCCCCGTCTCGCCCCTCCCCAGCCACCTCCCTGGCCTCACCCTCGGCGCTGCGGCTGCCGCCATCACCGCGAACGGCGCCAGCGACACCGCCCCCAGAGCCACCGCCGCCCACCCCACCACCATCAACCCCCGTGTAGTTGAGGAACGACAGCGCCAGGGTGAACCCGGCGATGACCACGTCCCGCGGCGTGCCTCCGGAGAAGCAAGAGAAGATGCGTGAGAGGCAGTCGGCGCAGAGCACGGGGTAGGCGGCGTTGTTGATGACGCCGCTGAGGTACTTCCAGGAGCCCATCAGGGAACCCGCGAAGGGCCCGAACGCCTCGGTGGCCCACACCACGTAGCCGCCGTTCCCGGGGAAGGCCGTGGCCAGCTCCGCCGTGATCAGGGCCTCGGGGATGCTCCACACGAAGGGGGAAATCAGGAAGTCGAGGATGGCAAGGAAGGGCCCCGCCGCCTGCACGGCGGGCTCCTCGCCGTAGGGCCCGCTGGAGACTTCGAAGTAGATGAGGAATATGAGGGGGATCAGGGTCAGCTGCTGCTGCTTCTTCTCGCGGCGACGGCTCACCTTCTCCTCGCTGTCGTCGCCCCTGGCGGGGAGGACCATGGACTGGTGGAGGGATGGGGAGCAGTGGCGGATCCTGAACATTAGTTCAGTGGGGTCACTTGAATGTAGGGGGGTCATCCTTAAATTCAGTGGGGTCACTTTATATAGCTTTACATAAAATTTTAACATATATATAAACAAAAAAAGAGAACATTTTAAAGCTTCCCTTCCAAGTCCGTGAGGTCACGTGACCCCACTGACTGTTGAAAGGATTCGCCACTGATGGGGAGGAAGGGGCCATGGCCGGCGGAGGTGGTGCCGCCGCTCCGGGACCAGCGAGGACGCGGCCTCCGTCGCCTCCCCCTCTTCTTACTTCTCCTGTGGATTCGACCATCATCGTGATAAGAAGGAGCGGTGCAGCCTCCGACTGGTGTGGGGGCGGCGGGGTTGCGCGTGGGCCGTGGGGATCGGAATGTAAAATTGCAACTGGATTCCTTATACTGCTTATTATACATGATGCAGGTGAGCAACCCCGCCCCCACACCAGTTCGTGAGCAGGTCCGCGAGCCAGTCCAACGTCGAGCCCACTGGCCCGACCTGCTTCTTCTTTCTCTCTCTGAACCCTCTCTCTCTCTCTCTCTCTCTCTCTCTCTCTCTCTCTCTCTCTCCACTTCTCCTCTGCGACCCACCAGCACCGCCGGGTCGACCACGCCGGCCGCTCCCATCCCCCGCTCCTCAGCCGCTGCAATGGTCGGCTGCTACAGTTAGGGTCGTCTTGCGCTGGTGAACAACACGGCATGCGTTTCTATTTCCTGGCATGCGTTTCTTTGCAATAGACTTTACTTTCACATGCGTTTTAATATCAAAGTAAACTACTGTTTCTTTTTCAGGCGAATCTTACTCATGCTATTTCAATAATTTCTTTTATGCTTTCTTCCTCAAAGCCTGCATAAGTCGTGGTAAAACAGTTTAGATACTAACCAGTGAAGGTGTTGACGCACTGTAGCTACGGTTCATTTTTTTTCCTTTCTACTTTTAAATTTTTATTTTAAAATCAGATTATGTAACATTACATTTTCTAATTTATAGTTTTTTAAAAATATATATATATAAATAAAATTATTAAAAATATGTATATTATTGTGCGATCGGGTCCGGGACCCAAACAGTGACCTGCTAGTTGTCATTTAATCTATATAATTATATACTTTACTATTAAAGAAAGAAAAACAACATAAGATCTTATTCATAGTGATTGATCCAATGTGTAGTAGAAACATAGAATTTGGCGTTTGGTGTAATATAATTCTACTACCATGTAAATTTGGTTGTATTTAAGGTAAACATGTTACATGAGCCTATCTCACCAAATTGTTTTGGTGTGCATTATATATAGCAATGCTTGAAAGTGAGGTTTGAATGTTGTTGTCTTGGTTGACTAGAATCCTGTGGATCTGTATTGATGATTACTATAGATGTTTGTTTGGTATTTGTTGTTGGTATTTGAGGAAATGGATAGAAACACAGTTATCTAATAGAGAAAATTATATTAAAATTATTTTTCCTGATGTTATTGTAGGTTCTAACTAATGTAAAACTTAGTGAATAGAGGGTACACAGTTTTCCTCTATAGATAGTTCTTACAGTAGTAAACATTTTTGATTTTTTTACAATTTTTTGTGACTTTATTTAATTGAATTCACAATTTTGACAGTTTGATAGGTTTCTTTCATTATCATCGTTTGGTATCTATACTTTTGCTTCTCTGATTCCTGCAATTATTTTATCCTTATGTCAAACCAAAAAATATGTTCATTGTCAAGTTTCTTTTACTCTGAGCCTGTTAATATAGGTTGAATTTTTAGGATGAGGTGGCATGAATTTTTAGGATGTTGTTCAGTCCTTAACTAGATAGACAAGGGAACATAGAAGATGGTTAACTTTCCTGTTGTTCAGTCCTTAACTAGATATGTGATATTTGATAAATTGATCAAATTTCTACAAAAATATGATGTAGATGTGATGTAGTGATATCTCAAATGTCCTCATTATTATTGCATTATCCCAACCACCTTCGTCCTAACATTGCGACATGTAAGAAATTATTCGTCAATATATAGTTTAGATTATCAAACTACAATTTTTTTTAAACACATACGCCATGCACGGGCATAAATTTATGATAAAATTATTGTGTAATTATTTTATTCATGTTCAAATATTTTAATTAAAATTAATTTAACAAATAAATTTATAATTAAAATTATATAATTTTAAAAATAATAATTTATATTTATTAATATATTTTATAATCAAACGCCGTGCATCGCACGGGTGTCCAACTAGTAAATAAATAAATTCCGCTATTACAAGGGGTACTATAACAAGCACATATATTATAGTTTCAAATGATAAACTTTATCAGTAACATATCTAGAAACGCATGGAAATTTTGTGTGTTATGTGGGAAAACTTTCCAATTATTTATTTAATATTGTTATTATTATTAGGAAATAATTACTCACTCGTGGGGTGGGGGGGTTGATAAATGAATAGCATTGTCTATCCGGGGATATGATGATGTTGCAGTTTGAGAATACGGATTGTTTATGTTGGACAGGGGCAGGTGATTTATTTGGGCAGACAAGAAACCCAACCCAGGCCCAGGTGGCTCTACCTACTTTCTCTCCTCATCTTTCAAAAAGCAGACCTCCAACTTTTATGTCACTCATTTATATCGATCAAATTAGAAAAATACGAATTTAATATTAAATTTTAAAAATAAAAATAAGAGTTAAGTAATCCACTCATTACTTAGTAGAGGAGAAATACCTATTGCCCTAACTTTATGTGTAGGATAATATAGGTGATATAGATTGCCTGGTAAATAATGTTATTGTTGAAAAAGAGATAGAGAAAAAAAATTGTCAAATTTGTTTTTTCAAACGATCTATATCGCTTTTATTACCCTATTTAGAAGGTAACAAACATTTCTCCTCAATCAAAATGTATAGGCAATCCGATTATGACAAGGTATAAACATATGGATTATGAGAAGGAAGGGTTTGATAACGAGATAAATGAGTTTATTGTTTTTTTACTACCGCTTTTAAATTAACATGTAATTTGATAACTGAGATAAAATAAATAAGGGTGATAAAAATTAAGTATGATAAATGGGGGATAAAAAGGTGATAATTTATCCCTCCCTTATAGAGATGGATAAAAGTTATTTACGGAGATAACTCATTAACTATTGATATTTTATTTTAAAAATTGATGTATCTTTTTTATATATAGATAATAGTGTCAAATTAGACATCAATAGTGATATTTGTATATATTTTGTCACATAACATTAAAAGTTATCATCTATCATAACTATCCTTAATTAAATCATCTCAAACTAAAAAAAACTCCTAAACATGAATAACCTATATATGACTATTCTATCCTCAGTCTTCTTATCTCCTTACTCTTCTCTTTTTAATATATTTTTATTATAAAATATTTATCAATTTTAAATTATTATTAGTTGTCACTTAATATATTATTTATCGCACTTCATATTAAAAAGGAGAATTAATTATTAAATCTTGACAGGGAGCTACTCTTATTTTACAGTGTTTGTCAAGTTTCTCAACATCCCATGGTCCCTGCTTTTTATAAGACTTATTTTTAAGTCCCTCCCACATTAACTTCTGTCATGTCTAATTTTTCAATATTAATTCTACTCCCAACTTATATAACTATATAAGTATATAAGACTAGTATGTAAGTACGTAGGTAAAAGTAGTATGTAAGTACGTAACTATGTAAATATTGAATTATGTAAGTACATAAGTAGGTCACTAATTATGTAGGTACATAAATATGTATATGTATGTATGTAAATACATAAGTATGTAAGTTATAGTAAATACTTTAACTATGTAAGTATGTAAGTTATAAATTACTTTGTTAACTATGTAGGTATGTAAAAATTAGTTAAATACTTACATACTTAAATACTATAACTTACATACGTACATAATTAAATATTTACATATTAACATACTTATGTACTTACATAGTTAGTGACCTACTACATATTTACATAACTCAATATTTACATAGACATAGTCAGGCGACATACTTACATAACTCAATATTTACATACTTACACGTACTTACATATTTACATACTATTTTTACATATTACTCTTACATACTTACGTACTTAACTAGTTACATACTTATATACTTACATACCACTCTTATATAGTATTCTTACATACTTACGTACTTATATAGTTACGTATTTACATACTTACATACTTATATACTACTCTTATATATTTACAGAAGGTGAAGGTAGAATTGTCATCGAAAAAAAGACATGACAAGAGTTAACGCGGGAGCACAGTTGGCCAAACCGCACAGTGCCCTGGCTGGTTGGGTCTCCCCAATAGGGTGGGGTGACCCGGGCGTGCTGCAGTGGCACGCCGCGGTATGCCACGGACCGGTACGGTCCGGTCCGTGGCAGGGCGGTTTTTTTTTTTTTTTAACTTTCCCTTTGCACATTCGGTGTATCTCAGAGGTCTAAATGGTGTCTAATTGAATGAATTTTAAACATAAGCTAATTAAGAGATGATACAAATTATAGTAATTTTAGTTAAAATTTTAAATTAATTTTTTGTCAAGTAAAATTATCACAAAAAAATCATAGATCGACTTAATCTCAACATCTAAGGATCTATGGTGTCTAATTGAGATGAATTTCAAACGCTTTAAGAGATGATACAAATTATAGTAATTTTAGTTTTAATTTTTAAATTAATTTTTTTAAATTAATTTTTGTCAGTAAAAATTATCTCAAAAATCATTAGGTTGACTTAATCTCACATCTATGCATCAATAACTCCTGATATTTATATTTTTAGAATCAATATTTTTTCTAATAATTATGATGGCTTCAGATTTGACTTTATTTTCGGAACCAAATGTCGTCTTGTTGAAGTGCACAGAGGGTTCGCCGTACCGCGGCAAATCCTGTGTGCACTTAAGGGATGTAAATGGTGTCTAATTAAGATAAAATTTTAAATATAAACTAATTAAGGGATGATACAAATTATAGTAATTATAATTTAAAATTTTAATTAATTTTTTGTCAAGTAAATTGTCCCACAAATCATTAGGTCGACTAATCTCAACATTTATGCATCAATAATTCTTGATTTTTATATTTTTAGATCAATATATTTTCTAGTATTATGATGGCTTCAGTTTTGACTTTATTTTTGGAACCGAATGTCGTCTCGTTAAAGTACATACAAGTAAAGATAGTATACCAGAATTATATTATAATATAAAAATAATTTAAAATTAAAGTTAATTTTTTTTATATAAGTGATTATTTCTTACGTATAATTTACTATCTCTTTAATTTCTTAGGTGTCATATTATATTTTATTATAAATTTTAAGATGTTACAGTTTTGTTTCTATTTTCGAATTCTTGGTGTTGATCTAATGGAATACATTGGTCATATCATAAACACCGTTCAGCAGAGCCCAAAGACTAGATCACCCCGTTCAGGCTGTAGAGATGACGCACTCACTGCTAATGGACGAATTGGATCGCGATATGAGAGAGAAGGTCAATAATAATCTACTGTATCTTTAAGCACAGACCTTCATTTGATGTAATTCTAATTGGAGCTCGTAGAGGAAGTCGTGGAGAACAACTTTCATGAAGAAGTCTCAAAGAGATATGCTTGCTTTGAGATGTGGAAGCCATGATAATCATGTATATGTATATCATAATATGAGAGAGAATGTGAAGAATAATCTACTATAACTTTGGGTACAGACCACCAATTGAGGTGATTCTACTTCGATGACGAAGTTGAATAAGATTAGAACAACTTTGATGAAGATCTCGTGAGCATATCAGTCCATATTCAGATTGTAGAATGTGTGATATTCTTGATAGTTCTAGAGGATATGAGAGAGAAATGGTGTATGCATGAGAAGAGATGAAAAATGTATCTTGAGTTTGTATGGAGAGTCTTCTTTTGAAATTTGTTCATTTTAAATATTCATCAAGTCACAAAACTAAGAAAAAAATCAAATAAGTCATTTTCCTACCATATCTTAGCGGTACGATATAATACGATACCGTACCGTACCACGGAGAATGCAATACGATCGATCTAGATGGTACGACAAACTTTACGCAGGAGAGACTTAAAAATAAGTCCCGTAAAAAAATAATGAGACCATGGAGTGTTAGAAAACCTAACCGAGATTATAAAATAAGGGCAGCTGTGTGTCAGAGTCTAATAATTAATTCTCTCATTTAAAAATGTTGGATAACATCTGAAAAATAACAAATAAATATGTTTTTATATTTACCCACAAACACCACAATATCAACTGCAATGTGTGTTTGTGTTATAAAAGCATCTGGTTTATCTCATCTTATAAAAGGGCTTTTGCCAAGAACAGAAGCTGGCGTGGAACAACAGCACTGGTTTGGTATTCTCTCGTCTGGGCTGCCCTCTCTCCTCTCCGCCGCCGGTCGCGACGCGGGGTATGTTCCCTCCTCCGCCCACGCCCCCACAAGAAGTCTGAGGGTTCTCCCTCTCGTCGCCGCCGCCCCACCGCTGCCCCTTCCAAAACCCTAGCCCTATCCACGGGTCACCGGATCCCACCGCCGCCTTTCCCGCCCCTCCTCCGGCTCCAGCGCATCTTTCCCTTTTGCCCCTCAGCACCTGCATCCCATCGCCCCTCTCTCTCCGTGGCGTCGGCAACATTACCTTGCAACGGGCGGCTTGGCTTCTTTCGTCGTCGCCCGCCCGCCCGCAGCCGATTTCCGGTCCAGCCGAGGTGAGATGTGTACATTCAACATGTTTGTGAGGCAACAATGTCACTTCGGATTGATGGGAATGACCCAGGGTTTTGGATTTCACACTGAATTGTATCCTTTTCGATTGCAGATGGACAACAGTGATGTCGCTTATGAAGACAGGGATCACGGCCACAGCCACCGCAAGCATCGTCGCCATCATCGCGAGGACAGGCGCAGGCAAGACGGCGATGACCTTGATGACTGTCGGGATGGGGGTTCTCATCGCTCCAGAGATGGGAAACACCGGGATGGAGAACGGCAGCGATTCTCTAGCAGGGACTCTCCAGATGGCGTCGAGCGTCGGCATGGGAGGTCTAAGTCGCGTGACAGAGGGGAGATGGATTCAGCTGAGAGGGATAGGGATGAGAAGCATAGAGACAGGGACCGACACCGGCGATCTGCTAGGGATTCCCCACGTGATGTTGAGCCTCGTCGCGAGAGGTCCCGTTCTTATGAGAGAGGTACGAGGGATTCGGTTGAGCGTAACCAGATTTCTCGGGTGGAACCTGTGGAGCGTCGATCCTCGAAGAAGCGAAAGGAGCACGGAGGCAATGAGGATACGACCGAGAAGCGGAGCAGGCTTTTGGATGAACGAAGGAAGAGAAGAGAGAGGTGAAAAAGGAGGAGACGTTTTGAGGATCGAGCGAATGACGACTCAAGATCTTTGAACGGGAATCATGAGGGGAGGAGAAGAGATGAGAGGCAACCCAGAGATGAGAGGCAACCCAAGGATAAAATAGAGGAAGTAGGGGATGCGGGGGAGAGGAGGAAGGAACGGAAGTTTAAGGATAGGGTTAAAGACGAGCAGTTAGGTTATGGCGAAGATAGTAGGGATGAACAGAGATCTGATGATATGATTAAGGAAGAAAAGACGAGTGATGGAGAAGAAGGTAGAATGTCCAGTAGAGAAGAAAGAAGAGGGCAAGAGCTACCTCAGGATCGCAAAAGTATGGATAAATTGGAAGAAAGAAGATCCAAGGATAGAGTGAAAGAAGAATTTGGATATCGAGAAGAAACAAAATCACAAGTTTCAGCCACTAGCATGAGAAGTTTGCTAGCGAACAAAAAGATTTTGGGAAGGAGACTTCCCAAAATACGGTCAGTTGATTGTTTGACATTTATTTGACTTGTTAAGTTTTGTTTACGCTTCTTTTTTGCATCCTCTAATGCATGTTCAGCTGCAGTTAATAGTTTACTGTTAGATGACATACATGGTTAAGGGATCGGATTATTATCATCTGATTATGTACACTCTATTTAGGTAAAAACTTAGTTCTTGGATATGAAACTTGTGTTCGTTCATATAGTTCTAGTCTCTTTTAAGAAGAAAAATCTTTTATGTCAAAGTAGGCTCGATCAATGTGTTTTTTTCTCAACTGCAGTGGTTCTGATTCCTTCTCATATGTTGGGTATGTCTTTTTCTTGTCCATATGTTCTCATTGTTACCGGTTATTTTGATGTTCCCATGTTCCTTCTCCCACCTGTCCCATGCTTGTTTAGTGGTACACCATCATCATGTGTTTTGTACAACAAATTACTCTTTTGCTGCACTTTCTTTTCTTATTTCTATAATATTGGTATTTAATTCTAGAAAGTCCATGCTTTCCTTCATACTCTCCGTGATTTTGTTTGGTACTTTGTCTACCTCCTCTTATATGTTTGTCTTTATAATGGAATGCTGTTTCCCCTCAAATTTGATGCTCAACACCTTAAATATTTGAACTGGTGTCTCTCAATGGTCCATAATACTTCTCGTCAGGGTCAGATGGCTTCTCCTGAAGTTTTTTTTTGAGATGCTTTTGCTGGATACTGCATTCAGAGTATGCAGCATTTTTTGTGAACAAATGTTGCCTGTACTTAATATATTCCAGAGTTTATGGAATATGTTATTGTAATGTATATCTTAATCTTCCTCACTGGAGTCTGGACAGCTTTTTCTAACTTTCCCTTTTGTCTTCCATTTGCAGAGAGAAGTGGAACAAGTAGTAGGTGTAGCAGGTTTCTCCAATGCTACGATGGTCTCTAGTCATCCACAGCCGTCCAAGGTGTCTACAATTTCCACCATCAATCAAAATGAGGGAGTTAGTATTATCAGATCTGATGAGGTTACTGGAAAATTTAGTGCAGATGGGGCAGCAATCTCGGTCGCTGGTAAACGTAGCAGTCTTTCTCTTGATGCCTTAGCGAAAGCCAAGAAAGCTTTACAAAAGCAGAAGGAATTATCAGAGAAGTTGAAGAAGATTCCATTGGTGGGACAATGTTTCTTCAAAATTTTCAAATGTCATATGCTTATTTTTTTTTATCTTTAGAAAACATATTTTATATTTTTTTTGCAATATCTGCAGAAAAAAATTTTATTTTTCTTTTGCTTGGTCCACAGTTAATAAACCACTAGCTCTAGGGCAGATACTGTGGAATGCCAAGTGGTGCAGGAGCTCCATCAATTATTGGACAGGGTGACTCTTCAGCGTCACTAGTTACTGCTTCTCAGCCAACATTAGATGCTACATCTTTGAAGCCGTCTTCTGGTAATGCAACTGGTCTTCCTGGGCTTGCGGCAGTACCTAGTTATGAGGCTGTGAAACGGGCACAAGAACTAGCTGCTATGATGGGATTCCGTCATGACCCCCAGTTTGCTCCTCTCATAAATATGTTTCCTGGTACCATGCCAGATGTCACTGTATCCCAGAAACCATCTAAAGCCCCTGTTTTACGGTTAGATGCACAGGGTAGAGAAATAGATGAGCATGGAAATGTGATCAATATGCCTAAACCAACAGTCTCAGCACCTTAAAGGTATAGTAATCAGTGGTCCAACTCTTTGTTTCATTTTCTTTTCCCATTTGTCACTGGATCTTATTTGATTTTGGGTTTGATTTTAAATGGCAGGTTAACATCAACAAACAAAAAAAGGAAGCATTTCAAATTTTAAGCCTGAGTTGGATGTTGATGCTGAGTCTCATCCTCACTTTGATGAAAGAATGGGTATCAATAAGCCAAACTCTTGAGGCCTAAGAGAATGTCTTTTCAATTTGTGGAGGAGGGGAAATGGTCAAGACAGGCAGAGATTATTAGGTTCAAGGTATACTGACTTGCATTTTCAATCTGAGAAAGCATTTGTTTGAAATAGCTTTTTGTTCACATTGGTTAATCATTTCCTTTCAGAGTCAATTTGGAGAGGCCCAAGCAAAAGAGTTGAAGTTGAAGCAAGCTCAACTTGCTAAAGCAAAGGCTGAGCCTGACATCAATCCGAATCTGATAGAGGTAACTGTGCGAGATGTCAAAAGAAAGCAAAAGGATCCTATTCCAGAAATTGAATGGTGGTGCGTATTTGTTTCTGGATCATGTTTTAAGAAGATTGATGTGCTATTTTTCTTGTTGTGTGATCCAACATTGACAAACCCGGTGTGATACGTTTCTTCTCAGGGATCAACCAATCTTACTTTCTGGTACATATGGTGACACTGCTGAGGAGAAACTGAACATGGAAAAAATTAATATATACATAGAGCATCCTCTTCCCATCGAACCACCAGCGGAGCCTGCTCCACCACCATCACAACCTTTAAAACTAACAAAGAAGGAGCAGAAGAAACTGAGGACACAACGACGTCTTGCTAAGGAGAGGGATAGGCAGGAAATGATTAGACAAGGCTTGATTGAGCCTCCAAAACCAAAAGTTAAGATGAGCAACCTAATGAAAGTTCTTGGCTCAGAAGCAACTCAGGATCCTACCAGGCTTGAAATGGAGATTCGCAGTGCTGCTGCTGAACGAGAGCGGGCCCATGTTGATAGAAACATTGCCCGGAAGCTTACTCCTGCTGAACGTCGCGAGAAGAAAGAGAGGAAACTCTTTGAAGATCCAAATACATTGGAAACTATTGTTTCTGTGTATAAAATTAACTCCCTTGCACATCCTAAAAATCGTTTCCGGGTTGATGTGAATGCACAGGAGAACCGCTTGAGTGGTTGTGCTGTTATCTCAGAGGGTATATGTGTGATAGTTGTCGAGGGTTGCAAAAAATCTAATAAGAGGTACAAGAAACTGATGCTGAAGCGGATTGATTGGGCTGCAGACATGGGTGCTGAGAATGAGGGCTCTGAAGCCTTCGACACCCATGCTAACAAATGTTTCTTGGTGTGGGAAGGAAGTGTTGCAAAACCTAGCTTCAACAGATTTCTCATCCATCAGTGCAATACTGAAGCTGCTGCCCGTAAACTGTTTGCTGATGCTGGGTTTGAACATTATTGGGATTTGGCTGCTAACTTTTCGGAGGAAGTCATATAATATGGCACATTCATGATGGCTGTAGGCTTGCAAATTTATGTAAGTGCCAATCTATTCCGTTATTGGCTTCATGCTTCATTCTTGTTCATATATATTCTAGCATTGGAAATGAGTTCTGTGGATTCTCAAGTGATGATTTTTTATGCAATGAATACCATTTAATTGCGGGTTTTACCCTTGCTAATGGTAATATACCTGCACAACTGTGTTCATTACCAATTAATTGGCTGCATAGTCAGTATTGGAATTGTCTAGGCTGAACTAATTGCTGCAAATATTTGATGAAAATGTTCAATCTTCATGTATTAATGCTACAGTTGGATGTTTGATTTTTCTCTTGCTCTCTATATCCTGTGCAAGTGAATTCTTCTTCTGAATTTTGTGTTAATATATCTTGCACTAATCAAGAAAATACTTATACTGGATAAGAATATTGAAGGTGAGCATGACTAAAGTATTATTTTTCTTTGTTTTTCTTTTTTAAAGTATGGAGAAGAAGCTGAAATAATGTCATATTCTGGATTTAAACTATGTAAAGTATGATGTTATGATCCACAAAAATGGAAGGGTTTCATGTAATTCAAATCATGTGTATCCTTTTCACTGTAGATTTCAATGCCATTGCTAATTGGACATAAAAGTTTCAAAGCATTTATGGCAACCACCTTTCTTCTGGTCAGCCTTGGGGTGTGTGTGGGCGAGGGGATTTCAATGTGGTACTGATGGTGACTGAGAGGTCGGGCACACATTTCTGCCCGGGGGAGACTGAGTATTTCAACAACTTTATCCAGGAGGCTGTGCTCATCGATGTTGGGATGGTGAATGCCTAGTTCACATAGTCCAATTTGAGGGAGAACCTATCCTGCTCCAGACTTGACGAATTCCTTGTGTCAGTGGACTGGGATGTCCAATTCCCTTAGGTACATGTCTCATGTTTGGCTAGGCCGACATCAGATCACATGCCTATTCTATTGTCAACCAGGAGGAGTCAGCAGAGGAGACAAGTATTTAGATTTGAGAGGATTTGGTTTAGAGAAGTGGACTTCCTTGACATAGTGAGAAGTGCGTGGCAGGGGCGCAGGGCTTATAGCTTCTCCATGGCTAATCTAATAGGGAAACTGAAGCATTTGGTTGCTGTCTTCAGAAGATGGAGAGCTGAAAAGAAAATCCAAGGAAGATAGGGTAAGGATAGGGTATTCCTTCAGCTTGAAGTGTTGGAGCAGCTGGAGGCTATGTAGTCAGAGGTGTGAAGCGACTGAGGAGACCGAGGGGTGGCCTCAGCCTCAAAGGCCTAGGTGATCGAGACAATATATTATTAAAATAATACATATTTTCAGATTTTTAAATTATAATTTTAAATGCCACATAAATACAGTCTGAAAACAATATACTTCACAAATTTGAGTTCCTACGGGCCAACTTATTATATAACCATTAAAATCCATTCATTTACAAACTACATTGTAGATAAACAATTACAATGCTTTGCTTTCACACATATTGTAATATGAAAGGAAAATAAACAAAGTCATACATGTGAACAAGTGTATACTAAAACAAATTTATACATACATGTAAATGAATTACATTAAAGTAAGAAGTGCAATATTAATTATTAAACTGAAGTAAACAATTAAAAGTGATTAAGTGTGTGAGAGAGAGAGACGCCCCGGCCCTCTATCAATGTGCGTGTCAATCGTTTAGATAGAGAAGAATCAAAGGAGGGAGAGAGGGGGGCCCGACCCTCTCACAGTGTCACTGTTACACAGCGACAGTGTCACTGTGTAACACAGTGACACAGGGTGTGACTGAGAGAGAGAGGTGCTTGTCATTGTTTAGAGAGAGAGAAGAAGAAAGGAGGGAGAGGGGGCCGGCCCTCTCACTGTGTCAGTGTCACTGTTACATAGTGACAGTGTCACTGTGTATGTAACACAGTGACAAAATGTGTGACTGAGAGAGAGAGAGAGAAGAAAGAGAGATGTGTGTGCTATCGTGAGAGAGAGAGAGAGAAGAAAGGCAACCTCGCTGTGAAGGTCCGCCGCAATGTTTGCCATTGCCGGAGAGGTCCGCCGCACCGCTTGCCATCGCCGGAGAGGTCTGTCGCGCCACTCTTTGTCACCGAGGAGAGGAGGGAGAACTCAGAGTTGTCGCGAGACTGGGGATGTCGGGGGTCGATTGCGATGGCTTTAGGGTTCGGGAGGGGGGGGGGGTATGGGGGTGTGGGACGGTTGGAGCGAATTGGACTGGACCGGTCCAGTTTGGCGTGGCCTAGACGGCTGAAGCGAGGGTGAAGGCGACGGAGGTGAAATCCTCCGCAAACCTCGCAAATGCGAGGTGTTGGAAGGCCCCCTTGCCTCGCCTCATCGCCGAGGCAATCGCCGCAGCCGCCTTCGATAACACAGGCTGGAGGAGGCCAAGATGTTGGAGGAAGCCGAAAGGGAAAGGAGGAGTCACCTTCGTGCTGAGTATGATGAGATCTTAATCAGGGAAAAGATCTATTAGAAGCACAGAGATCTAAGAAGAGAGGGTTGAAGAGGGAGATAAGAACACAACATATTTCCATAGGGTTGCATCGGGTAGGGGGTCAAACCATAATGCTTTTGTTCAAGTGGAGGGGCAGACATTCAGAGGGTGGAAGAGATCCGGCGACATGTAGTTGATTTCTACTCTAGGCTATTCATCGAGGAGCAGAGGAGTAGGTCGGATTTCTCGGACGATTGTTTCCATCACTGCAGTTGGATGAGAGGAAGCCTTGGTGGGCCCTTTCCTCGAAGAGGAGATCAAACAGGAAGTCTTATCACTTGCAGGGAATAGGGTGCCCAGCCCGAATGTTTTTCCTATGGCTTTCTTTTAACATTGCTGGAACATTATCAAGTAGGATCTTATCGAAGTAGTGCAAAAATTTCAAGTAGGCAAGGTGCATCAGAGGAGTATCAATAAGACCCTCTTAATGTTGATCCTAAGAAGATGGGTGCAAATGCCTTCACAAATTTCAGACCCATTAGCCTGTTGAACAGCACATATGAATCATTTCTAGGGTGCCAGCAAGGAGACTTTAGGGGGTTATTGGTGGATTAGTGGGCACCAGGGGACTTTCATCGAGGGAGGGTAGATCTAGGAAAATTTTCTTATTGCTCATGAATGTTTATTCGTAATGAAATAGTAAAATAAAAGGGTTGTGGTTCTTAAGCTGGACTTTGAGAAGTCATACAGCATGGTGAATTGGAATTGCCTGGTCCTACAGAAGATGGGTTTCCTTCACTATTGGACCCAATGGATTTGGGAGTGTATTTCATTAGCATCATTTTCGGTGATCATCAATGGGCAGCCCTTAACATATTTTCGCAGTGGAAGAGGGCTTCAGTAGGGGGATCTTTTGTCCCCCCTTCTTTTTGTGTTGATTGCCCACATATTGAGCCATTTGTGATTGAGAGCTGAGGAGTGCGGAGTGATCAAAGGCTTTCAGGCTGGCCATAAATTTTCCAACATTTCCCACCTTTAGTATGTATAGGACACTCTTATTTTCCTTACTAATGAGGGGCGGCAGATGTATGATGCCAGGTTGATGCTCCATATGATGCAAGATTTATGCGGTCTTAAGGTAAATTACCCCAGAGCTAGGTGGTACGGATCAACTTGGAGGATCTTCTATTAGTCGGGCAGTTGATATTTTTGGATGCCAAATTCGGGAGTTTCCCTTTTATTTGGGACTCCCTTTGTCCACAAGAGCTCTCTAGTGCAGGGATTGGCAGAGGGTGGCTTAGAGATATGAGTCCAAGCTGGCAGGCTAGATTACTCTCTTATGGAGTGCACTTGGTGTTGTGCAGGGCAGTGTTGGATAGTTTGTCTACGTACTTCTTGTTTATCTTCTTGGCGGGCTAGGCATAAGGGATTTTAGAGATTTCAATTTGACGCTAGTTTGTAAGTGGTTATGGAGGCTGAAGACAGAAGAGGGAGGCCTTTAGACACATCTGATATTCTGATTAGAGAGAAATACTATTCTGTATCCAGAGTGTGGGATCCCTTGGTGTATATTATGAATGAAGTAACAAAGTAATTATATGATGATATCCCTTGGTGTATGTTATTTGCAGATGATATTGTCTTAATTGATGAGAGATGGTTTAAATGTTAAGTTAGAAAGTTGGAGACATATTTTGGAGTCTAAAATTTTTAAAATCAGTAGAAGCAAGCTAGAGTTTATACATTGTAATTATAGTAATGAGAAGGTATTATAGGAAGATATGATTCTAATTGATGGACAAAATATTTCTAAGAGTAGTAGTTTTCGATACTTAGGGTCTATCATCTAAGAGAATGGAGAGATTTATGATGATGTTGGCTATGAGGCCTGCTTTGTTATATGGTAACCGAGTGTTAGCAGTGCAAAAAGAACACATTAATAAAATATTGTATCAGAGTTAAAGATGTTGAGATAGATATGTGATAAGACTAAGAAAGATAAGATTTGAAATGACGTTTCTGTGAGGACTTGGGGATAGGTTTAATTGATAAGAAAATGAGAGAAAATAGGCTTGGATAGTTTGGACATATGTACCGTCGCTCTAACTTGATGTTATTTAAAAAATGTGATCAAATCTTAGTAGATGCCAGTAAAAGAGCTAGGAGAAGGCCTAAAATGAGACTGACACGATATTATTAGGAAGGAATTGGACTTCTTGGGTCTAAACAGAATATAGCACTTGATATAAATCTTTGGTGGAAAAGGATTCATGTAGTCGACCCCAAATAATGGGATAAGGCTCTGATGATGATGATGATCAAGAGTGTGGGATCTGATTTTGGCTAGAACTTATAATGTTTCCCCGATTTGGAGGGGCATTTTGTAGAGGGGTGGACTTCACTAGGGCTAGTGTTCCAGTCATTTAGGGTGATGGACAGACTTATGTTTTTTGACAGACAGGTGGTGCGGTGACCTTTTGGTAGCGGAGGCTTTCCCATCTCTATTCGCTATTGCTGGGGGACCTTCAACCACTGTGGCACATTCTTGTGACGTTGACCTAGTTGGACTTGGAGGTATTTGGGCCCCCACTTTCAAGGGGAACCTTCATCCGCAGGAGATGTTGCAGCTTGGACAACTTGTGTCTTTTCTTTTGGATTTTTCTCCTACAGTGGATAGGGCAGATGCATGGCAGTGGAGATGGGAGAGAGGACGGTTTTCAGTCATGTTTGCTTACTCCATTATCTCGGAGGGTGGTGTGTGTCACCTCTGGGCACCCCAGATTTGGGCTTCTAAGAGCTCACTGAAGGTGAAGTTGGTGTGGAGGTATGGTCGGCTTCCCACTCGCGATAGGGTGGCTCTTTTTCTCCAAAATATTTCTACTTCTTGCTGTATGGGCAGAGAGGATGAGGACCTGAATCACTTGTTTACAAGCTGCACGACCGCAAGGGAAGTCTGGATGAAGAGTGATCAGAAACTCTAACAGCCACTCAGCAGCTTTCGAGGGATGAATAATCTTTTCTACACTTGGTGCAGGAGATGGAGTTTGGTGAGGGACAAGATCATTCGGTGGCTTGTCCTCCACGCTACTCTTGGGCAATGTAGTCTGAGCTAAACAATAGGATTTTCAACTTGGAAGCAAGGATGGTCATAGAGTTACATCTTTTGTTTTGTGAGAGAGTGGCTTTTTGGGCTAAAGAGTCCTATGGGTGGTGAATCATAGCTCTCCTCTCTTTTTGTTTTTGGGGAGCTAGTTGGATCCTTCCTCGAGAGAGGCACTTTATATAGGGGTTTTTTTAGAGCTCATTGCTTACATTTTGTACATATCTTTTTGTTTAATATATACTAGTGGTACTATCCACTTCTCAAAAGTTTCAAAGCATTTTGGGGATCTGACGGGTAAACGATGGCCGATGGCCGGAGTGATCTTGTGCCGGTGATCGTGTCATAAACTCACGATAGTCAAGTTGTGTGTTGGGTTTACAATGTCTTCCGAATGTTCAATATTTTTTGGTTTATTTTTCTTTTCAAAGTACTGCTTACACTGTTGTCTGGTGACCACCATGTATCCTATTTTCTCCTCTGTTGGCTTTTTCTCCACCATTATTCACCCTCCTGCCCCTAATGGAATTCTGAATTGGATTGGCCCAGGGATCGCCTAGGCCAATCCCGATGCAGATTGGGTCAGCCGATCCACCGGAAGTCTGGCCAATCCTACATCAGGGAGATTAAACATTTATTTTTTTGGGAAAAAGAAAATTCTAAAAAATAAAGAAAAATGCTAGAATCACGAAGAAGTTTATATTTGTTTAAAAATTAAATATATACATAGTATGGCAGAGTATATGATCAGATCTGAGAGAACATTTGCACATTAAACTATGTTGTCAGGCTTGGTCTCGAGCCTCCAATGCCTAGGCATTTGCATAGGGTTTTTGAGGTGACAGCTATTAAAAGTAAAAAAGATATGTTTCAGATACATAAATAGACGCTATTTTAGCTACTTCATGCACAAAATCCTATTGCCTACATTTATTCATTCAACCATGCCAGCTGGGTTGAGAGAAATGGGCGAAGATGACTACCTTTGGCAGCCTGGTCAACCACCATGATTGCCGAGGTGATTAGCGCCGAAGCAGGTCGCCTCGTCTTGCCTCATGGCCTAAGTGATTGCTTTTGATAACATAGACATTAAATCATATGTATATACATAATTACATGTATAAAATACAAGTCATGTGTATGTACATATGAATGACATGTAAATTAATGTGTATAATCATACATATACATATACTTTTATGTTTGTATAATACATAAATAATGTACTAATTAATACAATCTATATTGTAGATAACATACAATATATACACATTTATGTATGTATGACATATGTAATCATATATATATATATATGTAACATACATGTTCTATATATGTATACAAATTCTATACATATTACATATGTATATTATAAAATATTTGCATTAATTAAATAATATATATGAATATATATCATATCTACATATATGACTAATGTATATATTCATATATATCTATGTATAACTTACCAAAAAAATCATATATATGTCTATTAATATGATATATGATTATATACCAAAAGCAATCATATATATGTCTATTAACATGATGTATGATTATATATATATATTTATATGTAAATTGATGTATACTATCATGTGTAATGCATATTATTTATATAGGGTTAATTGCATGGAAAACTCTCCTATATGTCTAATTGCACGATAATCCATCTTAAAATCACATTGTTTTATATATCCTTCTTACGATACGAAATTGTCCCAATAGACCCTACCATCATGCCATGTGATGGAATGGCTGAAGTCTGTCGGTAGACGTTGACAGCGAGTCATCTTTTGCTTGAAAAGCGACACGGCCGTGCTGGCGCTATGCAGTGTTATGGCCGTGGGTACCATGTTTGGGGATTTGCAAGCCCCGACACGGTCAGCACGACACGATAAAATCAGTTGACCGATCTCTTCTTATCAGTTGACCGATTCTTTTATTAAGCACCCCCAGACGTCCAACAGATTAAAGCCTAAAATGAATCAACCGATTTCTTTTTATCAGTCGACCGATTTCTGTCAGGATAACGTCTAGATCTCGTGGTCTATTTGGTCTTCAAAGAGAGACGAAAATCGGTCAACCGATTTCTTTTTATCGGTTGACCGATTTCTGTTAGAATAACATCTAGATCTTATGGTCTATTTGATCTTCAAAGAGAGACGAAAATCGGTCGACCGACTTGACATTTTCGATCGACTGATTTGTACGTACCGTACTGTGCCACAGTGAATGCAGCACGGTCGATTCGTGCGGTACGGTCAACCTTGGTGAAAAGTTCATAATAACTTTCACTATTTGTAAAAAAAAACCTCTTTGTAAAAAATATTTCTTTCGTATGTACACTTCCCTGCCCCCCCTTCTCTCTCTCTCTCTCTCTCTCTCTATCTATCTATCTATCTATCTACCATCCACGTCCTCTCCTCCCTCGCACTCTCCAGAGCCGGTGGTACACAAAAACAGCACCATCAGCAAGTGTTGGAGTCAGCCCTGGTGATGCTCTCCTTGGGTGCCCCTGCCATCGCCAACTGCGTCCGTGTCCCCCTGTTCAACTGTGCCTCTCTCTGTTCCCCTTTGACTGCTGGCAAGGTTCTGGGCCATGGCATAAGTAGGCAACCCATGGATTATAGCCATCGATGCAGTTGGAATCTGGGGAAAGGTGGTAAGTGTCAGCGTGCGAATGAGGAAATCTCGCGTCTCTATCATGGTGAAGCCGCATCGTGGCTCATCCTCGGGTGGATCTTTGCATACGTATGGAATCGCTCCATCTTTCTTCCTCCTTCACAGAAACAGTTATATTGTTGAGAGTAGTCAGAGAAAGGTCATACAGGGCGGCCCCACTTCCCCGCCGCGTGGGGATCATGCAGGGCCGCTGCCTCTGCTGCAACGTTGCTTTGCTGCACCTGGCCACCCATGTGGCGCTGGGATTGGCAATGCGGTGCCAATTTTTACCGATTATATAGGAACGACCACTACATCAACAGATTCCGCCAAAAAAAGACAAACAAGAAATCCAAAAAACCAACAAAAAAATATAGATCTAGGAAAAGGCAAAACAATGCCCTTCCAAGAAAAACAAAACAAAACGACCACTCACGTGACGTGGGGGAGAAATCGGAGACAAAGGAGAACATCCAAGCTTGAAAGAAACTCCAATCCAGACTCCGATCGAGGCACCTGGGGGGATGCAAGGACAGGCGAGATTGCGATGCCGTCTTGACAGAGGCAGTTGGATTGCCGGATCCGGGGGTACAGTGGCCTGCTCACCAGATTCGGATGTGAGAGGGGAGGGGGTGCTCAACTTCCTGTTGGAGCTCCCAGCTGCAGGGTAGACTGGCGGTGTATGTCACAGAGAGAGAGAGAGAGAGAGAGAGATTTTTCATTTCACGCAAAATTGACCTTCAATATACATCTATCGATAGAGTTCAGCCATTCGGCCACGTGGCATGACAGTAGGGTCTATGGGGACAATTTCGTGTCGTAAGATGGGTATATGAAACAATGCGATTTAAGATGGATTATCATGCATTTAGACATACGAGGGTTTTCCATGCAATTAACTCATCTATGTATATATACATATATATTAATTTATATATGTGAGATGATGGTTTGATGCATAATCTTGATGTATATGTATGTACAAATGTAAAGGAATTAATGTGATGAGTGCCCATAAAAAAATGTTTGTTTGGCAGGATTGGCAAGATGGGACTGGGATCAGCCAATCCAGGCAGATTTGGACCATCTGGCCAGAAGTTGGACGATGGACGATCTGGTGGGCTACCCCCCATAATCAGATCACCCTAAAGGTGATCTGGCCAGGAATCAGCTGATCCTAATCCAGATCGGCCGGTTCCGCACACTATTCACCCCCCCCTCCCAAAACCCAAAAAACAAAAAAAAACTGTAACTGGATGTCCCCCGTTTCCTCCCCCACTCACGGTACTAACTGAGTTGTGCCTAATTTTCTGTTACCAGTTTGGCTTTTGGTTCTTTCTGATTGTGTATGATAGAACCAATCAAAGAGAAATAATATTACTTGATTTGTGTCCTTAAATGGGGGCCATGCAAATATTTGTTTTGTTTTTCTTTTTCATGGAAAAGCCATACTGCCGATTATTATGTAACAAGTAAGGGTCCGACTACCAGATTGTGAAATGTGAATAATCTTTACGGTGAATAGCAGGAACACTTGTTGCGGACCTGAGCATAACAAATGCAAGACTGTAAGATAGATGAACGACTGGAAATTCTTAAAGGCACAGTTATGGTTTTTGAACTGGACTGAGTTTAATGCTGATTGTGGTTTATTGGGTTAGATTTATCTAGTTATGTTCATTTATGCAGTGGGCCTATTATTAGCCTGATGTTGGTAATGAGGAGGGATCTGCTGCCAGCACTAGCAGCAGATCCCTTCTACCAGCAAATCATAACCATCTGTTTAGATTTAACCGAGGGTGAAAGACACATCCTGAGAAAAGACAAGGAAAAAGAAAGAAAGAAAGAAACAGACCAACTTCACGTGCCATAACCTCTTTTGTGTTTTCACCCTTGGATGAATATAAATCAATGGCTGTGATTTACTGGTAGAAGAATCGGCTGCCAGTGCTGTCAGTGGATCCTTACTCATTGGTAACAACTCTGTTATATATGATATGCGACTTCCAAGTTCCTTTCATCATTCCATATTGAGATTAGACTTTATAACCTTTTACAATTCACCTCCTGCCTACCCGACATATAGAGCTTTGATCATTTCCACGGTCCCTTTTTGCTAAAGGGAAAATGTATTGCAGACTGTTTGATGGTTAGGGATTTAGTCTTCTGTTGACAATGTGATTTTAAGAACTTGATTACATCTTTTGGAATCCCATTTCATTTGATAACTCATCCTTTCTTCGTCTACAACAAGTTGCTGTTGATAAACTGTATCAGAGTTCAGAGCTCAAGATTTGATTCCACTTTGTCCACAAGGTCCACCATTGGATTTAATCTCATGATGTGTAAAAGGTAGTTCCCAGTTGTCATCATATAACCTTCCCTCATCAGTCAAGGGTTCGCTTAGGACATGAAAGACCTAAACCACAAATGTTGGTCCCTTCTCAATGGTCACTTTTAAGCTAACTACAACTAGCACTTTCGTTGCACCAAACACATTCCATTTATCGGTGTGTAGGGGAGGATGACCCAGAGAAATACCACAAGTTGTCTTAGTTGAGGCTTGGTATGGCCAGTAGTGGTGTAGGAAACTGCACATGGAATAACACAGAAATTGTCGAATAAAATAAAATGTGGACTGTGGAATTATAATATTGATGAATGATTTTGAAATCCATAACAAATTCATTACATAATTATATGAAGTCATGAGCTCTTATGCGAACGATGACTACATCTCATGTAGTGGAATTTCCCATTTTCCCGGTAAGAAGTTGTATGATACCTGGATTGGCCTTATTTAATTTCTTCAGCATGAATCAACGTGAGTGCTTGCTATCACTACATAAGGAGGTGCCTATCATCCCCAACCAAACACAGGCCATCCGTGGGAGAACCTACTACTGCAGTTTACACGGATAAGATGCTGAAGGCAGTGCTGGCTATACCAGATCTACCAGGATTTTACCTTCTGTTGTAGCTTTCTGTTGACCAGATACTGGTCCACCTTGGTGATGAGTCTCATATAACCTGTTTATCCCCCAATTCATTGTTAATAAAAATAATTTGAAAAATAGTGATGAATTACGATCCAGTGGCTTTGGTAAGAGAGGCTAGTTGTTTGTTAGACCTTTTTTAGGAACAAGTGGAAATGAGTCACTTCTGGAATACTATGCCCACCAGGGTCGTTTTGCTTGGTCCAAGCATGTGGTTGAAGAGCTTGATCGCACCACCCAAATGAGTGGTGCTGGGGCCAAGTTTTGTTGCATATATAAACAAAATGACAGCATGGAGTTGACGCTGAAGTTTTTATCAAAATGTCTGTATGTGGGTTTTATGTAAATTTGAGAAGGGGCAACTCTAGATGATGCAAAGCCTTGAAAGTACTCCATTCTAGTTCTTGCCAACCTTCAAGTTTGTCGTGTTACACATTCCCGCCCTAACATCTTTTTCCTTTTATTTTTATTTATCTTTGACACACTATCACTATTTTGTAGCAAGGTTGATTCTACGTCTATGCATTAATTTTGGATCAAAATGATGAATGATCAGTGAACATTGACAGTCCTTATTTCTATTTTATTGTCTTTCTTTTTCTTGGTTATTCTTGACACACTACTACAATTTTGGAGGCAAGGTTGGTTTCATCTCTATGCATTAACATTTAATTATGTATGACAAAATTATGAAATATCAATGAATGCTGGTAATCTTGTGTTTCCCTTGTACCATTATGATCACCTTTTGCTGGTTTCTATTCATCTGACGGTCCAATATGCAGGTTGCATCTGAACGGTTGGCTGCGGGATTTACCTTGCAAGTGAAGCTTTTTTGCGACCGTCGCACTGGACCTAAAGGTGGTTGCTACAGCGTGTAGCTCGAGATTAGTTTTGAATTGATTTCAAAGCACATTGGTCGGGAACCCTCCCTGCTCCCATTAAAATGGGAGAACTTTCTTTATTTTCCCGGTTCCAAATTCTAGAGATTCTCGAGCATTGTGATATATGATGTTATGAGAAGGATATGTTTCGACTTGTACTAAGTTCTTTTGCACTAAGGTTGATTAGTAAATGAGATGAGATGAAACTCATGGTTGGCAAGGCCAAATTGCAGTGTTCCCAGGCTTCTGTTTTAACTGGAGAACAGGGAGGTGAATGCAGTTTACCCAACAAATGGAAGATTTTGCTACTTTCGGCTGGAGTAGGAATTGACATTGAAATGTGGTGAGATTGGTTAATCATCATGATAGAAGATGTAGCAGGTGAACTCGCCTGAGCTCTGGTGTCCTAAAACAGAAGAGAAAGAACTAATGTTTCGGCCGAGCCGTTCGCTCTCACAAATTGGGGGACATGCACCCGCTTTGTGAGAGTGGATAATGTTCGGCTGAGCGTCAAGTCTTTCTCAACACAGAATATTGTCTCTAATATGTACCTTTTTTTCTAATAATAAGCTATGTTCTTTGCGTTCGCTGATACTCTTTAATAATGTCATCAGTTGTGAATGAAGATATCTTCTCGAGGGGCGTATACTTGGGTTACCATCTTCGCATAAATGTTGGCTTGTACCATGATAATATTCATTCGAAGGCAGCCATTGTTGTTGAGTGAAAAAAAAAATTCCCTAGAAAGAAAATTGTCTCATGTATCAAACATTTAAGGGGCTGTTTGGTATCCGGATGGGATAGGTAAGGAGAAAAATAGGTATACTCATCTCAGTTTAAATTATTATTATCCTCTAATCTCATATGGTTTGGTATTGATCAGGTTATTCTCATTTTTAAATTTATTCACTGAACGGGATGGAAAAGGAGAAGACTTATTTTTGACCTTTTTGTCTTCAATATTACCATTATATATAACTAATTTAACTATAATACTATGTTAATTATTATAGTTATATGTAATATAATAATGGTAATATTACTTATGACTATTTTACAATGTTAATTACAGTAGTTATATGTGCTATAATAATAGCAACATTTCTAAGTTCATTACTATATCAATTATTATAGTAATGTAGTAACATTATTATGTTAATATGTTAGTACATAAAGTCTAATCAGAATTTAGTGTGGCATTATCACTAGTTTGACCATTTATTATGTTATTTACCATAGTTATACATAATACAATAATATAGCAATAATACTTGTTGATTACTATGTTAATTGCTATAATAATGTTAAAAATACCATTGTATTAATGTTTATTACATTACGACTAATCAGAATTTATCAAGATGTTAATCATAATTTGACTGTATTACTATTGTTAATTACTGTAGTAATATAATAATATAGTAGTATATTAATTACCAAGATAATATAATGATAATACTACATTATTATATTTAGTTTAATCATAATTTATTATAATGTCATTAATAATTTGATCAAATTACTATGTTAATTACTAAATTCATGCAATTATGTCAAAAGATAATTTAATAAGAAGTTATCTTTCTTTTTTTTTGACAAAGTTAATAAGAAGTTATCACTAAGCTGATTATTTTACTATATTAATTATCATATATATATAGTATAGTAACATATTAATGTTACTATATTCATTACTGTGTTAATTACTGTAATAATTTAGTAAATAGAGAATAGAACATTAATATGAATATAGTTATTTATTGTGTTAATTACTGTAATAATTACTGCAATGACTTATCTCTATTCTCTATTTACTAAATTATTACAGTAATTAACACAATAATGAATATAGTAACATTAATATGTTACTATACTATATATATATGGTGGGATACTTAATAAGTGGATAAGTTATTCACAAAGAACATATCCGCAGATAAGATAATTTCTGTTAGCCGTTTTTTGTTTTGGTGTAATATTTTAGAGGTATGATAATTTTATGTCACATCTGTCATTTTATGTCACATCAAGACCATTAATAAAACTTATCTCCACTTTGAGATGTTTTAAGTCCCTTATAAGCTCAGATATCTTCTGTTATCTACGGATAACTTCGATATCTAACTCTGCTGCGGCCCCAGCAGACTCAGCCCCATATCAATGTCGGTGTCTTGCGGTTTACTCATGAACTATTCCAACCAACAAACAAGATAATGCGGCATTTGAAGGGAGGGAGCCGCAAGTTAGCAGATAGGACTAGGGACGGCAAAGGAATTGATCTTTCGGACTAGTAGGGCAGCAAAGTTATAATTCAAATAATTGGACTATCTGGTTGAGAAAAAACATTCTCTGCAATTAAGAACGAAACAACCATCAATAGGTTCTTCGCATAGATGATCTGGGTTGTCAGAACCATGTTCTGAGGAAATTCACGTTCCTGCTGGAAGTGTACCCACAACTTTATACTCTGGTAAGCCTTCCAATCGGTACGTTCTAGTGCCTACAAGTTTAGGTTCTCCGGGCCAGGTATGCGGCCCCTTGATCTCTAAACAAAAGTTCTAAATTGGATATCTCTAAAATGAAAAGGTGTACAATGAAGAAGGATCGATTAGTATCAGTGACATCATCTACAAGATAATAACTTCTGTTGGAGGTTGGGGATTCCCGGAGATTGTTTGATGACACGCAACATCATGCATCCTTCGAGTCCAAAGACGATACTTCATAGATGACACCCAAGAATGCTACAACTACTGGCAAGCAAGTCCTAACGAGCACATATACTTCCATACACTTACCTACGAAGACAGTTAAATGATGCCATAGTCCAGCACGAAATAACCTTAAATCTGGTAACCCAGTGGTGGAAATCGTTAGCTCTATCCATCTGCCACCATCGACATAAATCCACAACATAAAAGAAATTAAGATCAGCCGAAGTTCCTGTATCAACAAGATGAAACGTCAGTAGCATCCATGGGATTTTGGAAGTCAACACCAGAATGCGCTGCTTACTTACGATGCTGTCATCTCCGGCGGTCAGATTAACTAAATTATTTGTTCATATCTGAACGGGGTAAAAATTCACCGTCTTGCGAATTCCACCGAATCAGCAATGAGAAGCGTCTTGGCTCCTGTGGTAAGTAAACAGCTAAACCGCAGAATGGGGTTCCGGAAGTACTTGCTTCAAGAACATTTGGCCGCAGGCAGATACAAATACACAACAAACCTTTTTTGCACTTTGTCAGGATACAAGCAAGTGCAATTTGGTTAGGTACTTTCTGTGCTGCTTTAAGTAGCAGGACACTGAATGAAATGATATACATGTATGATCTAGAAAAGAATATTATACGATTTCCCGTTACAATCTAGCCCAATGTATTAATAAGGGTACATGATAAATCACCTCAGGAAGACACCAATACTGGCGCCGGATACAACCCTCACATTCAGATATATTCTAAGCACACTTGCTTTCTGTTCGTTTACATATAGGGGTTACAGACCTAGTGGAGAAAAGCCACCAGGTGACTCCAAATGTCGCTGATAGGAGATGGAAGGGTGGAACATTGGCTCTGATCACGAGGACAGAGGTCAATTGGCTAAGCAGAATATATCTGGATGGGTTAGGACATCATTAGACAAAAGAGTGTTATTGCTCTTCGGTAAATCAGAGGTTGGCTATCATACTGAATTTACAGAAAGAAAAATGAAAATGGGCATTTCAATCAAACCCAGATTTGTAGACGACATCCAGATTCTGAATGGCAAGGACAGAAGAGTCTCGCCTCTGCACAAGATTTAGACAGGGATGCAATTGAGATGACCTTTCCACATCAGCGAAGCTTGGTCTCATTTGATTTGCTGCTCCTGAATGTTGACAGAGAGAAGAAAGACCGTGTTGCTGGAAATGGAGAAACAGCAATTAAAAAGAAACCGAGTATAGAAATAAGAAACTACATATTATCTATCAAAGGTAACTGTGTCTAGGGTTCGATGTGTAGTGCATACCTTTGCCTGAGGTTGCTGAAGTTGATAGATGTCCTTCCCTCAACTTTTGAGAATTTGATGATGGAAAGTTACTCATGCTTGATTGAGCTAGAAATAGAAATGTATATATATCGTCACTATATTGTCTAAGGGCGTAAAGTTTAAGAAAGTGAGAAGTAATAGGAGACGAATTAAAACTCAAGTTACAACAAAACTGCAAGTAGGGCTACATAAACTTCAGAACTCAGTACAACACGAAGTAAAAACAACTCTTAGGTTCTGATAGGTCTAGTAAACAGTCAATATTCAAGAACTGCAACAACGCAAGGATATCTGACCCTTCTAGAAATGTTGAAACTCCTTATAGAGCTTTAGAATTAAAACTTCCCTCAATTTAAGAATTATAGATTCAATTTAAAACTCCAAATCCCGACCATTGGAAGCAATGTAAATAAATGGTGCTCTTGATAGGTATACTACCTGAGAGTATATCATGAGCGGAATGGTCCATGCTTCTTTTGCTTGAATATCTGCCATCGTAACTTTCAGAAAGTGCAGTCTTTTGTTTCCCAAATCCTTTTGTTTGGACGGTAGCTTTCCTTAACAGGGCATCGGTGCTTCTTTTGCCATTGGTCCTGGCTTCTTCTGTGTCTTCCTCTCCTTCAGAAAAGACGGAAGGACTGGACCAGCCGGCCAGGCTCACCTCTCTACTCTTTCGACCAAACTTCAGCAGCCTCTTCAATCCCTTGGGTGCATCTTTCTGATAGATTAAGGCAGGTGGGTTCTCAGCATTTCCCCACTCAAGTATCTCCATCTCACCATTGTCAGCTTGCAGCATTTGTGACAATGAGTGTCTGACACGTGGGCTTGATGATGGTAAAGGTGCTATCTCAGAATCTGCCATTTGGTGAATGCCACTGTCACAAGATTCAGAGGTTCCCTGCTGATCTATTTCTACCCATGCTGCTGATGAAATGTCCAAATCCTCATCAGGTTGGCTCTCTTCAGTAGGAATTTCTACTGATTTCATGGCATTCCTATCCACTGCCACAACAGGATCCACCCCATGTGATATCTCACAATTCAAATCACTAGTCACAGGATAGTCAAATTTCCTGTCATCAGAGTTCACTATTTCTACTAAAACCTCCTTGGGCTGTTCAGAAATTGCCTCAGTTTTTTCTACAACTGATTCTTTCTCTTCATCCGGGACAAGATTTCCACTAGCCCTTGATGGGTCATCAGACTGCTGAAGTGTCTTTGCTATTGTGGACCCAACACCTTGGCTGCTGCCAGTACCCTTCCTTAAGAAAGGTTTTGATTCCAAAGGCACCACACTGCTCTTCTTAGCCTTGTTGTAGAGAGTAGGCTTGGCAGAAACTGCAGAATTATTCCCTGATGGAGCTGAAAGTTTTGTCTTTGCACTTCTGCTGCTGGCTGTTGAACTTTGCTTCTTGTTTTCTTGGCCTTTTGAGGATATCTTGCCTTCACTTTGGGTTTCTTTTGCGCCTTTTGACTGCAGCAAACTTGTTTCAGGCTTTGGGCTACGGCGAGATGGAGATAGCATCGGCTGAGGTTTCCGACCGCTTGATGCGGTGTTCTTGGTAGAAGTTGTAGCCGATGCCTTCGAAGGTGGAGTTCCAGCTGTTCTCGGGGAAGGAATTGATGGCCATGAGCTGCGTGTGGTAGGCATTGGGGATGAAATTTTGGGTGATGGTCTCCTTACAGCAGCTGATTTTGGCATTTCCTTTTTGGATAAAACTGGAGGAGAAGAATTCCTACGTGATTTTTGTGGAAGACTTAATGAATCTAGTTTACCTGGAACACCCGAAGCCTTTGAACCCATCTTTGCCTTTCTCTGATCAAGTGTTTCCTGCATCATTTTCAATTGCCCTTCTTTCTCTGTTTGTTTTCTATCAGTCTCAGCTTGGGGAAGCTTCACGTCACCTTTCTCCTTGTACCGCCTATGAATGACACCTTTTCTCTCACTTGCTGGATTCCCACAATTCCCGGAAGTAGTGTTCCTGTATTTCGAGGGTTTACTCTCCATTAATTTCATCAGCATTTGGTTCAACTCAGCTTCTTTCTGTCGAGTCCATTCTGCTGCATCAGTAGGTTTTTCTTGAATATCTTCGGCCTTAGGTACATCTAAGTCAGTAGCACTTCTGATTAGAAGGGATGGCACACTCTCTTCTGCAGCAGGCACTTTGTCGACTGAATCCTCAACTTCATTTATGTCGGCAATTGTAATATCAGACTCTGGTTGGATCGTCATCTCATCTGCTTGAAGAACCAAATTGTTGGAGTTGTTTGGAAGCACAACATCAGATGAAGTTACTTGTGTGCACTGTTTGCTAGATTCACCCATCCCAGCACTCCATCTTCTCAAGACGGACTTATTAGTGCTAGCAGATATCTCATTGAGACCTTTTCTGCTCTGAATATTTAAATTTTGATCTCTTTGCTTACTCTCAAAAAGATTTATTGCATCTTGCACACTCATTCTCCTCACATTGGACTCAGTTCTATTCGGTGGCCGTTCAGATTCTTCATTTCCACTGCCATTTCCATCAGCATCCATGTATGCTGTCCTTTCCCTTCCTGGAAAATAACTGAGACTCTTAATGGTAAGTGCAGTTGGCCTGCGTGACCCAGATCTTCCTATTTGGACCCGCCGCATAGGTGATGCAGACCTTCTTGGTGAGGCAGATCTTATAAGAGGACGACTTCTCTCTGCAACAGGCTGATCTTCATCAGAAGAATCAGAAGGCTCCTCACTTTCTGATGAACTTTGTCGCTCAGCTTGTGCAATTTTTGCTGGAGAAATACCAGTTCTGACACATTTCAGTGTATCAGTCCATGAAACAGGCTGAAATAAGATATCCACTGTGTTTCCTCCGTTACTAGGTACTTCGTGTGGAAGTGCTGATGTCTGCTGATCTGAAGCATTTGGTACATGCTCCCTAGCACCTAATTCCAAATATTTGAGCAAAGAAGTCCTGTAAAGAAAAGAAAGGAATAATATCTAAGTTTTCTGAGCAAGACCTTGGCTTCTATACAATTTAAATCCAGTCCCTAATTGTTCTTGATGAATATTAAAAAAAATGTCCTCAGACAATTTAGAAAGTGGGTTGACCTAAAAAATGGGCTATTACTGTTTAATTTTCAAATTACCCATTGAATAATTATGACGTGTGGCCCGATAATCAACCTTCAGGACAGGTAAATGATGGGTCAAAATAAATGTAAGGGAGGACGGAAAGCTGGTGAAGTGATCTTCATCCTTGATTCCACAAAAAAGATCCTAAAGTCCACCTCAGGTGACAATACCTCATCTCTGCTGCTCCAAAGTACTGACAGAATGCTGCTAAATCTGAAATTTGTTTAGTAGAGGAAACAGAACCCAGAACTCGACTGAAAGTGACAGAAAGCTCTTCCCTTAGTGCCATAAGCCTCAAATCCAATGCCCGGAGCAATTCATTCCTGGAAACAAGAATTGTTTGAGATTTAGAAGATATTTGATGTGAAAATGACAACCAAAAGGAAATACTTACTTTGTCAGATCTGACGATGGGTCTGTTTTGACCTGTAAAATCAACTGTCCCTTAGTAACTAATGCAATAAGCGAATTTACAGACCAAAGGAAGTGGAAATATAGGGATGACTAGTTACCTTCTGTGTTGATCCATCCTCTGAGTCCCCATTATCTGTCAGGACAGGGAAAGGCATTAGAACGAAAAATACATTCTCAAGGCTAAGGGAAACTACACCTTCCCAATAAAAGAGTAAAGGAAAACCAGCAAAAGAATTAGTTAACCATGCAGTTAAAGAAGAAACCAATGAGAATTACAATGCAATATTTGGTAATGGAAATAGATAAACGAATGCAAGTAGAAAAATGCAAGGCGTTTTCTCACCAGAAAAGCATGTCAAATTAAAAAAAGAAAGGAAATTAAGGACATTCAAGCCAATATATCCTGAAAAACTGAATTCTACTAAAATTAGACTTGAAGTGCTTGTTATCAAATTCTCTTGTTTTGGCATTAGTTTGTCATTGATGAAGCTTATAAGTAAACTGTCGAAATACAAGCCTGAATTTTCCAGCCTCCATGAACATTATTGGAGTTCTCTTATGAACTTCTAGCCTTACTGGACATCAAACTCATCTTGCTGCTGACAAGCAGATAGAAAAACAAATTGTTGAACCTTCTGAAAATTCCCTTTCTTCTCTATGCAAATAAGATCAACATGAGCACCTGCTAAGAGACATGGAAGAGGAGGAGGAGAAGAACAGAAGGGACTTGGATAGAGGCAATAAAAAAGACAAATAATGATGCATGTTAAATATAAGTATCACCTGGGATAGAAAGGAAAGGTGGATGGGTACTATGTCCCCGAGTCCACTTAGATGGAAGTCTATGAATGGTGATGACAATGACGATGATGATAGCAAATGACAGCACAGAGACCAAACCACAATATATTGCAGCAAAGGCAGACTTAAATATGCTTTTCACAATCATGAAGAATTAATAAGCAATCCCTCCAAGGTCCAAAGACACATATTATTGACTTTCGCTTGAAAGGGATTCATGAGCTTTCTGTAAAATGTAGAACAAAATGGTAAGCAATAAATTTAACATGTGAACACCAGCATTCCAAGAGTGAAACCATCAACTTGAATATGCAAGTGTACTCAAGAAGTGGCCTAGCAATTAGCCCTGTACACCAGGTTGTGAGGTCTGAGGTTCAAATCCCATTTGGAGCAGGATTGTAAGGAATTCCTAAAAGATAATGTAGTAGGACAGTTTCTATCAAAAAAAAAAAAAAAAAACCTTGATTATGCAGGTATTCACTAGCATTATCAATAGCAATCAAGGTGTGACAACTTCAGATAGCTTGTTAACAAGCTTTATATTGCACAACTACAAAGAATATGAGAGAGAGAGAGAGAGTAATCATATCACAACTGAAACATCGTGTGAAAAGTGATAATTGATAAGAAGTCAGCTACATTACTTATTATTTCACCCTTTCAGATATGCATCAACGCAATCAAGACAAGTTTGACATGAATTCGTTAACTAAGAAGATTCCTAATAAAACTGGAGAAAATTGACAAAGGAAATAAAGTTCATAATTCATAGGACATACCTTCCAGTGCACTTGTTGAAAGCTCTGGAAGATCCTGAAAGAAAGATGCAATATTAGGTAAACCATCATAAGTAACACGAAAAATAATTATCTTGGAACAATGAACATGACTACCTTTGTATACAAGGAAAGATGAAATTTTCTGGCGCCTTCTAACTGGGAAATCTCATTCTCAATTGCATGGGCACTTTTTAGGAAATCAGGGGCAGTCACAAGGTACAAGAAGCTGAGAAAAAATGTATATCTATTATCAGAAAGTCTTCTGAAGAGTGAGAATGTGGATGTCTGAAAATAATAGTGTCTGCATCATGAATACCCTGACACAGTGGATTTGGTGAACCATGAGAAACCTTCCGCTGTTTCAGACACTTCAAGCTTAAAGCTGTCACTCAGACCACTGGAACAAGAGACATTTACTTCTGGTAAATGCAATGCTAACTGATCCAAGGAACCGGTAGCTACTTTTTCTGTTACGCCTTTTCTGCAAACTGTCGCATTGAACCTGCAGCAGGATTAAGATTAATGTCTAGTGATCAGAATAAGGAAGAACATATTTAGATCTGTTAGTGGCTGCAACGCTCTTTTTCATATGCTTAAAAGAAATAAGAAAATACTGCAAGATATTGGTTTAAACTCCCAAGAAACACAACATTTATATTTTCTTTAATTGTCCTATTATTTTTTCAAACAGCAAGTCTACAGCTCTTCTCAGGTGCAGGGTGCAGGGGATAGCTAGACATGGTTAACCATGAAAGAGAATAAATGAAGTGGACTACTATATGCTTAAGCAGCAACAAGAAATGAGCCAGAGATTTGACTATTCCTAGTAATCATGACTGCCCCCAGGGGTTTCAACTTCTTGATTTGTCTCTTTGCCTTTTGTAAGGATTGCCTAAATTTTAAGCATCGATGTGATCATATTAGATCAGACTGAGACATGCCATTTTCATAGCTTTTTTGTACTTCCAATAATTTTACAAACAACATGACTTTATACAAAGGGAGAAGGGAATGCCAGAATGAGAGTATGGAATAAGGAAAAAGTATATGCAGAGTATGGACTCACCTATTCTGTGCCACCGTTATGTCAAATACAGCAAAATCCAATATTGCATTGCCATCTATTTCTCCCTCCATCTTGCTTCAGCGGCCTTGAAAGCACAAGAATAAAATTTTCGGTCCTCTTTTCTTATAAGGCACCAATCCACCAAGTAAAAGACCCCCACTTCACCAAACCTGCATCAATTGTCCATTTCAGGCAATGATATCAACTGCAAGAATCTGCAATGCATTGGCATGGTTTAACAACAAGAACAAGACTTCATGTAGCTTGTACAAAGCGGAGGAAATCATGTATTATAGTTTTACTAGCCACTGTTTCAGAGAGGAGATATGGTTGCGGCCTTCCAGATGATAGGATGATCCACCATGCCCTCCGTGGGGTGAAAAGGCTTCTTGTTTTAATGGGCTTCAAGGGCGATTATACAATGTCGTGGATTTGTTTACATGAAACATTTTGGACCAAGTAGTCGTGGTGTTGAATCCCTGTCTTTAAAAACAGATCTTTGAAACTTCGAAGACTTCAGTCACTTGCGAATTATCCAACCGTACGAATTCAAAAGTTCCACTTTAGATTTAGATTATCCAGAAAAGTATTACCCGATGCATATACTAAACCCGTGAAGTGAAAAGCGTCCCAAAGAAAAATGTTTCAATAGCATCAGCTATCGATGCTGAAGCAGTATAGAAGAGAACATGCGGGATTCTGCATGAAGCGATAAGAAACATGGAATCATTTAGAGCATCAGATGCGACTCTCAGAGGAAAATTTTTTATTTTCTTCCACCCATCTGGATGCATTAGGATTTCAACTGCGCGTTGATAAAAAGTGACAGTGCAGAAGCCAGAAACGGGAGGGAGACAGAGAGACAGGTCCAAGAAACGCAGCGAATTACTCAACTGAAAATTAAGAAAAGGGGCAAAAAATGAAGTCACTCTAGAGCAAAACCGCCCGTCACTCCCTCCCCAACCCACAACCTCACCGGGACGCCCCAATCGCCTGATCTTCCCACAAATCCGCAGCTAAGAACACTATCAATGGCGACAAAATAATGCAGCTAGAGAACTAAACCCAGAGCACAAAAAAAAGAAGAACACCAACCGAGCAAACAGCTCAGCAAAGTGGGCGCCCCCCTTCACTTCCTCGTGGAAAGCACCAAAAAGCCCACAGATCAAGAAGCCCTAGCAGACACGTCCGAGATCTGACACGCATTAGAGCCAGAACCCCACCCCGCCTCATCACCACCCCATCAGATGCAAATCCTCCGGGCATACAGCAAGAAAGCAGAATGCCAGCGCTCACCAGATCCGATCCAGAGAACTCCGACCGCACACGCCTGAACCCTCCGATGACCTCCACCCGCAACCCAGTCGGAACCGCAGCTGCTTCTCCACCTCCCGCGCCGGCGACGGGAACCTACCGAGCCCCGGACGGAACAGTGCGGTGTGCTGCTGCTACTGCTCGCGCTCCAGCGGAAAGGGCGTGATGGAGGGGAGTGTTGCTTGCTTTGGAGGGGAGAAAAACAGAAAAAGAGGAAGGGGGGGGGGGGGTTAAGGGTAAAGAAAAATTAGAGACGCCGAGGGGTCGTGGTCGCGTAATAATAACAGGACAGGGTTTGCGCATTTGCGGGGAAAAAAATAATAAATAGACCCGGGGTTTGCAGGAATTTACGGTGTTTGCCACTGTGTGGAGCTGGACGGCGTAAACGCCGACAGTTGGAATCTGCGAACGGCTGCTTGCGGCCGTGAGCGAAGCGGTGTGTAGGCGACGCAGTGCCCAAACAACATGATCGTCGTCATCAATAGGGAGAGGATGACGGGGAAGGACAGATGGGGGACCCGGATTGGTAGAAGGGGCGTCATCCCTAGATTTACGGGTAGGGGAGGGAGGGAGAGAGAGGAAGGTAGAGGGTTGGTAGAAGGGCTTAATTATGTATGTTTACAGAGTAGAAAAAATCTTAAACTCAAATCCAATACACGCTTTAGTTCACAACATCTTTTTTTCTCAATGTTATCAAATTTCAGGCATGTCTGCCATGAAAAAAATGTTGATTAAACATTTTATATAAAAGAGATAATTCTTGTTTTCTAGTCTGAGAAAGCGACTTGACTATTCTATTTTCATAGGCAAGGCTAAGTGATAAAGTAGTTCCAAAGAAAGGAGCTAATTATGGTGTAAGCTGCAAGACTTTCTTGGTAGAAAAATATTTAGTATAAATTAATACACACTTATATTTGAACTGTAAGTGAACTCGTAAAATTTTAAGTTGGATTTATTAAAATTTTAAGTAGAGTTTATAATTGACGGGTCAATATTTATTAAGATATCTATTTTTAAATGAATTAATGGGAGCTCTTTTTTACAACTCAAGTTAAAGTGTACACTTATACTAAATATTTTTCTATGATCGGTTCTCGTCAACGAATCAAGTTACCCTTTCATGAATCAGTGGCGAAGGTAAGTACATCAAACGCACACCCGGATCGAAAGAGGAAAAAGGAACCACTTATAAAGAGAGTAGACCTCGCCTCGGATCGAAGCATCTGCTAGTGTTTGAAATAGATTAGCGCCACGTCTAGAGAGAGAGAGAGAGCAGCCTGTCTGAATGGGGAACTAAACCGACCGTCCTTCGTATCTTTACGTTAAAACAAACCGAAACATGCGACACCCAAAAATAATAGTAATAATAAACAAGTATAGAATAATGGGGGCTTCCAACTTTTGCTTTTAAATCATTTCCCACCTTGGAAGATTCTGTCCCAAGTAGAATAAACAACTTTGGACGGGGACGCGCAGACACACACACACGAAGCACCAGCAGAGCCCTCCCTCGCGCGGTCGGCTCGCTGGTCCGTTACGTGCGCGAGTCTCTCCGGAGCGGAGACGCTTCCTGTGTCCTGGCCTGGTGTGGCTGCACGGGCTTTCGCATTCAAGTAGGGGGACGCTGGGCTGGCCGGTGTAGATATAAATATTTTTACTTGAGAAAGATTTATGGAGATTGCAGTATTAAGTTAAGGTGAGTTATATATATTTTCACTTGTACTTCTTTCCTCTCTCTGGTCAATAAAAAATAAACACAATACACTCATCTAATAAGAGATGAGAAATACAAATGAAAAGTATACAACTCAAATATATTAAATTATTATCTACATCAAGTAGAACAAGAGTCAGATAACATGTAGTATTACATCAAGTCAGAGTAAAAGTTAGATAGCAGTATGCATGGTGTTTGTTTGATGTCATGTGGGCTGTTATATGGGTTGGTAGTTAAGAAATAGATGACAAATTTAAAATTATTATTTTAAATTTAAATTTATAAATTATAGTGGTAATTTATATTTTAGAATTTAAATTATTATTAAAATCTAATTAAATATTTTTGAATCTTAAAAATATATTTTAGAGTCTAAATTTATATTCTGAAGCCAAAATAAGTATTTTAAAACCTAATATCTATATTTTAGAGTCCAAATATTAAAAATCTAGTCAACATTTTTAAATCTTAATAGTAGTATTTTGAAGTCTAAAAATTATATTTTAGAGTTCAAAATATATATTTTGGAGTTCAAATACTAAAAGCTCAATTAATATTTTTAAACTCCAAAAATAGTATTTTGAAGTTTAAAATTTATATTTTAGAATTCAAAATTTATATTTTAGAATTTAAAATTTAAATTTTAAAATTCAATCGTCGATCACCGTTGTCATTCATCGATCGTCACCATTGCTAATCGCCACCGATCGTCGTCGTCGCTGCCATCTATTATCACTCTCCACTACTCCCACATGACATCCAAGGTGGCGCCATGAATGCTAGTTTGCTGTAAGTGCATCAAATTTTTCTACACTTTTTTTGTGCATTTGTCATAAGATAGTAATAAATAGTGATACATAATAATGAGTAAATAAGACTTTTTAAAATAAATAAATTGTACTGTAAAATAACAAAATAGGGCTAAAATACAGAAAAAGCATAATACCATAAAGTGGATGGAGGGGAGCAACTGAGCAGTGCAGCGTTGGCACGTGCTGGCTCCGCTCGTGAGATTATGCGGCGGAGATTGCGCTCAGATGATAGGGTCGTGCTGTGCTTCTTGGAATATCCAGGCTCCCTTGTGTGGAGACGTCAAACCTTTCTTCTCGTTGATGTGAAATCATGGAAACTATTGACGTAGATTTTATCTAAATACTAGAGCTGGCCCTCATCTTAGTCTTCTCTTGCCATCGCTCAATCTTCTCTCTGTTTGATCTTGTTGTTTAGTTTGAAGAATTAAGTACCTAATTAGGTACTACTTAGTTGTGCTGCCTTGCACGGAAGTTAGTTTGAAGTTTCATTTTTCTATCTTTATATATTGTGTTTCTTGGACTTTACAAATGTCCCTTTTTATGTTTTGCTTTGATGTTGTTAACTTGCAGTCTCATATGCTTAATTTGTGGGTTCATATGCATGTAATGGTCTATGTACATCAGTATATGTTTTTATCTAATAAATTGAGCTCCATGTTAATTACCCCATTGTCAAAAAAAGATTTATCTAATACCATATAACTTTTAACTTGTATAATTTATAAAGAGAAATAATTTGTAGTAATTATCTGAGGAGGGGAATACCTAACAAGCATTTATTGGCTAAAGCACTTCCCCTTCGGCTAAAATCTTATTACATAATATTCATCTTATTTTTATGTTTTATCACTTTTAGATACATCAGTTATCTAAAAATAATATTTAATATTTGCTAAGTATGTAATGGATATTACTCAACCTTTACAGTTCATCTGTCATTTTAACAATAAAATTAAAAAAAAAAACTAACAGACCGTCCCATGGACAATTTCACTCCACTACGAATATTGTTGAGACAGTGCGTTGCTTTAACCCGCAAAGGTGGTGTAGAGATCGCATTTTATCTCAACAGAAGTTTTTTTTTTATAAAAAAAGTATATATACTTTATCTGCTATTGTAACAATTTTGAAGCTTATTACCTATTACAAATTCAAAGTAATTTTGATTATATAGGCGCAGTAAATTAAAATTTTAATATTTTTCCATGAGAAATAAATCTTCCAGAAGTCATATCAGCTACAAAGAACACTTAGGTTATGACTGTAAGAGATGAAATTCGAATCAACTTCTTTTTCTACAAAAGAGTATGAACAGGTGTTCCCTTCTACATTAATTTGAAAAACAAATCTATAAGAAAGATGTATTATTAATGGAGGATAAAAGCATAAACATAAGAGTAAACCACTTTCTCATATTCCTTTTAAATTTTTTGTCGTATCATGTCTTATGTTATAAATAGTATAATCTAATATTCCATGTGACGCTTTAAGAAATAAAAGTTGTATACTCCTTGGATAATACTTAGTGCACATATTGTTTGCACTAAGTGTGGCATAGGCACAAGCACTAGAATTATGTCATAAAAAAAAAGGAGAAATGTTTAGTACATAAATCACATCCATTAGGGTTCTGACACTTAAGGGTTTAAAAAAATAATAGCGGGTGAGATATTAAAAGTCCTCAAATTAAGGTGTTACAATTCTATTGAGTATGACTAACTTAGTACATATCTTTGATGTACGTTAAATATTTCTAAAAAAAAAATAGGTGAGAGGAGATATTAAAAGGTATCCTTTCATATAACACAACTTTAGTGGACATATGTCACATTTAGTGCACAAAATCAGTATTTCTCTACTCCTTCATGCATCAAGAAGTGATAAACAAATAAGGGGGAATCGAGCGTAGCATCTCGTCTCGTTCCGTACTTAGATGCGGGTTGCTCGACCTCTGATGCTAAGTAAAGAACTCTACTCCGGGGAGCGAAGAGAGTGATTGCTAGGAAGCGATCACGAGTTGAGCATCTCGTCTCGTTCCGTGCTTTAATGCGAGATGTTCTACTACTGTTGTTATGTAGAATAAGAGTAGAAGCGTTAATGCGTACACTACTGAAGCTAAGTCTAACTAATAACTCTTATGCGCCTTCGGCTTCTTCTTCGACTCATATACGCCTCCCCTTCTCGATTCCCCACCCCGAGACGATTAATTGACTTGTGACATAGCTTCATCAGAGAGATATATAATATATATATATATATATATATTTCTATATTCAATTATATACATATCAATTCTAACTATTAAATTGGATATCTCTCAAATCAAAAGAAAACATCATATATATTTTTACCATTTTATTTCATCTATTTAACTCAAGTATAGTTGAGTTAACAGAGAGAAAAGACTAATTTGCCTCTAAAAAATCATTTTTTACTTGCAATCTATTCTCTCTCTCTCTAAAATTATTTTGGTCATATTATATATATATATATATTAACTATTTTATTATTTGATAACATAATATTTTTTAAATTCTTACAACCAATTAATCTCAAAAATATAATCGATGCTTTTTTATTTAAAAATATATAATCTAATAATTAGAATTGAAGATATATAATTGAATATGAAATATCTCAATATATATATATATATAATTTTTCTAACAAATAATAACTATTTTATTAGCAAATATATGTACATAGCCGGAGGCCGAGGGCCGGGGAAGTGGACGCGGGGGCGTCAATATATATGCATCGCTGAGTACCAACTGTTTTTTTTTACGGTGGCTTTTTGGCTTCCGTCTGAGTGGGATAGCACGTGATGCCCACGTGGATGGCGACCTCTCTTTGACGGGACACATCCCTACCTCCAGTGAACTCTCCATGCCTCCTCCCCCACATTATTACTTCTTGTGTGATAAGATTCAGTAGTAGTAATAGTGCTAATAATTAATGTGTCACAAAAAATTTGAAATACTAGTAGTTAGCAGTAATAGTAATTATATTTCATACAAAAAAAAAAGGACGTGGTAGTGGTTTAGCACTTAATTGTTAATTAGGCTCCTTTGGGAATTAATATTGCTTATGATGACAGAATATATATGTTGGATCGATGATATGCGTTCTGAAAAAAAAAAATTTGTTCTTTGAGATTTCATTTTATTCACGATTCTTCTTTACTATCTAATTTTTTTATAAAAAAAATATTGATATAATAAAAAGTCTAAATGTATGGTCATTGTTCTCAAAATTTGGAGCCTCTTAAGTTCTAAGTCAAGCGTATGCATGCACATCACATGGTGTCTAATATATATATCATAATTAATTAGACATCTAGATCTCATTGTGATAATTGGATAAAGAGAGAGAAGTGATCAGAATCGTGATAAATTGATCAGATGAGAACTTATCTGGATAAATCCAGATGATCCACTTTCTCACCCCTGGCAAATTTATAAGTGATCCAGTTATATATATACCCTGAACTATATATATATATGTGGCGGACAAATGAGACAACAAATTAATTAAGTAGTTGAGACAATTTTTAATTCAGAAGACGTTGCAGGCTTCTGCATGTGAACGGCAGCAAAACAGTTTAGACAAGTCTGTCTTGGGCTCGGACAAAATGGACAGTCGCAATCATGCACCTAATTCAGCTGAAAGCCATATATATATATACATAGCACATGCATGCACACATATCATATATGGACACCTGCTCTCCCCACCCCCTATCTTTCTCTCTCCTATTCCTTTGCGTACAATGCAAGATCGATCACACTAGCTAGAAATTAAAGCATCGACACATCCAACTGCAACGCTCTTTTTGGAATTGGTGGGGATGCTGATCAGAAGATTGGTAGGCCAGTACTTAAAAAGCGATCACGGTACCACGTACCCACCAGCCGGGGTGCATGCTAGCTTATCCTGCCTGCTGCTGCAATGTTGGTGGGGCTGTGCATGCTATGCCCAGTGCCCACCCTTCCCTTCGGCAGGAGGGGCCACAGCTGCTATAGCGTGCGTGGGGCGCCGGAAGGCCCTGATGCATGCACACTTGATGACGATGCACTACTGTTCTTCACCCACTTAAAAGCTTGGAGACGATGAGCTGGTGAGCACATATATAGTGAACCCACTCAGCTCGATCGATCCCCACTGCACACAAGGCCAAGGACAAATTAAAGAAGAGTCGCCTTGGTCCTCACCACTGGACCACACACACCAGGCCAGTCTTGTGAGGCTCGCTCGGCATGGTCCCCGTCCGCGTTGGGTATATATACACAAGAGTAATGCTAGGCTGCCTAGCTAAGTTGGAGAGATTGCGCCCCTCCACACACACGTCGCGTGAAGGGGGCGGGTCTCTCCAGTATTAAATATTATTTTTTTTTTTTACAATTTGTGCACACAAATAAATACATTATTTGTGTACACAAATAGTGTACAAAAAATGAAAAAAAAATAAAATATTTAATACGGGAGGCCCGCCTTTCACGCGGCACGCATGTGGGGGGGCGCGGCCCCCCAACTCAGCTATGCTCCCGGCAGTGCCGGGAGCATAATATTTCTCTATATATAAATTAACGGACGGAGAAACTAAATTAGACGGACAATTATATATATATATATTATATATATATATATGTCTTTGGATGGATGGAGGAAGGGTACGTTGAGCTAGCTCTTGTTTGAGCCTGCAATAATTAGGTTAATATAAGGTGGGCATGGGCAGTGGGGGGTAGTGGTGACAGATCAGTACTTGAGCCCCCCGCTACGTTTGGAGATATGGGTGGTAGCTAGAAGAAGGCGTACGTCTCTGGGTACAACTTGGCAGGCCGGAACATATAATATAAACTATAAAGTGGTGGGTTCATGATTCTTGGAACACACATATATATATATATATATATATATATATATATATATATATATATATATATATATATATATATATATATGAGTTGCTGAGATTTGAATCATTAGTGCCGGCGGCCAGATCGTGCATGCATGCAGTACTCTTATCTCTCTCTGATCAACTCTCTCCCAGCTGGTCGAGATAGCTAGGTAATTAGACATTGATATCTTTCTAAGAAGAAGGAAATTGTTATATATGGCTCTTAACTTATTGTAACAGCTGGATGTTGAGCTGATAAGTTAATTATCAGAAGCAGGTGATGAAAGGTTCCAAGTATATGTTAATAAATTGATTTCAGACATGTACATGAAATATTAGTCTGGCATGTACAGATAAAAATTAAATTAAACTCATGCATTGAGATGGGCGATGGCCATGTAATATCTCGATCAGAAATGTCGTGAATATGCCGCACTTTTTGCTACCCATGATTTTATCACGCACATTAATCTTCTTTTTTTTGCATTAATGGATGATCGATGCATGCAGCAAAGGAAAGTGATCACAAAATATATAGCAAGAATGATGACAACATATAATTAAAATTGGCGCTTCCAAGGTCATGAGCGTCGAAACTTATAAATAACTCAAGACTATAATTAACTTCATCATAAATATCACCAGAAGATATCGATCGAAACAAGAATACATAGAAACAAATTTGACTCTGATGTTCTTTTGCATAAATAGTATCAAGATCAAATTTAATATTAATTTCATTATGTGATTAATTAATAAACAACGTATATATAGATCGATGAAAGTATAACAAATAATTAAGAAGTGACAAGATAATTAAGATATGGCCGTGAGACGCTAAATAATTAGTTCGTCAGATTCAATATATATATAGAGTATACTATGTGCCGGAGCATAGCTTAGTTGGAGGGGCCGCGCGCCCCTCCGCGCACGCCGCGTGGAGGGCGCGGCCCCCCCAGTATTTAATGCTGGTTTTTTTTTTTTTTACAATTTGTGTACACAAATACATTATTTGTGCACACAAATAATGCACAAAATCTTAAAAAAAAAATTACATTAAATACTGGAGCCCCGCCCTTCACGCGGCGCACGCGAAGGGGCGCACGGCCCCTCCAACTAAGCTATGCTCCCGGCACAGCCGGGAGCATAGCATTACTCATATTATATTACTTCGCACTCGGTGTAGCACCGTAACTATATAATTAGGCTTAAACCGATCGACTTCATCGCATAATGGAAACATGCATCAAACTTCGACTCTCTCCATCTGTTTCTTCTCTATATCCATCAATATACATACTAATTATTAGGGTGCTGCTACTGTCAGTATGAACTTTAGCTAGAAATTTAGGTTCCCGTCAACATTAATTAACTCGACCCTTCAATATTTATCTATGTTTTATAACAAAGCTTTGACCGTTTGATCCCTGTCGTTGGCCAATCGTCTCTATCCAAGATCAAGTACGGATCAAACTAGCTCTTTTCATCCAAAGGGATCAGAACTATATATCGTTCTCATCATAATTATTTTTGCACCTACCAGCCTAGCTAACTTGCTCTATCTAATCACCTCTGTGATGTTTCTCGTGCAAATTAAGTTTGAATAATATTACTAATGTGGACTGCCAAAACTTTCCAATGTAGCACCTGTGGACGTACGTAATTATTTAAAGAGATTGCGCAAGAAACCCAACTACGTACTTTCTAACATTGTATGGTACTTGGAATCTTATTAATGCTCCCTGGCCTCCCGGCGTGGGAATCTTGCAGACGGTGGTGTGTGAGAACCATTAAATGGTTCTCAAATGCGTGCCACCTTTCAGTTCCCATCTTCGAATCTTTTGATATATGGTATCAGAAGAAAGTAATATTTTGATAAAATGTTAATCTCATGTGCCCCAAAAGCCTCTCTAGATGCTACTTAGATCGATGTTTAAAACTTCCACCCAGTGGACAACATATATATATATATATATATATATATATATATGTTTGGTTAAATTAATGTTGACATGCCTTTTTTAAAAAAAACTTTCAACATGTATGAAAGCTGGTAATATGAGCGTGCATATGCATCTTGCTAATTTGAGCTTAGGTGATTATCCAAGTTCGATAACACTACAATTAAAGCATTATTTTATCTGAATTTGGAGCTTCGGATGCAGAGATTCTGTTAGAAGCCAAAAAGAACTGTGCCAGTACCTTTCCGTGACTCTATATATCTTCTTTTCACAATAAATAGTTGAGTTAATTACAGTAAGTGTACTCTAAAGACACTTTAAATTAAAAATTATATATGATATCGTGATCACTCTTAAGTAACCAAAAATTAACTGGAATATGATCATATCAAAAAAGTGGTAGCATCAAAAGTTGCGATCCACTTAATTATCCTTTCAATCATCCAAGCCTAATATATATCATTTGAAAGTCCATACTCAAATTATGCATCCCACAAATGATGTGATACAATTCCTCGCTAAATAAACCTAATTTTTAATATGGCAGTCAATAATAGATATTATTTGATGTATATGAAGATGATAAGATATGAGATGAGACATGTTTTTAATTATTAAAAAGTAAGCGAAATATGCCATCATTCATGCATATAGTTATCTCATTTTGTACCATCTTCACGTACATCAACAATTATTTAAGGATGTGCACACTATATATACCCATCACCTCGTTGCACATCTGGGTGGGCACAAGTAGGACTCGTTTCTAGTTGACCTAATTTAATGGTTCTTAATTAATAACAATGTCGATTGTGTTAACTGAGTTAAACGAATGGAGTAGCTAGAGCATTTTGTCGATCGCTACAAAAGTTCTTCCAATATTCTCGAAGCTTAAACCTTCACAGCTCTCCAAATTAACTTTGCCAAAAAGATCCAATATTATCTTCTTCCGTGGCATCATCTTGTCCAAGTGTATGACAACGGTCTCGTCCTGACAATAAACATCAGCTTCATGACCCGAGTCGAAATAAGTAAATGTGCCATAAATGTGCCCTCGTTCGTAGAAAGCTATCGAATATTAAACATGGCACCCTAAGTTTCAGGGTGCATGTCCACCCCACATGCACATGCTAATGTTACATATGGTACACTACAATAAATGAGATGTCTACATGAACTACTGTGAACATGTCAAATAGCAATAACCTAAAATGTTGTTCGTCCATTAATTAGTTTAATGAAAAAAATATAAATAATATCTTGAAAATCATATGTTCGTACGTCCAAAATTGGACATGGTTTGAAGGAAAAATATTTTAAAATCAGCATGTATTTGTTACATCGGGAAAACACTACATTATTAATTGAAAGTCTCTGTTTGTTAATATCAATATCAATCTTCGGACCGAAAACTTCGATTTAATGGCTTACGATTTAAAACCAAGTATTTATAGTTTCACTTGTCTTTAACAAACACTCCCTCTCTTTTTTTTTCCTCTTGAGTTTATATTTGAATTCAGGTGGAATATACAGCCTAACTTTTGGTTTCAACACTTGACTTTCTCCAGGTAATTAAATATAAAATTTTCGAACGCAAATGGATAAATGCAATCCTCATTAGATACAATAACAAGTATTATCTAATACTAATGACGTAGTGAAATTCCTAGTCCAGGTACTTGACTCGACTGCCAATTTTACTACAGAACTATCATGAAGTATCTGTGGCTTTTCATAACGGAAGGAGTACGTGAAATGCCTCCTGTTACGGATCCAGCAAGAATCCTGTTTTATTCTGTTCTAATTTGACCCCTATAATCAAATAACCTTTGAGAGCCAATGACCTTAAAACTAAAAGTTGGAAGAAAGGCCCACCTTTCATTGATTCTGTTTGGACAATTCTTGATGTCTCAAAGCAAGGACGGAAACGTCATTTGCTAATGTCCCATTTTTTTCATTCTCACTTGTTTACAACACAGCAAAGGAACATGAAAAATGGGTTTCGATTGCTTTGACAACGACGTTTTTCAAAGCAAGCCATTTGCCAGGGGCCTCCTGTCGCAACTCTCATGCACATGTACATCAATCCAGATCCTGAAAATTTCATGTGAAAACAAAGCTTTCAGATGTGAAGTCACTAGATTCCGGATTTCACATGGATCCAACCGGTAGAATGAAACGAACAAAAACCAAAAGCCAACATGATCGTCCCAATATTGGGTCAGATATGACAGTTCTTTCTTTGGACAACACTATGGTATTTCAGACAAAAAGAATAGGATTACACAAGATCTGCAGCAAGTACATCAAAAATATTTTGACCAGGAAGGCTGCTATGCAATGGCAACTGCAGGTAATAAAAGCCAGTACAAATGGCAGGGAAGGTCCCTACACCTACGAGATTGCGTGTTTGTGCCTTTGTGGAGGCTGACACCACGGGGGTTAACATAATCAGAACTACCGGTTCTGACGAAAGATAAGCCGGCCACTGGTGGGGAAGCCTAGTCAGAGTCAGAAAAACCAATGGTCAATTAGACCACACATGGACCAGCCCCTGCCTATTCCCTGTATATATCTCATTGCGATCTTCATCATAATAAAGGGCAGTTATGTCCTCTAATGCTTCCGCAACTGTGTTCCTAAAGCTGGAAGGGAGAAGCTCCGCTTTGAAATTACTTGCACGAATTTTAGCAAGACATTTCCCAGTGAGTATGTTGCTGATATTTATGGATCCAGCTGCCAGAAACAAGTGGAAGTTGTATCAGATTAGCAGGAAGGAAAATGTGTAAGAAGATGAACAGAAGGGTCCACAATGTTGGTTCTTCTGATTTTTGCTCTGCAAAATAAGATGGGCAACATTCATCATAAAGAATAAACAGGAAGTAGTATTGCTTATCCTTTTATGAGTGTTAAATCCATTCTTTCAGGCACAAGATAATGGACCAATTAACAAACTAAATTACACTTGTTACTCAACCAGGCTGCCGACCCAAACCTAAGCTAGTGTCGTCCAGACACTGGTTTACACTTTACAAATGAAAGGAGTCTGGAAATAAAGAATGACTCAAGACATCTGGGATGTAAGCGTGGCTAAAAGACAACATGACAATCTTTGGAATAAAAGAATAAGCAATACCTTTTTTTTTAACCAAAAACAGCAATACCATCTACATGGTATCTGTTGTGGTTTAAACTCATATTGGAAATCTATGGGAGTTTCACCTCTATATATGTATTGTAGAGAATTCTCTCAACTCAATGCTTGGGTTTTGAGTTAGAGTTTGAGCCTTTAACATGGAATCAGAGCGGGTTTACCCATTGCATTGCCTCTCCATATGTGGAGACTTGTACCTACCCATACTGCGCCCCAAACCGACTGGTTCAGCCTGAGGGGGGGTGTTGTGGTTTAGTCTCATATTGGAAATCCATAGGAGTTTCGTCACTATATATGTAGAGGATTCCCTCAACCCAATGTCTAGATTTTGAGTTAGAGTTCGGTCCAGTATGAATACCCACAAGCTCCCAACCAAAAACATGGAATTATTTTTCTGTCCTAGTATGGGAGAAACAGAACCACCAGCAAGGAAACAGAAAAGCTCAGCAGGAAATAAAAGAGAACCAACGACCACACATATGAAAGTGATCCAAAGAACAGCATCATTACAAGCATCAACCTTGTCTTCACAATAGCGCCAGCCGATGAGTCAGAAGCGATGGGTAGAATTACTTCAGAAGATAGTGTGATTACAGTCAAGGAAATGAAGGATGCATGTTAAGTAAAATTAAGAGGAACAAAAGTCATAGATAAAATTTTAATAAAACACCATTGACCAGAACTACAGGTGCGAGATGGGCAAATGATATGGGAAGACCTCTGGATGAACTATAGATCGCCGCCATCACCGAGCTCTATGAAGGTTGCCTCATCGCTCGCCATCATTGTTTGACCTCACCGTGGTCATCCTCGAAAATGGGGATGGAATCCCTTGGTTGCAAAGGAATCAGGGGAGGACAAGACTCGAGGGTCCTTTTAATAGAATGCCAGGATTTAGTGGAATGGGAGTGGTGGACTGGAAGCGAGAAAAAAGGCGGGCCAGGCACCAAAGTGGGCTGACGCAGCCATCTTAGCAGCCTAGGCATTTATCAAGGTTGTCAGTCTAGGCAATCTGGGATACCTAGGCGGTCTCCCCAGCAGCCTTTCATCACATAGGCTGCGTCCAACCCAACAACAAAGAGTAAAAGAAATATGTGACCATGGGATAAGAAACTAAAGGCAACCTGAGGAATTAGGTTCACTCAAATTCCCAGGTGAGGATAATTCAGTGGAGACATAATAAGGGATGACATTTAGGGCAACAGCATCGATCTAATTCCAAAGTTGGTACCAGATAAGGATTTATTTGTATTGTAGGCAGATACCAGCTGAAATAAGTGATCAAAAAGCTGGCATTGCACAAAAGTTTGTCCCCGTGATAAAGGAAACCACATATGTTTCCAAGTTTAGAACTAGAGGAAAGAGGCAGCAAGAGCCAAGAAATCAACACCTAACAGTAGGCTCCGCTGAATCAGATGATATTTACTTTCAGCAGGTCACATATATCAAAAGGACATATTCTTTGATGAAGCAGACCAAAATTTACCATTGCCATCCATTGAGGCATCAGAATCAGCCTTGCAATAAGATATTATAAGATCTTGGTCACTAGTAATGTAGATGTTGTTGGTGTTGCAGTCAGGATGCCACAACAGGTGATCTTCAAAAGAAGTAACAAGTTCTCCTCGAAAGTTCCAAACAGCTGCTGTCCGATTCCGAAATGTCAAAAACAACTGATTTTCATATAAAAAGATAAATGCTGATGGAGTCATAAACTCTGCTCTGCTTACTTCCGCTAACTGGAAATTCCGAACCTATGGAAAATTTAAACCCAAAAAAAAAACTCTCGATCAACAAAAAATGGCTAAAAAGGTTATTTCCTTCTATTAATCAATAGTAAGAACAACTTACATCAAGTATTTGGAGATTTTCATTTTCTTGCTTGACAAGGAGCTTCTCATTGAACTGTTCTATAAAATCAACCTTTTTGGTCCGATGCAAAGGATGAGTGAATGATTTGAGAACGGTACCATCCTCTATAGAGAGTACTTTGAGAGGAACATGGCCGGGAGTTCTTTTAAATATCAACAACATTATACCTGGACTGTAACACCAACATAAGATAAATAAATATGCATTGATACATTTGACATTATGACCATTTCAATTCCTAAGAGGCTGGATCATGTCCAAGAAAACTATCCCAATTCCCAAAGAAACCTTAATGAACAAAATCAAGTTGCATAAAGTAGGGTCTCCCAGTAGATATTCATGTGGAAGTCACCAATGTATCATTTCTTATTTGTCCAATTGTTGGCACTATCTAGTTGGCACACATGCCACCAATAATTGCTGCCAACTAAGAATTGGGTCTCTTTCAGGTTGTTGACAAATTAAATTTTTTTTGAAATAGTTAGTTCCATTAGGCCAACTATTTACCTCGCCCCCCCCCTCCCACCAAAAACCACCACCCCCCACTCAGCATGACCTCTGCAGGGAAATATTGCCCCCCCCCCCCCCCCACATGCCTGCCCACCAGCCCACCTGCCAAAATCCTTTCTCCTTGTGTTCTCACATAAAGGACCTGTGGGGTGGATGTTTACTACCATGGGTTAAGCTTAACCATGATTAGATGATCCTCAAGTAATGCTTCATGACATCAATGGCAAGCGCATTGTTTCACTTACCAACAATGATGTTTTAAAACAATATTTATTTAAGGATGGCAATTTTGCAAGTTTTCTATAACAACTGTTTCTATGCAAAAAATCCAATTATTTAATGCTTGTTGACAGCCCTCACTCGACTCTCTTCCTATCACAGCCCTGGCATTGGTTCACAAAGGGGTCTGTTAAAACTGGAGGAAATGATTTCAAACAGCGATCTACTTTTCTGCCATTAAGAAAAAGGGAAAAGAACGGCCAGACAATGGAAGAATACCGTAGGTCCAGAGTCTAATGAAGAGAAATTATGGCATAGCAAATTAGCAATTCTAACAATTGCCAGGATCCTTTTAGATGGCTAAATGCTATCACATCAAAACATCACATTTCTGGGCTTAATGTTACGAGTACTAATGAAGACAAAGGAGGAAATGAGTTGGGATTCTCATTCTACATGACAGAAAAAGGCAATGTACTCTTTCCAATAAAAACTAACACTAAGAAAAAGCTATAGAATACACTTCAATGAACAAGAAAATTAGCAACAATAGATAAACTCACAGGTCTGAAGAAAATTTTCAAGTAGGAATTGATGAATGTTGGGGATGGAAGTAGAGGAAGGAAATGGTAATAAAATGAGTGGAAATTTTACCTAATCTTGATTTCTTGGACGTTCTTATCGGATATAGAATATAGCAGTGTGTAGTTTTTCAGGTCAAACACCTTGTACATGCTAATAAGGAAAAAAAATAAAACCAAATGTCAGATCAAGAAACCAAAAAGACTTGTTCGTAATAACTACATCGTTGGGAGGTTGATACCTGTCCTGAGCAGAAAAAGTTAGAACCTTGCCATTTACATCATCGAACTCCACAAAACCAGGCCATTTCAACGATTCTGACTCAAAAAGTGGAAAACCAGCATCGGTCTTTCCCTTCTTGATATATCTGAAAAAAAAGGAAGTTTAAAATAGAATTACACAGGCAAAAAGGAAAGAAAAGGGAAAATGGACAGGTAATGTACACACTCAATCCTCGTTGTTCTGCATTTCAGGGAGCTGAAGTTGTCTGCGGCGTATACTGAGACTGTAATAAGTGACTCATTGTTTTTGTTATAGAACAGGCTGCGAATTACTTCATCAGGGCTCACATTCATGAAGCATATCCTTCTGTTTGTTTCTGCAATTAGTAGAAGATGCATTTGCACTTTTTGCAATAATAACTCAGCAGTTAATAAAAAGTAACTAAAGTACACCACATTCCACTAACCTCTGCTAAATGCTGCACAAACACCAGATTGGGACAAAGCAAAAACAATATCCTGTGCAGCAACAATTTCAACAATTCTAGACCTCTTTTTCAGGAAAGGAAGCTGCAAATAGCTATGTCCCTTGGGATCATGAGTATCATATTCCTCCTGAAATAAGGGGCTAACAAGATTACATTAGAGTGGTCATCGTCAAGATAACTCTGAGCTTGAAAACACATATACCTTTATAAATAAAGATGAGCAGGTACAGTCACTTTGATACAGATCCAAAGTGTGTGACGATGATGGTGCAAACTAGAACAATCCATGAACAGGCAGCATTGAGAAGTATTTTAACAGTCCATTTTGTGGATCCACACAGAAGCAGCAAGTACACAAAATACACGATAAGCGAGTAAATGGGCTCAATTGAAATTAGACTCATCTGCTATCTTCTCTTGTTAGGCATAGGTAACTCAGTGCAGTTTGAAGGCAACAAATGTTTTGAATGAGAATGAGCCTGAAAGACTGCTACAACTAGCTAGAGCAAATATAAAGGATTTTTTAGAAATGCCCCTGTGAAATGATGGGAAGGTTGTAATCTTATTTGGCTTTACAAATTTCTAGGGTCATTAAATTTAAGTCTTTTAGTTTCCTAAGTCTTTAGTAAGGTTTTTATTAAGTGTCTTTTGGTATGGAGTGTCTCTTTGTTTTAAACTCTATATAAAGAGTCATGTAACCAAAGAATGAGGAGATGATGATTAAGGAGCTATTACTTGAGACTGGAACAGTCCGTGAGGTGCAGAGCGCCTGTGCATGTGTGGTGTTTGGAGGCTCCCGGGAAGGGAGGGTGTGAAGCCCCACGCGCCTCCTGTTTCTCTTCCCCGTCTTCTTCCTCCCCTGTTCTGCCTCTTTTCCCCTCCGTGCCAGTGCGTCTTTCTCTCTCAATCCTCTTTCTCTCTCTCCACAGCACCTAAAACCCGGTGCTTCCCCTTCTTCTTTTCCCCCCCCGCATCATGAAATCTATTGATATTCCAAAAACCTCTTGGAATCTTCATATTCCATACTGCCGCCTATAATCTGCCATTCGTCAAAAATAACACCTTGGAGTTAGTTGCCGTCCAGAAAAAGTATATTCAAGTGGCATATTCCGTACAGTGTAGTCATTAATTTTCTTTAGGACAAAAATGCCCTTACCCCACACCCTCACCTCTCTCTCTCTCTCTCTCTCTCTCTCTCTCTCTCTCTCTCTCTCTCTCTCTCTCTCTCTCTCTCTCTCTCTCTCTCTCTTCACCGGACAATTCTCTCTCCCTCTCACATACATAGTCCGGCGAGTGAAAAAGAACAGATAGAGAGAGAAGGTCAGATAGAGAGAGAGAAAGAGGGACGGAGGGCGGGAGGAGGTGCCGGAGGGGGGGCCACCCCCTCAGATTCTGGTCGGAGAGAGAGAGAGAGAGAGGTGTTGGAGGGGGGGACCCCCTCCGCTCCAGACGAAGGGGGTGGCGCGCGTGCGCGCGCGCGCGCGCGCGAGAGAGAGAGAGAGAGAGAGAGAGAGAGGAGGTGCCGGATGGGATGGGGGGTCACCCCTTCCAGTTTTGATTGGGGAGAGGACGGGCTCTTCAGATCCTTCGTTATTGGCTTACTAAGTGTTTCGGCCTCTGGAAGTCCTTGAGCAAGTGTTCTGACCAACTCTAGTGAGGGTGAGGGGTTGGCTGCGTGGAAACACAGTTTTTCCCCACTCTCGGGTAGGGCTTTAGACAGATCGGATACGGAGCGGATATAGATTTTTCATTTCCGATCCGAATAGCTAATCGGATAATCTGTATCCGCTCCGGATAAAATTCAGATACAGAGCAGATAATTTAGTCGGATTATATTCAGATTTGGAGATAATACGGATATTATCCGCTTCGAAAACATAAGTCTTAATAAGAGACATTAAGTGATCTAAAAAAATATAAAAAATCTGTAAAAAAAAATTAAGTATAAATGTCACAAACATTGTCCAAACAAAAGATTAACATTTGGTATATTATATATGAACCATTAGATCTAGGATCTAATGGTCAGAAATAACTCCAATTCGGAGCAGATCACCCGTTTCCGCGTCTGCTCTGTTTATTATCCGGATAATATCCGTATCCGAAATCCGCTCCGCCAGATATCTGTTAAACGAATAATATCTGCTTATTCGAATACGAATCCGAATTGGATTCGGATATTATCCAGATCTGTTTACAGCCCTACTCTCAGGTTGGTGTTTTAAACACAGAGCGCGCGACTCCAAACGTGTCGGTGGTGTGCAATGCGACTAAATCTCCTAATCACACTTGGGGTTTTGGCGCAACTCGTGTTGCATAAGCCTTGTCTAGCGCGTCTTTCTCTGGCTGTCTGACCGGTCGTCTAGACATGTGTCGGTTCTGTTGACACGTGTTTGAGACGCGTGGCGATGCGACGCGTGGCGCTACTCTGAGACACATGGCGCTTGGGACTTTTAGACCCGCAAGTCGGAGACAGCATGTCTACTAGTCGGGTGGGCACGTCTTAGGTGTTAATGTTTATAAAAGAGGAGTGCCAGCCGAGAGAGAAGCTTTTGGCTTCTCTGCTTCGGCCAACAACCAAGCAAGGGTCTTCTACAGCTGTCGATGGCAAATCTAGGAGAACTAGAGGAGATCTAAGGTGGATCTTGGTGTTGGAAGGTTCCATCGAGGCTAGATCTTCAAGTTGGTAAGGTGTCGTTCTAATTCTCCTTGGATTTCTTGAAGGATCTTCACCATCTAATCTTGCATGTGACCCAAATGTTAGGATTTCAGAGATTTGGAGCTTCTAGGACCTGGATTGGAGTTGTTGGAGCTTCTTGGAGCTGGGTTCCTCTTGAAGACCTGCAAGGGAGTTGTTTCCTCTCTTTTTGTAGGCTAAATCTTTATGTTTTTTATTGGTTTCTTGTGAGATCCAGGAATACTTAACTTGCATGCAGTTTTGGTGCGAGATTCCCAATAAGTTGGAGAAGTTATTGAGGGAGTTTTGGAGCTGATCTGGTGATCTTGGCCTCTTGGGGCAGGGGTTCATCTTGAAGACCCTTTTAAGGGTTGTTTTTATTCATTGGTATGGTGATTTCCAACCTTTGTTTGATTCTTTTGAAATTTCCTCACTGTTTGAGCATGCATGGACGTTTTCTGAAGATTTCCAAGTTTCAGAGTATGAAACATTGTCTTTGAATTGGTTCATAAGTCACAGATTTGATGGAAAACATGATATTCATGTTTTTAATCTTTTAAAAGTATGTTTTAAGGGAAATTTTGAATTCTAGTTTATGTTTCAACTTCTGTAGTCTCTTTTCCAAGTATATAGTTTCTTGTTTATGGTTTATGAAGCATGTATGAGGTTTCTGGGTGGAATTCCCGTGGTTTTGAGGTTTTGTGATGGAACGCGCATTTTTGTGCGACGCGATTGGAAGCACACCATTATCCCTCTGTGCAACTAAGGTTCCTTGGTCATGTGTTTTTCTAGTCGTGCGACTTTAGTCGTACGCTTTGTGGTTGGCACGTCTATCATCTGTGTAAACAGTGACTAATGCTCTTGGAACATGATGATTTGAAGTTAATCATTATGTATTTTAACGAGAGTTTTACATTTAGTTGGACTGTAGAAACGCGATGATATTTACCCTACACCTTTCACTAGTCAGGACCCCTAGTACCTTGTGTGCTTGCACTATGTGTGTTGACGAGGTTAGTCCCAATACTGTGAGCATTGTCAAGGTATGGTGTCGTCTTCCTAAACTTCTCTTTTGTGTGCCTTCGTTTGGTAAGGAGAAAGATGGCATGGGATAGCGTCTTGTGTCACTTAAATACTCATGGTTGGGGATAGTGACGCTATGCAGACATATGGGTCCCCAACTAGTCTTTAGTTTACTTCTCACTTGCCTTTCTCTTTGGACCCTAGAACCCAATCGAGTTGCTCAAGCACAAGGCTACAGCCCGGCCAGATTACAAGCATGGTTGGTTTAAGTAGCCTCCATTGCCTCTACTTGTCAGAGACGATAGATGTGGAGTGGCAATTGAAATGTGTTTCTAGTTGCGAGAATAGTGTAGTTGAGTTGTGTACTTCTTGACCGGGTCTATTTCGTGACTCAAGTGGGAGTTCTCCTTTCCAACTCGTGGTTTAGTTTACTTGTTCCATTTTAATTGCTAATAATTGCTTTATTTAATTTCAGCATATTAGTCATTTCGATATTGTTATTAACTAGTTTTTCCTTTCAAATTATTATTATTCATTGTTGATTACTTGTTCTACCTGCACTAACTCTTAGAGGATTGCCCTACTAAGCCGATGAACTTGTGAGGCTCATTCCCCTACCTTTGGTTTTGTTTTCATACAGTAGTGAGCACGCTAGCACCCAGCCAAGGACCGAGCCATAGACTTGAGAGTGTGGTGGTAATCTCCAGCAATACTTGTTCAATTTCGTCCACCTCAGAGTATGCCCCAAGATGATGCAAATATTAGACTTGAGGCTATAATATGTGTGGGACAATGTAATTAATATGCTTACGTAAATATGTTAGCTTATGACTCTTTTATGCATAGCATGTTAGTTTTATTTTCTTGTATTCTCACTAGACCGACGTTGTTTCCCTTCCGAGTCTTCGGACTCATGGAAACTGATATCTCTTTTATGCGAGCCACCTTTACCATACTTCTTCCAACAAAAGTCTAATTGATGTTCGATCTTGTTACGGTGAGCATATAATGAATCACAGCCTCAGCCACGTCCACGACCACACATGGAAGGCAAAATCGCCAGGATCGGCCCAGGATCACTCGATCCTAGATCGGATCGACAGTTGGGGATCCGATTCCAGAGGGAAGTCCTTGAATCACCTAGACTTCCAGCTGGATCGGCCGGAGTCAACTAAAATCTAGATCGGTCTAGGTCAGCTGACTCTAGGCCGATTCCATACGATTAGAAAGTCATTATTTTGATGGAATCACTAAAATCATAATTTTCTTCTTGGATGGGAGAGTTGACTTTTTATTGGTAAGAGATGTGATTTTTTTATATTTTTATTATATTCAAATGGGGAGTACTTCCTTATTTATATGTAATATCTTAAGTAAATGAAACTACAAATTCTAACATTTACTTAAATGGTATTCAAGTAAACAATACACAAAGTCATTAATATTTTATGCTTTTCTTATTTTATTATAGTAGTAATAATACACAAAATCTTATGTTGCATATACTATGAATGCATGTATGATTGATTTTTTAATTTTTATGCAAATGTTAGTTCTTTCAATTTATCATATTTTCCCTCATTTTCCTGATTTTTTCTGAATTTTTCACAGCTTCAGCCATGTCCACAACCACAACCTCCAGCCGTAAGAGCAAAAATACTACCAGATTCTCCACTCTCACTAGACGTAGTCCCATTCAGGTTCAGTTTGGTACTTGCTTGAAGGATCAGGAGAAAGTACCAGCCAAGTTAGGAACCTAAGTATCTGCAAGCAAATTATCTCTAACTTGTCTGAGACTATCATCAATTCCAAATAAACATTTCGTAACAATAAACCCTTCCGTTTCTCCAACTAGGTGACATCAACAACAGGTTGGTACATCTTCAATTCACTCCATAGACCCTGAACTTTAACAAATATTGAGAAATGGGTCTTCCTTCTTGTTTGAGGCTAAACAATCTTGAATAAATATTATAAATATGAGATATATTGCACTTTGCAAAATGTATTTTTGTTTAAAGTATCCCACATCTCTTTAGTAGTTTCCAAAAAGATAACATGATTAAAATACTTTGTTCACAGTTATTATTCAAACTCAAATAATATTTCATCATCAATTTCCCATACTTCATATGCTTTTTGTCCTCCTTTGTAGGTGGATCTTGCTCAACATGTCAAAGTTTCCATAGAGACAACAGCAAGAGACGAAAAGATCTTGCCCATTGGTGGTAATTTGTCCCATTCAACCTCTCATAAGTAGCCAACATATGATAAAGTTTCCCATTAAACTCTGGTTTGCCATGGCGGATCAGGGGAAACTTGATTCGCAATTCGCCTGATTCAGTCTGATTCACATGTATATAATATATATATATATAATACATTATATATGTATATAATGAGTATATATTACATATATATGTATATGTAAGGTATATATGCATGGATATATCTAACATATGTATGGCAGATATGAGAATGGGCTCAATGACTCACATGAGAAGACATAGAACTCATATTTGTTGTTTCATTTACTTAATAGGGTGTTTGGTTGTAGTTTTTTTACCTCTTTTTTCTCTAAAATTTAAAAAAGAGAGAGGACAGACACACAGACACGTTTGGTAAGTAATTTTTTTTAGGGAAGAATTTTTACCCTATGTAAATCTCTTCAAAAAAAAAAGAAACAAGTACGAAGCTTTTTTATTTTAAAAACACACGGCTCTCCCCCTGCACCGCGGCACCCCACCCCCCCGTCAGCGCCCCCCCTACACCGCAGCACCGGCACCCCACCCCCCGCCCTGAAACCCCCAACCGTCCCCGCCCTCCCCCCCACCCGCCCTGCGCCCCCAGCCCCGCCCACGCCGGAACCCCTATCCGCCCTGCACCCTTCCCCCCGCCCGCCCTGCGCCCTCCCCCTCCTCCGCCCTCCCCCCCGCCCCCCCTTGCGCCCCCAGCCCCACCTGCCCCGCCCCGCCGGAACGCCCACTCCCCCCCCCTAGCCCCACCCCCGCCTCCACCCCAAAACCCCCAGCCCCCCTCCCCTGCCCCCAGCCCCCCCCCCCCGCCCCGGAACCCCCACCCGCCCTCTGCCCTGCGCCCTCCCACCCCCCGCCCCAGAACCCCCACCCCCTCCCCCCCACCTGCGCCCCAAACACATCAATATAATTTTAAAATTTTTGATATTTTTACCAAACAGATAACATCACATTTTCATAATTTTAAATTTAAAGTTAAAAACAAACACAACATGATTTTTTAGGTAGAAATAGTTTTTTTTAATTGCTCCCAAACACCATAAGATATTACTTGTACATAACGATGTACCCCCCACTTCAATCTAATAAAAATATCAAAAAAATTATATCTCTTACCCAAAAAGTCAACTCTCTCATCTAAGAAGAAAAATGCAATTTTGGTGATTCCATCAAAATAGCGACTTTCCAATCTCTCATAATTTGGTCTATCTAAAAATTTCATAATTCAAATAAACCCAATAAAACACTAAAAAATCCAAAGCCCGGTGAAAAAAATCAAACATACATATGACTTCTCCAAGGAAGCCACTCTCCTACATATGACTTCTACAAAAGAGTCACTCTCCTACTAACTGGTCTATCGGTAAGAGATATGATTTTTTTGATATTTTTATTAGATTCAAATAGGAGGTATTTCCTCATTTACATGTAATATCTTAAGTAAATGAACAACAAATTGTTTCATTTACTTAAATGATATGAATGTAAATAAGGTATGAGTTTCATGTCATCCCATGTGAATCATTGAGCTCATTCTCATATCTGTCATACATATTTTACATATATCCATGCATATATGTCTTACATATACATATAGATGTAATATATACTCATTATATACATACATATAATGTATTATATATATATTTATATATATATATATATACACACATGCAAATTGGACCGAATTGATCCGATTTGGATTGATTGGACCGAGTCAGATTGAATCAGGGCGAATCCAATTTTGCCCTACATCGGCGCTCCAACAAACCATGCGTCAAGGTTGGAACGGGAGTGGATTGTATCGCTTCTACCATGACGACAACAGGATCAAATCAAAGCCTCTGCTGCAACCAAGTAACAAGCCAAACAAATGCTCTCACAGCAACAAACGAGTCAATGCATAAGGGAAAAGGCAATTGATAAACAAGCCCTTATGCATTGATAATCTCAAAGACAATTTCAACGAATAAACAATTCCTTACGCATAGATGAGTGATGAACGTCTGGAGAGAGTGATGCTTCCGCAACACGAAGGCATGTTGTGGCTCTTGTGTAACACAGTTGCACGCAAAGGCGTTAGCAACAATGTGTGACCCAAAGACGTCTAGCACAACTCAGTCGCAAGTCCGCGACAATTTTGATCCTGCGCGAGAGGCGTCCACAGCGTCCTCAAACATAAGTCCACAGCGGCTCTACCCTGTCGCAGGGGACATCTGTGGCATCTTCAGTCACAAGTCTACAGCAGCTCCATCCTCTCACGGGAGACGTCCACGGCAGCTAGTCGTGAATCCACGACGATTCTCCCATTGGCATAGGAGACATCCGTGATGCCACCCCCTGGCGTTGGTGCGAGAGAGACGTCGGTGTCACCCCCTTGGCACTGGCGCGCAAGACATCCGCGCACATCCACCCTCACTGCAAGAGACGTCCATGGTGTCACCTCCTAGCAGTAGGAGATGTCCACAGCATCCAACCCCATGAGAAGGTGTATGACTCCTATATGACGCAATCAGGAGAGGAGAGAAGGAGAGGTGCGATGGCGGCTACAATGAAGGGGTGCGGCAGCGGCAATGGAGGGGTGGTGCGATGGCAGTGTGTCAAGCCCTAATCCATGGGATAGGCTCTAATACCGTGTAGAACAATAATCTCCAATGATTTTTCTCCAAAAAGGGATCCCGTATGCACAACTTGTACACTAGGTACACAATAATAACATCATAACAAAAAAAACCTCAAAGATACAAATACCTTAACACTGCATGAGAAAGAATTCTGATATTTTATCCGCTACAAGCTTCAAATAAGCCAAGAGAAAGAGAAGTGAGAAAATGGAGATGGGAAGCTAGTGAAAACTTTTGGTTTCCTTAGTAGTGAGAGTCCTAAAGAAAAGAGGGTAGAGAAGTAACTGGGATAAGCAAGTTTAGAATAAGATCTTGCCTATCAAAACTAGAATTTGTATGTGCCAAGCTGGCTTTCAGAAGAATTTCAACTTATGAAAGTTATGATGGGTCAAGAAAGATATGGAGGACCAGGTGCATATTTTGTCAATACTTTCAGGAAAACATGGACCATAATTTTGAAACTGTGTGGAAATTCTCTTCGTTCCAAACTGCAGAGATGAGTGACCTCAGATGTATGGTATGGCGGACTCAATGGAAGGATGGCTGAATCTTAATTATCCAAAACAGGAATGTAAATTTTGGAAGATATGCTTACCTGCTATCTTTTGGGCTATTCGGAAGAAAAGAAACCACATATTTTTCAGAGATAAGTTTGGGTATACACTATACACTATGTTATTGTTAAAAGGCCCAAATTCTAACCCAAAGCCTAGGCATTGAGTTGAGAGAATCCTCTACATATATAGAGGTGAAAACTCCTACGGATTTCCAATATGGGACTAAACCACAACACGCCCCCTCATGCCGAACACAACAAGGGTAGAGACAAGTGTCCACATATGAAGAGATGATCCAATGGGTTAACCTGCTATGATATCATGTGAAAGCCCCAAACTCTAACCCAAAACCTAGGCATTTAGTTGAGGGAATCCACTACATGTATAAAGGTGAAAACTCCCATGAATTTCCAATACGTTGCAAGGGTTTTAATGCTTGTGCTCTCTCTTTCACTGTTTGCAGTGAAATGTGGTATTTTGGCCACCTTCTGGAAAGAATTTTCTCCTCCATGTGTCTTCTTTACATTCAACCTTTTTTCTTCCAGCTATCCAAACAGTAACTTTAGCAAAAACTCTAAGACTTGATTTCCTTTCTGTTCCAAACAAACAATGCATGTTTTTGTGTGTGTGTGTGTGTGTGTGTGGGGGGGGGGGGGGGGGGGGGGAGATCACCTAATGTATACAATGGAGGGTCTTACACTGAGCCACTCCTTGTGTACAACAATGCATGTTCCTCAGTCCAAACCATTAAATAAGAGCCCATGCAAAAAGTTTCATTTATGTCACTAATATTAGAATTTTTGCATAAAGACAATATGCACTTTAAATATGTTACTCTTTATTTTCAGCTTCAATTTTCATTGTACTTAAAGATCTAAAGTTGACTAGTGAATCAGAGGCTTCTAGTTTATTCTTTCTACTTTTAACAGTTCAAAAGTGGCAATGAATATCTTTTATTCTTCTGTCCAAGGACGTATAGGCATGTGTCCAACAATTGATGTGCCATCATTTTCTTTGAGCAGATAAACAACTGTGAAATCCTGGCAAAGGACTCTACACATTAAATCATCATCCAGAGTCCCGTCTTCAACTCATTAACCAGTTATCATGGTTTATAAGATGACTGCAATAGAACGAACACATCAAATGGAAAAATGTGTTAGTGGACAACTCGATAAAACAAACTGTTTTGGCAGGAACAATGTCTGATTTAAGATCTATTCGTTGTTCCTTACGGGGAAAGAGCAGGAAGGGCGATAGACCACCTCTTCATCTGATGATCCATACATGAAGGGACTATGAGTGTAAATTTTCGGTAAAGTGGGAATAAAAGGCCATCTTTTGGGAGAAATACGGAGAAGTGCGGTTGGCTGGGGATGGAATTACCCTCTCGACGAAGCTCGAGAGATATCGTGGCTGACCCTGCTAGCAACTCGTCGAACAGTTTTGGGAGAAAAAAGAACAACCAGGTATTTAGATATTCGATTGGTAAAGCAGGATGGATATTCGATTGGTAAAGCAGGACACAGAAAAGGTGCCCAGTTTCTTTTGTAGCCTCGTCCTCGATATTTAGCAAATAGTGGGTGACACCCACTTTCATGAAAAAAATGGGAAAAAAAAAACCTCGACCACCATTTCTGTGAGCAACAAACAAGGACAGGTTAATCCAGAGAAAAAGAAGGGAGAAAAAAGACCCGAATTCGACAACAGGTGAGGAAGCGGCACGGACCTGCAACCGTATGTTCCTGAACCTTTCCTGCGCGTTGCTCGTGCTAAAGGCCCGGTCCCTCCTCGAGCATATCTCCCGTCTCTGCAACTTCTTTACGGTGTTCACGAAACCATCCGACCTCGGCCTCTTCCTGGCCACGATCCGGCGGTTGCAGCACGGCCGGGGGCTGACAGAGAACCGTCTTCCGTCCATTCCAAACCAGCCCCCGACACGAATCCCGGCTCACAGCCAGGCTCGGGGCAATCGAGTGGCCGCCATGTCTGAGGCCAGACCAGCCCCGCGAGCTCCAATTTCAGGACCAAAACCCTCGAGAAATCTTCCCCCCCCAAAAAAAAAAAAAACTAGGTTTTCCCGACGCAGCGAATCCGGACGACACCCAGGAAACTTGTACAGCTTCCCAGCAAAATTAACCCGCCAGATTGCGACGAACTAGATCGAGGGGAGTGGCGAGCAAGAGCGACCAACGCCGGGGCCGACAAGCAGGAGAGAGAGGAGGCGGCCTCTTCTGAGTCCTCCTCCGCCCCCGACAAAAAGCGAATATAATAAATATATTTTGTTTATAATAAGGAGAAAAATATCGCTAAACAGATAGATGGTGATAGCAGGATTTGAAAACAGGGTTAGGGACGAGCCACAGGCCTCGCCGGCAGATCTGGTATTCGATTTTAAACGAAACAAAAAAAAAATCAAATTTCAAGTTGTCGAGATGGCGACGTGGCGCGTATCGGACGGAGATTGGTGTCGGCGGCGCCTGGAGGAATACCTCTGAAAGATGGGAAAATTACGAGAATGACACTGAAGTGTACGACGGCCCTTCTCTAGCCGGTATGCTGTGATGGATTGATTGGTGGAACCCTTGAGCTGGTTATAGAGAGCACGCGTATATATGTTGAGATTAAGAAAGAGAAGTAGTGTGCATATAAGAATTTAGGTGGAACATTTTTATAAATTGTGTCTAATTAATACATATTTTTTTATTTACATTAAGTATTTTAATATATATATATATAATTAAAATTTTATGTCAAAAGGTCAGACTTAATTCCTAATCCCTATAAGAATTTCAAGAGTTACAAAGCCCCTATGTTTCTATGTAACTTAAGTTCTAATCCTTATACGGTATTTATGAGCTTTAAAAGATGATTTTTATCTTTTTAGCATCAATATTCTCTTTTAAATTTTAACTTTACTCTTTTGTCTTTTCATCTCCTCCACATAGACTATAAACTTAAAGTAGTTATAGTGAGTCTATACTGTCCTATTACAATAAATATTATTCTTTATTATAACATATGTTATGTCATGTTACAATAAATATTATTCTATGTTACAGCATGCGTTAAACTCTATTATAATAAATATTATTTCATGTTACAATATGAGTTAAGTCCTACTATAGTATACGTTAAATTCTATTACAATAAATATTATTCTCTGTTACAGTATATGTTAAGTTTTATTACAGTCTATAACTGTAAATTTTAAGAAAATAAAAAATCTATTTACCTATAACTATTGAGATTCGAACTTAGATCTTCAAATACCTAACGTAGAATCTTCACCACTAAGTTACAACCACACTTGTGTTACAATATAACATCTTTTTTTTTTTAGAAAGTCTTGATATCACTTACAGTAAACGTACACATCATTTACAGTAAGTCTTATGCCACTTACAGTAAATATACACAACATTTACAGTAAGTCTTGACACCACTTATAGTATACGTTAAATCTTGTTACAGTAAAGAAGGCTTAATATTTACTATAACAAAGCTTAACGTATATTGTAACAAGACTTAACATATAATGTAACAAAGAATAACGTTTATTGTAACATTTACTATAATAGAGTTTAACATATAATGTAACAGAGAATACTATTTACTGTAACATTAACTTTAACGAGACTTAACATATACTCTAATAGATAATAATATTTAATGTAAAAGAACTTAACGTATACTGTAATACGACTTAATGTATACTGTAACAAAGATTAATATTTACTATAACAAGGAGTAACATATGGTGTAATAGAGATTAAACATATGTTATAATAAAAAATAACGTTTGTTGTAACATGACTTAACATATACTGAAAGTGGTGTCAAGATATATTGTAAATGATGTGTATATTTACTATAAGTGACGTCAAGACTTATTGAAAAAAAATGATGTTTTTGTTGTAACACAAGTGTGGTTATTGGGAAAAATGATGTTTTGTTGTAACACAAGTGTGGTTGTAGCTTAGTGGTGAGAATTTTGTGTTGTGTCTATGAAGACATAAATTCAAATTTCAGCAACCATAGGTAAATAGATTTTTTATTTTCTTAAAGTTTACAGTTATAGACTGTAATAGAACTTAATATATACTGTAACAGGAATAACATTTACTATAATAAGACTTAATACATACTGTAATAGGGAATAATATTTACTATAATAGAACTTAACATATATTGTAACAGAGAATAGTGTTTATTGTAACAGGACTGTTTAAACTTACTATAACTGTTGTAAGTCTACAGTTCATAGGGGGAGACGAAAAGACAGAAAGGTAAAGTGGGAATTTTAAAAAAAAAAAGTTGATGCTAAAAGGACCTGTGTAGGGACTAAAATTAAGGTACATAGAAAAGCGAGGACTCTATAACTTTTGAAATTATGACAGTGACTAAAAATTAAATCAGACGTCTGGCAAGGACCCCTAATTAATTTTTTCAAATATATATTTGTAAACATATAGAGATATATATACATATACTTTTATATAAGAATTGTGACGGTCCTGGATATTTATGCCCATTAAGGCTCCATATCTAGATCCGCCTCCCGCGAACGGACCGAAGTCTCGCAAGGGATATCTCACACAAGTGTCTAGTAAGAGTATAAAAGACAACTACACAGTATAAAACACAAGAAAGTACATGTGTTCATATCTGTTCACAAAATTGTACAGCTGTCCCATTACATTATTACATGTCTAATTAAAAAGTACAACTACCTAGGGCATACCTCTAGGGAGCACAAGCTCACACAGAAACTAACTACAACTCAACTGCTGGTGGTACAAGTCTGTCACAACGCCGCTGCAAGCCAAACACACGGCAAGCCCTGAAAAAAACTGTAGGGGAGTGAGCCTCAACAAGTCACAGGCTCAGTAGGGGTCACCCAAGAACCACAACAACTAAACAGAAGAGACCACAACCTCAAAGGGTCTCACTGGCCACACATATAGTCAGACCACATTCAACTTACTTTGACCAAGATTAATCAACAATTAATATAAACATATCAATTAACGTAAACTACGAAAGGTAAAAGAGAACAATTGGACTAGCATAACACTACTAGTCCGCCCAACTACTGGGAACACCTCAACCTTAAGCCTCACTAGCAGACCACTGCCCAGGCTCCAAGTTTCACAGGCAAACCATTGCCTCGGCTACGAGCCTCACATGCAAATTACCCACGTCGGGAAATCGAACTGGCATTGACTTGCCAAGTCCAGCACCATTGGAACCACAACGGGAAACGTACTTTAAACAAAGTATACAGCACGTGTGGAAGGTCACCTCACGACCTCCACGCACCTATACACAAATACCGGTTCATTACAACACTTGGAGAGTTGGTACACATTGTACCATAATACAAAGCCAACCCTTAAGGGGTACACAGAAAACACAAGTGCAGGGGTAACAGGACTGCTAACCAGAAGCTAGTTGTGACGGGCCTCATTATACCGGTACGGTTATACCAACCCACGTCGGTATAACAAGTGCTGCCACAGTGGGACATTTACCCAAACGATACATACAGCTGAGATACACGCGAATATACAACAGAGTAGCGGAAGTAAAAGAGAACTATCTCCATTCATTCATCATCCACATTAACCATACATGATTTTTCAAAATTTACAATGAGGAACTAAGAGTTCACATAATTTAAATTGCTGAAATAGAATTACAAAATGTCCACATAATACATTCCTTTCATGATAATTCTAATACAATGTTCCAAATACATACTATGAAGTACACAAATCACAAAGAAGCTCCAACAACTAGCTAGTCTCCGCGCTCGGAGTCCGTCTCCACCGTCTCCTCAAGCGGTGTCGTGTCACCAACTATACCTGTACGCCGAAGCAAGGAGTGAGTCCAAGGACTCAGCAAGCAACACTACTCATGATGTACACTTAGAAGTCCTAGTGGTTTCTACATGCACATTACAATTAGCAACACATAGCATGCTAGTCATTTCAAGTTTTCAACCTATCATGAACATTCTACAATTTTATACATAACTCATGCTTTCAGATTTCTAAAATAAACTTCACCTATCACATGGTCTCTATTCAATTTACTCATGAAACTTTAATCTTTAAAGAATCAAACATGAGAGCTATCAACATGAACAATTTACATGCATGAAAGGTAACGCAACTAGCATGGGTTTTACACATTTTTAAACACATACATGAACCTTTTTACATGCTTTAGGTTGCTGATTTCACATGATTCAATGGCTATAAATCTACACATGAGGGCTACAATGTTGCTTAAAACATATCATATGAACAATCTATCATGCTATTTGCACACATATTCATTAGTTGTCCCTAACATGGACTCTAAACATTTTTGCACACATAAACATAAGAATAATAACATGCATTTTCTGAATTCACATGGTTTCAGATTTAGTCTCACATGGGTTTCAATAACACATTTACACATCTAGAATTTCACATTTTTCTTTACACTAGTTTCCTCTTTTCACATGGTTACACTTTACACATACACATTCACATGTCACTTACACATTTACACATGGTCACATACACATTTCACATTACACTTTACACATTTTTAGGTGCCGTGACACATAGTCCAAACCACCAAAGAAGGACATATACACATCACATTACACATAGACGCCATCTAGGCATTCCAATGGCGACTCTTGGACTGCGCAGACCGGGAGAACAAGTCTCCACCCTAACCAGTGGTACTTGTCCACCTCCAGGATTTCCCCCTAATGCCCTTAGGGTCACTTAACACAATGAACTTTCTCAGGGGGACTTTTCCCTGATACAGCTCCACTGCCCTCTACGGAAGCAGTGTCACATTGGCACAGTTACACATTTACATTTTACCGTTTTACACTTGGTTTTACACATAACACTTCATCTCATTCACTTTCTCACTCACATGAATACCTCTGTTTTTCCTAACATGGTACTACAAATTTCAAGGTTTAATACACAGTAAACACACTAATCATGCTGGGTTTAAACAAAATCTAATCACATTACGATCATATGCACGAATTATCACATTTCACAAGAAAACACATAACTTTTTATTTACTGATCCAAATCCGAAATTTTAACCACATGCTGTTTTCGGGTTCTAGATGATACCCTCAATTTTTCAGATTTTTCTGAGCTAATAGGATTTACAGAAAATAAAACGCCTAATTAGCATGCTATTAACAACTTAAATTAACATGGTCTAACACATTTTGCAAATTGGCCACTTGCTGTTTACACATAAGCCATTCACATATGCATGAACTGAGAACACAAAATTTCCCTAATTCATACATCTATGGATTGAGCCCTACAAATCATTCTTGCATGCTTTTATTTTACCGAACCAAATATATTCGCAAATTACACAAGCATGGATAAATTACCAAAATTTGCAAACACATATGCTAACCCACTGATCTTCATGATTAGGCTAAAACCATGGCATTCATACACATTCTAATCAGGAAAACTAAATTTGTAAAATCAACACTTCATGCTCACAAGTTTAAGGAACACCATTTCCCACATCCACCAACACACACCATTCATCCACACACCACAAACACAATATACATAGAGTATAAGGTCTACCATATATCCTCATCACGTAAAACATACCGAAATTAATGTATAAGAGGGACAGAACAGCTCACTGTTCTGTTCAGAAGAACTCGCGGCGGTCTCTGGCCGCTGACTCAGAGTCAGCGGCATGGTCGATGGACGCCAAGGATGATCTGGACGTCCAGGGACCTTGCCGTCTAACCAGGTCTGTGCAGAAACACAGACCCGAGCTCTGAATCTTGGGTGAATTGGAGGGTCTAGGACTCGAGGAAAAATCCTTAAAATTCACAAAACCATCCTAGACTCATAAGGGGACATCAAGGATAGGTCACTTGCCTTTCAAAATTCTTCTAAGGGATTTAAAGGCTTGGTGAAGACCTCCTTGGGCAGTCCCAAGAAGTTGCAGAACCTCCCTCTAGATCGCCTTCCTCCGGGCTCCTGATGATCTCCACGCCGAGGGGATGTCGGGGAAGCCTTCCTCGTTGGTCCAGCAACCTCCTTGCAGCAGGGGGACGCCGGATCCAGGTCCAAGGGGTCGGATTTGAGGGTTCTAAAATGGGTTTTTCTCACAGCTCACCTAGGGTTTTCTCTCCTCTATTTCTCCTCTTGCAAGGTGAAGTGAGAAGTGGGAGAGGCCAAATTCGGGTTCAGACCTAATGAGAGCCCCTCACCCACTCACCATACCGATTTGACAAGCTGAGAGCCGTTGGGGACATCCCCCCAATGGAGGCCATGCCTTGCTCCCGGATTTTCTGGCTCTGCAACGCATGCAGGTCAGAGAAGTTGGCGTCCATATCGCTGGACGCCGGAGTTAGTGTTGGCGTCCAGGTCTGGACGCTGACACCAGATAAACGGCCTAGGGTTGACGCCAAGGTGGCCTTCGGCCAGAACCCTAATTATGCAGAAAACCATGCATACCAAGCATATATACATGCAATATGTATATGGTATTATATCCACACTATCATCATGCAATATATACATTATTTATACTTAATATAAACACATGCACACGTAATTATACTAATTAATACGTACGTAAATATGTACATACACACACAAGCACAATATACACACATAATACAAATAATACGACGGAAATTAGAGGGCCTTACACCCTCTCCCCTTAAAGAAACTTCGTCCTCGAAGTTAGAACGACACTACTCAAACAAAAGGGATACTTCTTCTTCATCGCATCCTCAAGCTCCCACGTAGCCTCCTCACGTGAGAAGTTCCGCCATAGAACTTTCACCGACGCGATACTCTTGTTCCGGAGATGCTGAACCTTCCGGTCAAGAATGGCTACTGGTTGCTCGACATACGAAAGATCTGGCTGGATCTCCACGGGCTCATGACTAATCACATGAGACGGATCTCGGACATACTTCCTGAGCATAGATACGTGGAATACAGGGTGAACGCTAGCCAAAGCTGGGGGTAATGCTAGCTCGTACGCCACGTTGCCCAAACGTCTGAGAATCTCATATGGGCCAATGAACCTAGGGCTTAGCTTGCTATGCCTGCCAAATCTGACAACACCTCGAGTAGGCGATATCTTCAAGAAGACATGATCGCCAACCTCGAACTCCAAATCCTTTCTCCTGTTGTCGGCATAACTCTTCTGCCTATCCTGTGCCGCAACAAGCCTTTTCCTGATAAGCTGAATCTTATCCGAAGTTTCCTGAACCAACTCCGGTCCGATCAACTGCCTATCACCAGTCTCCTCCCAACATAAAGGAGATCTGCAGGGCCTACCATACAACGCCTCGAATGGAGCCATACCAATACTAGCATGAAAGCTGTTGTTGTATGCGAACTCCACAAGAGGTAATGACGCTCCCAATCATCCTTCCAATCCAGAACACACGCTCTCAACATATCCTCGAGCGTCTGGATAGTCCTCTCGGACTGTCCATCGGTCTGGGGATGAAACGCCGAACTGAGCTTAAGCTCCGAACCTAACGCATCCTGAAGACCCTTCCACAATCTCGAAGTAAATCTCGGATCTCGATCCGAAATGATCGACTTCGGCACACCATGCAATCTAATGATACCGCTAACATACAATCTAGCTAAACTCTCTACTGACTGCTTCTTCTTCATAGGCAAGAAATGAGCAGTCTTCGAGAATCTATCTACAACTACCCAAATCGAGTCATTGCCCCTTCTAGATCGAGGCAAACCCGATACGAAATCCATAGTGACAGCTTCCCACTTCCATACGGGGATATCCATCCTCTGCATAAGGCCGGATGGTCGCTGCCGCTCGGCTTTCACCTGCTGACATACTAGACATCTAGACACATAATCCGCAACATCTTCTTCATGCCGGACCACCAAAATGATCTCTTCAGGTCTTGATACATCTTAGTGTTACCCGGATGAATAGAGAATCGCGATCTATGAGCCTCCGCTAACACATGCTCACGGACATCTACCACATCGGGGACACAAACACGGTGCTGAAATCTAATCACACCGTCCTCATCACGAGCAATGCCCGCCTTACCCACTAACTCTAACAATCTAGGATCGGCTTTCTGCTGCTCAATCACCTCATCCAAGACTGAGGATCTAAGGGATAGCTGAGCTACAAAAGCCTGACACAACGATGGCTCTAACTCGGTCATAGAGCACGCTGCATCCTCCAACATCTTCCAATCCTGCTGGAGCGAAGACCTCTTTCTACTAAGAGCATCCGCTACGACGTTCGCCTTTCCAGGATGATACTGAAGGTCGAAGTCATAGTCCTTCAAGAACTCAATCCATCTCCTCTGCCTCAGGTTTAATTCCTTTTGGGAGAAAAGATACTTCAAGCTCTTGTGGTCGGTAAACACCTCAAATCTGACACCATAAAGATAGTGCCTCCAGATCTTTAGTGCATGAACCACAGCTGCGAGCTCTAAATCATGAGTCGGATAGTTCCTCTCATGCTCCTTCAACTGACGAGAAGCATAAGCCACTACCCTCTCTTGCTGCATGAGCACACAGCCTAAACCAATCTGAGATGCATCCGTATAAATGGCAAAACCTTCTAGACCACTGGGCAATACCAATACCGGAGCAGAAGTAAGCTTAGCCTTCAATAGCTGAAAGCTACGCTCACATGCCTCAGACCATACGAACTTCTCACCTTTCCGGTCAGCTTTGTCAAAGGGGCGGCGATGGATGAGAAACCCTCAATGAATCGCCGATAATAACCAGCTAACCCAATAAAACTACGAATCTCCGAAGGGGTCCTGGGAATCTCCCAATCCATAACTGCCTGGACTTTTGCTGGATCAACTGCAACACCAGCGCCGGAGATAACATGCCCGAGAAAATGAACCTCGCGCAACCAGAACTCGCACTTGCTGAACTTCGCATACAGCTTGTGCTCACGGAGAACCTCTAAGACTAACCTCAAATGCTGACGATGTGTGGCCTCATCCGGAGAATAGACCAACACGTCATCAATAAACACAACAACAAAGCTATCTAGATACGGACTAAACACCCGGTTCATGAGATCCATGAACGCTGCAGGGGCGTTGGTCAATCCGAAAGGAAGAACCAAAAACTCATAATGTCCATAACGGGTTCTAAATGCCGTCTTGGACACATCCTCACTCCTAATCCTCAACTGATGATAACCAGATCGCAAGTCAATCTTGGAAAAGACTGATGCCTCTCGCAACTGGTCAAACAGATCATCAATCCGAGGTAAGGGATACCTGTTCTTCACAGTCACCTGGTTTAGCTTCCTATAATCAATGCACAACCGAAGTGACCCGTCTTTCTTCTTGACGAATAATACAGGTGCGCCCCAAGGGGAAACACTAGGGCGAATAAATCCCTTATCGAGCAATTCTTGCAATTGCTTCCTCAACTCGGCTAATTCTGCAGGGGCCATCCGATATGGGGCCTTCGAGATAGGAGAGGTGCCTGGAAGCAACTCTATAGTGAACTCTATCTCCCTATCCGGTGGCAATCCAGACAAGTCATCGGGAAAGACATCTGGAAAGTCCTGCACCACATCATCTCTGCAAGAGTCAGTGACGAACCAGCATCGGGTACTAGCATAACGCTGGCAAGAAATGCGTCACAACCCTTGTTCACCATGCGCATCGCCTTCATGGCAGAGATAACTAACTTTCCCGCTAAGTTCTTTGGCAAGGGATGAGAGAACTCATCCTCACCAGGAATGCGGAAAACAATCTTCTTCCTACGACAATCCACTAACGCATAGTGCTCCTCTAGCCAATCCAGACCAAGGATACAATCATAATCCTTCATCTTTAGCAAGAAGAAACACCCATCTAGGAATCTATCCTCAATGCACACAGGTAACGACGGAATGCACTTCCTAGTCGATACCGTACCCGCAGGGGTGTGCACAGACAAAGGGACCTCTAACTCCTCAGACTCTATGCCTGACTCTAGGGCTAACTGCCTAGCGAACCGCTCGGAAATGAACGAGTGAGTAGCACCCGTATCAAACAAAACCCGAGCGTGCACACCGAAAAGTAAAACTGTACCTTCGGTGACATGCTCCGCCTGCTCGGCGTCCTCACGAGCTAACGCAAACACTCGAGCTGGGGCTCGAGGCCTTCCTGGTCGTCCTGTAGCTGGCGCGGCTGCCGCTACTGCTGGTACTGGCGCTCCACGCTGAGCTTCCTGCTGAAGTCTTGGGCAATCCTTGATCTTGTGGTCGTTGCTCCCACACTTTAAGCATCTACCCGCTACTAACCAGCACTCGGAACCTCCATGGGTCTTCCCACAATGGGGACACTCTCTCTTCGCACCGGGGGAACGTACAGAGGTACCTGAGAGTTGCTGACTGCCATTTGTTTCTGCGGTGTCTGGTACACCGTTTTCCTCTTATCTTGCCGCTGGAATGTCGCTGCCGGCCTCTTCTGCGAAGCCTTCTTCTCCTCCAGATACTGCTCCATTTCTCCCTCCTGTCTGCAGGCTGCGCTGAGGGCCTCGTCTAGCGTGCGGTGGTCGAACGCCACGAGCCTCGTCCTCAGTGATGGTTTGAGACCCATCACGAACTTCTTGGTCTTCCTGCGCTCATCCTCTACTATATGCGGTGCATATTTAGAAAGTTCAGAAAACCTTGCCTCGTATTCCAGGACGGTCATTGATCCTTGCGTCAGGGAAAGGAATTCTTGCTCCATCTTGTCCTGGATATGCTCTGGGACGAACTTGGCTCGGAAGAGCCTCACGAACGCGTCCCATGCCACATCTACTGCTCCGTCCTCGAAGCGCGTACGCAGTAGGGAGGACCACCATACATCAGCTCTCTCCTGCAATACACTTCCATAAGCACTAACCAACAATTTCTAACTTGACAAACAACATACAAGCATAAACCAAAACATACCTGTAGCATGTAGGTGGCTAAGGTCACCTTGTCCTCGTCAGGACACCTGATAGCTCGGAAGATTTTCTTCGTCTCCCTCATCCAGCTTTCTGCCATTAGCGGATCACTCTCCCCCTTAAAAGAGGGTGGGGCCATCCTCTTGAATCGCTCCATGATGGAAGGTCCACCATGGTCCTGAGCTGGGGCCTGAGCCTGCTACATTAAACAATAACAATATACAATAAACACAATATCATGCAATTTAAATAGCAAACTACTAGGTTGTTTTATTATTCTACCTAGGCCTCCAACTGGGCCTGGAGTGCTGCCTGGGTGTGGGCCTGCGTCTGCATGGCTTGCACCAGACCTTGCATGAACACTCCATAGTCCACTGGCGGTGGTGGGGGAAGCACAGGGCCCTGTGGGGCCGGGGCCTGCTGCTCCGCCCGCTCCTCACGCCTCTGCTCGTCGTCGCGAGCTGGCACACCTCCACGTCGTCCACGGGAAGCCATGGCTGTAATAAAATTTCAGCCACTAATTAGAGCTAGGTTACTAAGTTTTCTAACCATTTCTTATCTATCTTTCACTTCCTATTAATGTTTTCTACACATGTGGACATACTTAGCATGCAATGGGGATGATGACTTAGGTATATTCATGTGCAATCTCAACCGGTCGCTCTGATACCAATCTCTGTGACGGCCCTCATTATACCGGTACGGTTATACCAACCCACGTCGGTATAACAAGTGCTGCCACAGTGGGACATTTACCCAAACGATACATACAGCTGAGATACACGCGAATATACAACAGAGTAGCGGAAGTAAAAGAGAACTATCTCCATTCATTCATCATCCACATTAACCATACATGATTTTCAAATTAACAATGAGGAACTAAGAGCTCACATAATTTAAATTGCTGAAATAGAATTACAAAATGTCCACATAATACATTCCTTTCATGATAATTCTAATACAATGTTCCAAATACATACTATGAAGTACACAAATCACAAAGAAGCTCCAACAACTAGCTAGTCTCCGCGCTCGGAGTCCGTCTCCACCGTCTCCTCAAGCGGTGTCGTGTCACCAACTATACCTGTACGCCGAAGCAAGGAGTGAGTCCAAGGACTCAGCAAGCAACACTACTCATGATGTACACTTAGAAGTCCTAGTGGTTTCTACATGCACATTACAATTAGCAACACATAGCATGCTAGTCATTTCAAGTTTTCAACCTATCATGAACATTCTACAATTTTATACATAACTCATGCTTTCAGATTTCTAAAATAAACTTCACCTATCACATGGTCTCTATTCAATTTACTCATGAAACTTTAATCTTTAAAGAATCAAACATGAGAGCTATCAACATGAACAATTTACATGCATGAAAGGTAACACAACTAGCATGGGTTTTACACATTTTTAAACACATACATGAACCTTTTTACATGCTTTAGGTTGCTGATTTCACATGATTCAATGGCTATAAATCTACACATGAGGGCTACAAGTTGCTTAAAACATATCATATGAACAATCTATCATGCTATTTGCACACATATTCATTAGTTGTCCCTAACATGGACTCTAAACATTTTTGCACACATAACATAAGAATAATAACATGCATTTTCTGAATTCACATGGTTTCAGATTTAGTCTCACATGGGTTTCAATAACACATTTACACATCTAGAATTTCACATTTTTCTTTACACTAGTTTCCTCTTTTCACATGGTTACACTTTACACATACACATTCACATTGTCACTTACACATTTACACATGGTCACATACACATTTCACATTACACTTTACACATTTTTAGGTGCCGTGACACATAGTCCAAACCACCAAAGAAGGACATATACACATCACATTACACATAGACGCCATCTAGGCATTCCAATGGCGACTCTTGGACTGCGCAGACCGGGAGAACAAGTCTCCACCCTAACCAGTGGTACTTGTCCACCTCCAGGATTTCCCCCTAATGCCCTTAGGGTCACTTAACACAATGAACTTTCTCAGGGGGACTTTTCCCTGATACAGCTCCACTGCCCTCTACGGAAGCAGTGTCACATTGGCACAGTTACACATTTACATTTTTACCGTTTTACACTTGGTTTTACACATGACACTTCATCTCATTCACTTTCTCACTCACATGAATACCTCTGTTTTTCCTAACATGGTACTACAAAACTTCAAGGTTTAATACACAGTAAACACACTAATCATGCTGGGTTTAAACAAAATCTAATCACATTACGATCATATGCACGAATTATCACATTTCACAAGAAAACACATAACTTTTTATTTACTGATCCAAATGATCCGAAATTTTAACCACATGCTGTTTTCGGGTTCAAGATGATACCCTCAATTTTTCAGATTTTTCTGAGCTAAATAGGATTTACAGAAAATAAAACGCCTAATTAGCATGCTATAACAACTTAAATTAACATGGTCTAACACATTTTGCAAATTGGCCACTTGCTGTTTACACATAAGCCATTCACATATGCATGAACTGAGAACACAAAATTTCCCTAATTCATACATCTATGGATTGAGCCCTACAAATCATTCTTGCATGCTTTTATTTTACCGAACCAATATATCGCAAATTACACAAGCATGGATAAATTACCAAAATTTGCAAACACATATGCTAACCCACTGATCTTCATGATTAGGCTAAAACCATGGCATTCATACACATTCTAATCAGGAAAACTAAATTTGTAAAATCAACACTTCATGCTCACAAGTTTAAGGAACACCATTTCCCACATCCACCAACACACACCATTCATCCACACACCACAAACACAATATACATAGAGTATAAGGTCTACCATATATCCTCATCACGTAAAACATACCGAAATTAATGTATAAGAGGGACAGAACAGCTCACTGTTCTGTTCAGAAGAACTTGGCGGCGGTCTCTGGCCGCTGACTCAGAGTCAGCGGCATGGTCGATGGACGCCAAGGATGATCTGGACGTCCAGGGACCTTGCCGTCTAACCAGGTCTGTGCAGAAACACAGACCCGAGCTCTGAATCTTGGGTGAATTGGAGGGTCTAGGACTCGAGGAAAAATCCTTAAAATTCACAAAACCATCCTAGACTCATAAGGGGACATCAAGGATAGGTCACTTGCCTTTCAAAAATTCTTCTAAGGGATTTAAAGGCTTGGTGAAGACCTCCTTGGGCAGTCCCAAGAAGTTGCAGAACCTCCCTCTAGATCGCCTTCCTCCGGGCTCCTGGGTGATCTCCACGCCGAGGGGATGTCGGGGAAGCCTTCCTCGTTGGTCCAGCAACCTCCTTGCAGCAGGGGACGCCGGATCCAGGTCCAAGGGTCGGATTTGAGGGTTCAAAATGGTTTTTTCTCACAGCTCACCTAGGGTTTTTCTCTCCTCTATTTCTCCTCTTGCAAGGTGAAGTGAGAAGTGGGAGAGGCCAAATTCGGGTTCAGACCTAATGAGAGCCCCTCACCCACTCACCATACCGATTTGACAAGCTGAGAGCCGTTGGGGACATCCCCCCAATGGAGGCCATGCCTTGCTCCCGGATTTTCTGGCTCTGCAACGCATGCAGGTCAGAGAAGTTGGCGTCCATATCGCTGGACGCCGGAGTTAGTGTTGGCGTCCAGGTCTGGACGCTGACACCAGATAAACGGCCTAGGGTTGACGCCAAGGTGGCCTTCGGCCAGAACCCTAATTATGCAGAAAACCATGCATACCAAGCATATATACATGCAATATGTATATGGTATTATCCACACTATCATCATGCAATATATACATTATTTATACTTAATATAAACACATGCACACGTAATTATACTAATTAATACGTACGTAAATATGTACATACACACACAAGAACAATATCACACATAATTACAAATAATACGACGGAAAATTAGAGGCCTTACACTAGTCCCCATACCTTAAAATTATAATACAACGGAAAGCACCTTTACGAGGGTATATCACACAGTGGAAGGTCCTACACACGACCTCCACAGAGCACAATTTCTCTTCAACACTTGAAAAGACTGGTCACAGCGTACCAAGAGAAACAAATTCCACAAAGGGTACATATACCTACTACCACGAGGTACCACCACAAAGTCTCAGAACAACGGTGCTAACGACGGAGCACACCACAACCAGTGAGTCTCCGCTCACCAACCACAACTACAACCGTACCAACACCAGGGCACACCTTAGTGAGGAAGCCCTCAACAATGAGTAACAACACAAAAGCCACAATCGGAAGTAAAGCACGAGTCGGAAAGGAACGACGCCACCACACGGGAACAGACTACTAGCTGATCAGGCCAATATCCAACCCGGACAACACAACACAAGAACAACCTCTCAGTCTCGTAGCCACGGACCCTCAGTCCAGCTACGGCTCCACAAACTCACAAGTCAAGCAACTAACTGTGGAGACTAACAAACACCACCACTACCTGCAGTCTCACACACTGCAGGCCCATGCCTGGCACCTTTAGGGACTCAGGCCCGAGCTCCCTAAAGTGAGGCACTGGAACAGGATTAGCTGGGGCCCAGTACGTCTACTGGTATCCGTACCCCCAACCACGAGCGCACTATAAGCGACTGCACACCCACAAACACAAGCCGCTGCCCTACTGTCGTCTTTCCCTCAGCCGGACGTACAACTCAAACACAGAAGTGAGGGTGTCCAGGAAGACGACACAGACCTCGACGGTATCACATTGTACCGGGACAAATCCCGAGCACAACAAACACACGTGCCTGGCTCACAAAGAACCTGGGGTACCCGACTAGAGAGGCATTCCGGAATAGGCACCGGACCACCACACTTGGCAATACACAAACCACAACACTTACACGTTTATTACAAACCACAATACACCTGTGAGGAGTAGCTTGTCCTGGTCGCTCGTGACCTACAAGCTAGCCTACACAAACACATATATGAACCATATTAATAATAACACTATAGCCTAACATCGGCCACCTCGTGACCTCCGTGGCAACACACACACCACTTAACACATAAATCAGTATAATATTCTTTGAAGGACAACAACAGACCAGGGCTAGGTCCACACATGACCTTCACTGCCCAATCACCTCAAAGTAACTACATAAATTATATTACAATAATTATAACGACGACCACTAGCCATGCATACACATGCATGACACACAAATCATGGAAACACCACAATGTCACGGCTAGGTTCACACAGGAACCTCACTGCCCAATTACTACGACAAATCATAAGAATTACATTATGACAATGCGTGTGCCATACACACACCTAAACCACGTAAACTTCACACATATAGCACAAACGACACGCCAACCACGTAAAGCATGCTCATCTAGTGAGCACCACGCTCTACGAGCACCACATGTGCTAGCGCACCACAAACCAGTGCCATGCACAACATTTAATAAATCATCGAATAAACGTACTTTGAAAATATGCATCAAAAGACCTCTCAGCTAAAGTTGCGACATGAGGATGTGTCACCTTCAGAACGCAACGCCCCGACCTGTCGCAATAAGAAACCCTATCGCGACGGGTTGGCCTGTCGCGACCTTGTCGCGACGGCAAGGTATGTCGCCTTGACAGGCGCAAACCCTAATCCGGGAGGAACTCCACGGATTACCACTCCAGACCATTCAAACCACGATTAATTCACGTTTTCCATGCTTTAATGGATACCCTAGCATGGTATCTATGATTTATAAACTGGAAAACACATCAACCACACCATGCACACGATCCAAGCATCAAAACAAGGTGGGTTCTCCCTACCTTCGCGAAGAACACGAACTCCAGGCGTTTCCCCTGCTCCGCACGACGTCCTCATGGCGAGAACACGCCAAGAACTCCACCAGGACCTCGAATCGCCAGGAAACCCCGCAGCAGCTCCCCCCTGGTCGAGCAGAGCCTGTGGAAGCTCTGTTCGGCCGGGGTTCTTAAAAACAGCACAACAGTTAAGAATGCAACGTAGTCCTACGTCACGACCTGAACGCGACGTGGGAGGCCGTCGCCTTCACACTCCTGATGTCAGCAGGCCACCCAGCGCACGACACTTGGCGCGCATGCAGATGTCGATGCTCAACGGCGGCAACAGGAACGCGACCATCAGGGCTGTCGCATTCAGAACGCGATGCATACCCCTGTCGCGTTCATAGGCAGAAAACCTGTGAGCGCTTTAGGCCCAACCTGGCGGCCCACCAAGCCTCACAACACACGCAAACACCTGAAACACGTACTAATGGGCCACACATTGGTCACCAAACCCACTAAGCAGGGATCCGCAAAGATCTGAAAAATGGCACGACGTTACAAGAATGGTTGTATATAATTGAGGGTTTTATTAATCAACTTAAGTTGTTATTGAATTTTGTTGTATGTTAAAATGGATTGTGATGATAATAGAAATTTAGGTGAAAAATAGATAGTTATTATTAGAATACTTAAATAGTTTTTTTGGAAGTAATATGTGGTGGGTTAGGAGTTCAAGTGGGAGTTGGAAACAAACTCCACAAAGAATTGAGTTTCCATAAACCTTGTTTCCTTGTTTGCATTTCAAATCCCATTAGGATGATCTCTTGATTAAGAAAACAGTGTTGGTGTTAGCCCGCAACTTTGGACCTATGAATATGGTAGAGGAAGTTAGGTTAGGTTTTGGATTAAACTTTTTATGTGTGTCGACTTACTGTTCCAGAAGTTGGAGGAGTCTGGCGTAGGAATGTGCAGGCGAGCGGGAGTTGCTCGAAGGAACCTTTGGCTGTGTCTAGGAAGAGTTCTCTACTCCGATGTTCAATTAAGAGTTACATGTAGAAAGATGTAACAACTTGGATTTTAAAAAATAAAAAATATAAACCTGGATGAATAACAAATATTTATGAAATAAACAAACAAAGATTTAATAGAAAATTTAGAGTGCAAGTGAGTTTAAATAGGATTTAAAGAAAAAATAGACATTAAATTTATGTTGCAATTTATCTAATATTACATTGTGTCAAATGAGTTTACACCTAAGATTAGTGGACCACTAGTGGCGCCTAAAACCTAATCCAATATAGGAGATTTAAATCTCTGTACAACTGCTAATCAAGATAGAAATTAAAGAAGAAAACGAGCTTAAATCCGAGTTGGAATTGAACTGGGATCCAACATAAAAGGAAAGTGCCAAAATTAGAACTAGTAAAATCGTGACTCATTAAGAAAGGGTCACTTGCCATATCAAATACATTCAAACTGTGAAAACAAACAAGTCATATTATGGGAAGGAAATCGCATGGGACTCGAAGTTCGATTCATATTAGGAATCCTATAGTCTTAAACCAGTTTAAATAAAACTTGAAACCCTGCCTAGCTATCTCTCACTACTGTTTGGAGATTCTGGACGTGGAAAAGAGTCAACTGGAGAGAGAAATGAATTGCGACAAGTTTAGAAACCTGTTACCACCATCATTCTTCTTCTTTTTTGGAATACACAATAGGTGTTTGGAGAGAAAGAACACAGCAAGCCAAAGACATGTTCTTCATTGATCTTTATTTATTTCTTCTTGAATCATCAAAAATATAAGTGTTCTCTTAGGGTAAACATGAATAAATCTTTATGTAGGTAAATTGTAACACCATGCTCCTAGGTTTTATGCTTCCAGCTATTTGTAAGTATATATGTCAAGTTGTTTGGCATAGTTCCTTACATGTTCACTATAGTTTCACTCAATTCCATTTAATTAAAAAATTTCCCTTAACAAGAAATAAAAATCTAGGACTTCACGTGGTAAACACAAAATAAATATGCAATTTGAATCAAATGGGTATTTCCCTTATAAGCCTAAAAAACAAGCCTAAAGCCTTAAGAGAAAACAATCCTTCTTTTAAATATATAAAATGTTCATTTTGTTTAAGTTCCCAAATTATCATTTTCTTAAACCCATATCGATTAGGGGAACAACTATCTATCGATTATCAGTTCATTCTTCAATCAATTACTACTTCGATTAGTAGTTCAAGTCTCACTTTGATTATCAATTCATTTCTCGCTTCGATTATCAATTAAGTATCACTTTGATTATCAGTTAAGTCTCACTTTGATTATCAGTTCATTTTTTGCTTCGGTTATCAGTTAAGTCTCACCTCGATTATCAGTTCATTTCTTGCTTTTATTATTAGTTAAGTCTCACTTCAATTATTAGTTCATTTCTCACTTCGATTATTAGGTAAGTCTCACTTTGATTATCAGTTCATTTCTTATTTTGATTATCAGTTAAGCCTCACTTCGATTATCAGTTAAGTCCCGCTTTGATTACCAGTTCATTTCTTGCTTCGATTATCAGTTAAGTCTCACTTCAATTATCAATTCATTTCTCGCTTCGATCATCAGTTCATTTCTCGCTTCCATTATCAATCAAGCCTCACTTCGATGATCAATTCATTTCTTGCTTTGATTATCAGTTAAATCTCACTTTGATGATCAGTTCATTTCTTGCTTCGATTATTAGAAGTCTCACTTCAATTATCGGTTCATTTCTCACTTCGATTATCAGTTAAGTCTCACTTCAATTATCAATTTATTTCTCACTTCAATTATCAATTAAGTCTCACTTTTATTGTAACGTAGTGACCGTTCGGACTGAGGTTTAGTGGTTCTAGTGGTTAGTTTGTGGCCTGTGGTTTATGCTTGAAGTGTTTCGCTGGTTGTTTGGGCACTATGGGCCGAGAATTCGGGCCCAGGGAGCCCACTGGTTCTCTGTCTGTGAACGCGAGAGAGCTGGGCGTCGCGTTCTGAACGCGACGGTCCAGGGCGTCGCGTTCACGTTGCCGCCGTTTGGGGTTGTTTGGCTGCATGCCTGCCGCATGGCCTGCATTGGGCAGCCGGCTGGTGTCAGCAATGAGAAGGCGACGGAGGAGGCTGTCGCATTCTGGTCGCGATAGCCAGGTGCGTCGCGTTCTTGTTTCCGGTTGGGATAAGTTTGGCCCTCCGGCCAAACAGAGCAGGAAGCTCTGTTCAACTGGGGAGAGGGTTGCTGCGGCGATTACCAGCGACGTCGACCTTGAAGCTTCTGTCTTGACGTGGTTTTGGCGCATAGAAGCTGCTCGGAGCGCATGTTTAATATGTATCGATGTGTGGTTGTGTTTCCAATATAGTGTAATTGATTTGTAGAAGCTTGGTATGCATGGAAATGAAGATTTGAGGTGGTTTTTTGTGAGAGAACCGCAATACAGGTTTCTATCTGAGAAGGCGGCAGGTCGGGTTGTTGCATTCAGGTCGCGACCCTTGACCCTGTCATGTTCTGCTTTATGAACGTGGCATGTCGGGCCGTCACGTTCTTAACACGACGGTAGGCTCTGTCGCGTTTCAGTGTGGGATTGCGGTTTATCGGGCTATCGCGTTCTTAGCTCTACAGTGGCTCTCGTTGTGCTTTTCTGTCCAAAATAAGTTGTCGAGCTCTGGGCAATGAAGATCTTGTGTGGATCTAGCTCAAGTCGTTTAAGGTATTTTAAGTTGTTCTGAGTTAATTAATGATTAGTAAATCATGTTTAGGTGAATGGTTATGTTAAGCATGTTACAAGGTTATGTAATCCATTATGTGTGGTTTATATGTATTGTGATGTGTTGCCATGGAGGCCATGAGATGGTCAATGATAGGCAAGGGTACAGTGTGGATCACGTGTTTAATGGTGTGTAGTTGCTTGGAGGTCACGTGGTGACCAGTGACGAGCTGATTATGGTTTGTGTATTAAGGTATAAGTTTTATGGTTGTGTTGAGTGATCGGCGTGGTTTGTGTGCTTGTCGAGTTTGGTGGTCCGGCGCCTATTCCGAAATGCCTCTCTAGTCGGGTGCCCCAGATTTTGTGTGAGCCAGGGACGTTAGTGCTCGAAGTTTGTCCCGATATTGTGTATACCGTCGAGGTTTGTGTCATCTTCCTGGACACCCTCACTCCTGTGTTTGAGTTGTACGTTCGGCTGAGGGAAAGATGACAAAGGGCAACGACTCATGTTTGTGGGTGTGCGGTCACTTGTAGCGCGCTCGTGGTTGGGGTACGGACACCAGTAGACGTACTGGGCCCCAGCTAGTCCTATTTTCCAGTGCCTCACTTTAGGGAGTTTAGGCCAGAGTCCCTGGCCAGTTTGGCGGGGGGGTATAGGGTGGGTGAAGGAGGGGTATTCATTGGGTTAGGCGCATGGGGTGATTTGGCGGAGGGGATAGCCTAAACCGGTTAAAAATGGGGATTTTTTGGATAAAAGGGGGTAAGAGTGGGGTTAAGGTACCCCACCCTTTTTGGAGGGGTAACTTTAACCCCCCCCCCCCCCCAACCCCTTTACCCCCCGGGTCCACATAACCTCTCTCAAACTAATTTTGGTTAAAATGTGAGTTAAGCAACCCCCGGTTAAAATAACCGGGGGTTTCTTATTTCTGAAACAAATCGGCCTTAAAGGTGTCAGGCATGGGCCTGCAGTTGTGCATGGTCTACAGGTGTGGTGTTGGTTGGACTCCACTGTTCTTTGGCTTTATTGTGTGGTTGTGGAGCGGCTGTTAGATCTTTCGTCCGTGACTGTGAGACTGAGAAGTAGTTCTTGTGTTGTGTTGTCCGAGTTGGATACTGGCATCATGAACCAGTAGTCTGTACCCGTATGGTGGCGTCGTTCTTTCTGACTCATGCTTTGCCAGTAGTTGTGTTTTGTGAGTGGTGACTCACTGGTGATGATTTGTGACTGTTTATTGTGTGCTGTGCTGGTGGCACAGTGGCACTTGTGGTTCTGTTGTGATACCTTGTGGCTTCAGGTACCTGTAACTGGTGTGGGTTATTGACTGTTGTGGTACGTCGTATACCAGCCTTTTCAGGTGTTGAGGTGAACTTATGTTATGTGAAGGTCCTCTGGTGTGACCTTCCCCTTGTTGTGTTTACCTTGCTTAAGGTAGCTTACCGATTGTGGATTTGGTGCGTGTTGGATTGGCATGTTGATGCCAATCTTGTTATCCTTCGTGGGTAGATTGCTTGTGAGGCTTATAGCCGAGGCCGTGGTTTGCCTGTGAGGCTTGTAGCCGAGGTCGTGGTCTGCTGGTGAGGCTAGTGGTCGAGGTGTCCCAGTTGTTGGGTGGACTAGTGATGATGTGCTAGTCCTGTTGTTTCCTCTTACTTTCCGAGGATTGTGTTAGCTGATGTGTTTATGTTTAACTACAATTTAATTATACTTTATGTGAGTATGCGGTGGTTTGGCTATCGGTGTGGCCAGTAAGACCCTTTGTGGTTGAGGTCTCTTCGGTTTCAGGTGTTGTTTTTGGGAGGTCCCTGCTGAGCCAGTGACTTGTTGAGGCTCGCTTTCCTACAGTTCTTTTAAGGGCTTGCCGTGTGTTTGACTTACAGTGGCGTTGTGACAGACTTGTACCACCAGCAGCTGAGTAGTAGTCGTGTTCAGTGCGAGCTTTGCTCCCTCGGGGTATGCCCCAGGTAGTTGTACTTTTCTCTTTGGCCATGTAATAATGTATTGGGACAGTGTAATATGTTGTGAATGAGTACAGATATATGTACTTTCTTGTATATTATACTCTCGTGGTTGTCTTTTATATTCTTACTGGACAATTGTGTGAGATATGTCTTGTGAGACTTCGGTCCGATCGTGGGAGGCGGACTTGGATATGGAGTCTTATTGGGCATAAATATCTAGGGTCGCTACAGTTGGTATCAGAGCATGGTCCAGTTAGAATATGAAAAGACATTGAGATTACAATGTCCCAAGACATGGTTTAATGTCTACTGTTGGTAGTAAGTCTGCGGTTTTGTGTGACTTTTAGTGCGATTTTCATGTGAGTTTTTGGCATGAGTATTGTGTGCATATGTTTGTTAACTTGGCAGTTGCTAGTGGTGACAGAGGAATGTTGTGGTTGGTAATGGTATGGTTTGTTGAGTTCTGTTAGTAAGTTGGTTTATTGCAGAGAAATATGATTGTGTAAAGGTTTTTCAGTTGTGGAAAATTGAAGAAATTGGTAAGTTCAGTTATAATATTCAATAAAGATAGAGTTATGCTTTGAGAAGGATATGAATTAGTGTGATGAAGGTGTCTTAGCAACTACAGAGATAGGTATAAGGTAATGGTTGTGGATATGTACAAGAGGAAGTTATTGCAGAAATAGTTGTGTAATAGAGTTACAGTGGGACAGTGTTATAATGTGGAATAGTGTGTGTTAGAGATTATTACATGAAAGGATGGTGATTGAGTAAGTCAGCAAGAATAATTGATATGTTTGATATTTGTGTCAATAAGTGTTAATAAGTAGTTTAAATGATAATGTGATTAGTAATATGGAAGATTTTGAATGATTAAGTGGGGCAGATCAGCTTCAGATAAGGTATTAGTAAACAAGGAACAATGATTTGTGGCAGTAAGATTAAATGGGTTTGCGATTAGAAGTGGTTATAGCAGAGAAAGTTTGAGAGTAATGTTACTATAAGTGATGGTGGTAATAGAAAGTTTGATATAAAGCTTAATATAAATATGTGCAGAGGTGAGTAGCTCAGTGTAAAGAGAGTAGAGGGAGAGCAGTATTCAGTTAAGTTTTTTGAGAATTTTGAAGCACAAATATTTAATAGATAAGTGGCACTTTGTGAGGATTCAACAGAAGGATTTTCTTGAAGATTATAGTGTTAAAGATCATATCAGTAATATTTGGTAATTGTGTACAATATGAGGCGAGTTAGTTGAGAAGCTGATAAGGAATGTCAGATTGAGCAGAACAGACAGGCGGATTGTGAAAGAACTAAAGTAAAATTTTGAATGAAATGAATATTTATGAGTAAGTTGTAACAATGGTGTTTCCAGTTCTTAAGAATAAAGCAGTTATGGTAAGGTAATTGGAAAGGCAGATACTAAGATTGTAAAGCAGTAGTGTGGAACAGAGGAATCAGGCAGAGCAGGTTATTATGTCTAAGGAAAAGGGTATTCAGATTCCGGTTTCAGCAGTGTTTTAGTGAAAGATAATTCTGTGTTAAGAAAGGTTATAATGTAATGGTACAGTAAGATCAACTAGTTAATGGACTAATTAGAGGGAAATTTTTACAGAAATAGTATTATATTTAATTGTCAGTATGACTTAAGTTCAGTGTTATTGATTAAAGAAAGAAAGAATGTGGCAGATTATAGAATGATAATAGTCAGATGATCCAAGCAATGTGCAGTAAGAGTTTATGTGGCAGTGTACAGAAAGTGATTCAGATGAACAGAAGAGTTTTGTTATAAAAGTATTTCCAGAATTTGATGTAAAAGCTATAGCAGATCAATTAAAGAATAGTAAGCAGATTAAAGTATGGCAGAAGAGAGCGGAAAGAGTTGGAAATGTATGGAAATTGGAATTGTTAAAGTCAGTATATTGTAAAAGATAGAAAGGAAAAGTGTGATCAGTTAAATAGTGAAAAATTTTAGGTCTGATGGTACCCGATTGAAAAAGAGTTTGATAAAGTTAAAGGCAGAGTATGTACAAAGTTAATTGAGTAGTTTTATTTTCCCGATAAGGAAGTACAGTATCACAATAATGAGAATGGATATTTTGAACGATTATGAATTTAATTTGTTGAGTTAGTCAGAGAATATTATTTGAGCCAAGAAAAGTATGTAAACAGTATAACAAGATTCAGAATTCAGTGTAGCACAGATAAAGTTGAAGCATTAAAGAAAGCAGCACGAGAATTCAGATATTTTCTTTCTGTGGTAGTTAATTGGGTAAGATGATTTGATAAGAAAGTGAAGTCAGCTCAGTTAGAGTCAGAGTAGTAGTGGAAATAAAGAGAATTAAAGGTAATAGTGAAGGCATAATTTATGAAATATTTTGGCAAATATTTAATGTAATCAGAGTGGCGCAGCAGAAGCATAGTAGATTCAAGACTCCCAAGTCATCAGAAGTTTAATTGTTTGAAAAAGGAAATTGAGATTTTGCAGGGCTAATTAAAGAGGTTTTTAATAAGAAAAATTTAAAGCAGTACAACCAGATTGAAATGCAGAGGTAGGAAATTTAGAAATGGTATTTTGTTTTGTTTTGTTTTTTTTAAAGGAATTAACAGTTGAGAATATGGGCAAAAATAAAGCAGAGTAACAGTTAGCAATAATGGGCAGATAATGAAAGAGCACTAAGAAATCAGGAATTTGAAGATGGTTTAATATGACAGAGCACTTTAGAATGGCAATCTATGATAAAGAGAATTAAGTATAGTGTAATTGATTTGTAGAAACTTGGTATGCATGGAAATGAAGATTTGAGGTGGTTTCTGTGAGAGAACCGCAATACAGGGTTTCTATCTGAGAAGGCGACGGATTGGGTTGTCGCGTTCAGGTCGCGACCCTTGACCCTATCACATTCTGCTTTGTGAACGCGGCCTGTTGGGCCGTCGCATTCATAACGCGATGGTAGGCTCTGTCGCGTTTCAGTGTGGGATTACGGTTTATCGGGCTATCGCATTCTTAGCTCGACAGTGGCTCTCATTGTGCTTTTCTGTCCAAAATAAGTTGTCGAGCTCTGGGCAATGAAGATTCTGTGTGGATCTAGCTCAGGTTGTTTAAGGTATTTTAAGTTGTTCTGAGTTAATTAATGATTAGTAAAGCATGTTTAGGTTAATGGTTATGTTAATCATGTTAAGCATGTTAAAAGGTTATGTAATCCAATATGTGTGGTTTATATGTATTGTGATGTGTTGCCATGGAGGCCATGAGATGGTCAATACAGGCAAGGGTATAGTGTGGATCACGTGTTTAATGGTGTGTAGTTTCTTGGAGGTCACGTGGTGACCAGTGACGAGCTGATGCTGATTATGGTTTGTGTATTGTGGTATAAATTTTATGGTTGTGTTGAGTGATCGGCGTGGTTTGTGTGCTTGCCGAGTTTAGTGGTCCGACGCCTATTCCAAAATGCCTCTCTAGTCGGGTACCCGAGGTTTTGTGTGAGCCAAGCACGTTAGTGCTCAGGGTTTGTTCTGGTACTGTGTGTACCGTCAAGGTTTGTGACGTCTTCCTGGACACCCTCACTCATGTGTTTGAGTTGTACGTCCGGTTGAGGGAAAGATGACAAAGGGCAGTAACTCGTGTTTATGGGTGTGCGGTCACTTGTAGTGCACTCGTGGTTGGGGGTACGAACACCAGTAGACGTACTGGGCCCCAGCTAGTCATGTTTTCCAGTGCCTCACTTTATGGAGCTTAGGCTGGAGTCCCTAAAGGTGTCAGACATGGGCATGCAGTTGTGCGTGGTCTGCAGGTGTGGTGTTGGTTGGACTCCACTGTTCTTTGGCTTTACTGTGTGGTTGTGGAGCGACAGTTGGATCTTTCATCCGTGACTGCAAAACTGAGAGGTAGTTCTTGTGTTGTGTTGTCCGGGTTGGATACTGGCATCATAAACCAGTAGTCTGTACCCGTGTGGTGGCGTCGTTCTTTCCGACTCGTGCTTTGTCAATAGTTGTGGTTTGTGAGTGGTGACTCACTGGTGGTGATTTGTGACTGTTTGTTGTGTGTTGTGCTGGTGGCACAGTGGCACTTGTGGTTCTGTTGTGATACCTTGTGGCTTTAGGTACCTATAACCGGTGTGGATTATTGACTGTTGTGGTACGTCGTGTACTAGCCTTTTCAGGTGTTGAGGTGAACTTGTATTTTGTGAAGGTCGTCTGGTGTGACATTCCCCTCGTTGTGTTTACCTTGCTTAAGATAGCTTACTGATTGTGGGTTTGGTGTGTGTTGGATTGGCATGTTGATGCCAATCTTGTTACCCTTCGTGGGTAGATTGCATGTGAGGCTTATAGTCGAGGCTGTGGTTTGCATGTGAGACTTGTAGCCTAGATAGTCGTCTGTCGGTGAGGCTAGTGGTCGAGGTGTCCCAGTTGTTGGGCGGACTAGTGATGCTGTGCTATTCCTGCTGTTTCCTCTTACTTTCCGAGGATTGTGTTAGATGATGTGTTTATGTTTAATTGTAGTTTAATTATGCTTTATGTGAGTATGTGGTGGTTTGGCTACCGGTGTGGCCAGTGAGACCCTTTGTGGTTGAGGTCTCTTCGGTTTCAGGTGTTGTTTTTGGGAGGTCTTTGCTGAGCCAATGACTTGTTGAGGCTCACTTCCCTACAGTTCTTTTCAGGGCTTGTCGTGTGTTTGGCTTGCAGCGGCGTTGTGGCAGACTTGTACCACCAACAGCTGAGTAGTAGCCATGTTCAGTGCGAGCTTTGCTCCCTCGGGGTACACCCCAGGTAGTTGTACTTTTCTCTTGGACATGTAATAATGTATTGGGACAGTCTAATATGTTGTGAATGAGTATAGATACATGTACTTTCTTGTATATTATATTCTCGTGGTTGTCTTTTATATTCTTACTGGACACGTGTGAGATATCTCTTGCTAGACTTCGGTCCGATCGCAGGAGGTGGACTTGGATATGGAGTCTTATTAGGCATAAATATCCAGGGTCGCTACATTGATTATCAGACATATCCAAACTATCCTTTAGATTAAACTTGGGGTAGTTTCTTGTAGACCAAAAATCTCATTAAAATAAATAAATCTCTGCCTAATATAATTCGAAGAATCTCCATAGTGGAACCTTATGTAATCCTTGGGATTGGGATGTTATGATAACTTTTCTGAAAGGTTTTACAGTGTGTCCCTTGAGCCTTCTATACCGAGGTTAAATCATGTTTTTTTTTCCCGTCATTTTTGCTAAGAAAATTTGAGCCTTCTACATGTATGTGAGCCAAGTGTCTCAACCACTTAGTTTTCATTATCTAAATAAAATTATGGTCATTTATAAACATTGATGTCACCATAAAGAGTTGGGCATCGTTGCATGCAATCTAATTGGCCAGCCAGTCTACAAGAGGGTCTTCTATAGGTTAGAATCTCTAGATCTGAAGATAGGCATAACCACAACTTTGAATTCTTACTGTGCTCATGTCACATCCTACTCATATACTATTTTTGGGGGTGACAGAAAGAACATAATGATATAAATAGAAACTGTCGTTCATATTCATAAAGAGTGCAACGGAATAACAAATTACATGTGCCAGTAGTTTAGAGTTAAATTATACAATAACTTAAGTGACAGAGTCTGAAAAGAAGTAAGGTTTCTAATTTATGGATCCCTCGGTGCTCAATCCCTTGGCGAGTCATACCCATATGAGATGCCTGAAAGAAAAGTAGGATTTATGAGCAATTATGCACAGTAGGAAATTGCCATTTATAATAACAATAAGTCGGACAGTAGTAGGAAAGGAACAATAAGTATATCAGTCAATAAGAGGATGCAACAAAGATATTGAAATATAATTTAATGAAGATATCATAAAAGAATTTGCCTGGAACTAAACAGTAAAGAAATTCATGCCATAATACAGTTCATGAAAATGTAGACTAAATTTAGCAGTAGGTGGTGTTATGTCAAACACCCAGTAGATCCATTCTCGACATGTACAATTCGAATTGTCCGATTCAGTGGCCGAGTTCGGGTGCTCCTCTCGGGACTGGATCGGCCCCATCGCACAGGCATTGGTCCAGTAGAGTCCGCAGACTCGAGGTGTCACCATTTCCATTTGATCAGTCTTAATATAGTCCGGGCTGATCTTGAAGTAACATTAATATTAAAGTAAGTTAAATGTGAGAGTACAGTGATAGCATGCCAAAGTAAGACTAGCTAATTAGGTTGGTCTAAGTTTAAATAATATAAAGCTATATAAGAAATCTGGAAAAGAAGCAAGTTGGAACAACATGTATAAACTCAAGAGGGAATTGATGTTTCAAAGGAAATCGATGTTTTAAAGGGAGTCAATGTTGGAGTCGATGTTTCAAAGAAAATCGATGTTTTAAAGGGAGTCGAAGTTTCAAAGGAAGTCGATGTTTTAAAGGGAGTCGATGTTGGAGTCGATGTTTCAAGGAAGTCGATGTTTTAAAGGGAGTCGATGTTGGAGTCAATGTTTCAAAGGAAGTCGATGTTTTAAAGGGAGTCGATGTTGGAGTCTATGTTTCAAGGAAGTCGATGTTTTAAAGGGAGTCAATGTTGGAGTCGATGTTTCAAGGAAGCCGATGTTTTAAAGGGAGTCGATGTTGGAGTCAATGTTTCAAGGAAGTCGATGTCTTAAAGGGAGTCGATGTTTCAAGGAAGTCGATGTTTTAAAGGGAGTCGATGTTGGAGTCGTTGTTTCAAAAGAAGTCGATGTTTTAAAGGGAGTCAATGTTTCAAAGAAAGTCGATGTTTTAAAGGGAGTCGATGTTGGAGTCGATGTTTCAAGGAAGTTGATGTTTTAAAGGGAGTCGACGTTGGAGTTGATTTTCAAGGAAGTCGATGTTTTAAAAGAAATCAATGTGGACTTAGTTAGTAATCGATATGCCTTGAGCAACAATTGATTTAGCTTTTCAGTGCAAATCGTGAAATGATAGTACCATAGTATCTTGTATTTACGAGGAAAATATGATATTAAATATATTCATGATATTTAAGAGAATCATGAGTTGTGTTATCTCCAAAATAAAGGATAAAATACAAGAGTGGTTCAAACGGTGGGTTGAGGGTATAATGTCAAGATTCTCTCTGATACTAACAAGTCCTTAGAGCAGTGATGTTTGGGAAGAGTAAACGAGATTTCCTACGTTGTCCCAGAAGAGGTTGAGGTTTAAGTGACAGTAATAGGTTGTTTTCAGAAGAGGTTGAGGTTTAAGTGGGGGTAATAGGTTGTTTCCAGGAGAGGTTGAGTTTTAAGTGGGGGGGGGGGGGGGGGGGGAGTTGAGGTGGTGTTAATTTCCTACCTCTGCCAGAAGAAGATGAGAGTATTTCTTTAAGCAACTAGAGCTTTCGAAGCTCCTTCCTTCTTCTTCTTCCTTAGGCTTCAGTGAAGAAGCAGTAGCAACAACGGACAAATCAGTAGCACCAGACAAAATATCATGTTCGTTGGATAAAGATCACTGGGGATGGGGGTATATGTAGGGCTCATCAACTAAGGCATGCGTGAAATCGTGGCTGATGGGGGTGCAATCGCCGGGGAGATTTCACCGGGGTTAGACACGTAGGTGCTAATTAGTAACCCAAGTTACGTAGGGTGAACAGTGATTACCCTACGTAATCACTATGTCATAATTCATATACATATATATATAATTCCCATAAATTTCTTTAATATAATATAATTCTTTTTAAATCCTTGATGAAATTTATTTATTTAGGTTATTAATTTATGTGGTCTCATGTGCGTTTAACTCTAAAAATTATTTTAGAATTGATGGAGTGCGTTATAATTTAAACTAATCAGAATGTCAACATGTATTATACACAAATGGCTAATTATTTTACAAATAAAATTGAGGTGTTACAGTTCACACAGGATTTTGCCTCACATCCCTGTTTTTGCTTCATTTGAGGCTAAATCAATGATGATTTTAGATGCCCTTTTAAACCACATTCATATTATGTAAGCTCAAGGCCCCATGCAAAATCCTTCGACTCTTCTCCTGTAAATCTCACTTCATGTTTCGCAAGTTATTAACCAAGGAAGATAGTGCTCTCTCAAAGAGTGGTATGGATTGCTTGTGATAGGCATCAATCATAAGTTGTCAACTGTGAAACGATGGTTTATGCAAGAGCATCCTCCATCTTTAGGTAATTTGGCTCAACTCTATCTGAGTATCTCAAGAAAATCTTACTTTATGAGGTGTGTCAAATACTATATGTGGGCAATAAGGCTCCCAAGAAAAATCCTACACTTGTAGGTGTGTCTTGTGAAAGTGCTTTAAATGCCATAGAGTTTAATTAAAAAAAAAGAAAAGGTTTTAAAAGGGGTGGGGGGTGGGGGTGGAACAATAGAAAATGAAGAGAAGAATATGGAGAAAGAAATAAAAGAAAGAGAGAAAGAGTGCATGTGTGCACTAAAGATGAAGTGTGATCACCAATTATATGTGGATACCGAAGGAGAGAGCAAAGGACGGGTTACTTACCTTCACTTGAAGATTGCAGGATTTAAAGTGGTGGGTTGACTCTTACTTCTCTAACCGACTGTCCGACGAAGAAGACTTTAGCTCTTGGTTACCTTGCAAGAAAGATACAAATAAATAAGTGAAAGAGACAATTAGAACAAGTTGTGTAGTATCAAATTCAAAAGAACTAGAAAGAACACTTGCATGGGCTTGAACACATCTTGTGGTGGTGTTAAAAAACCCTTAAGAAGGTAGGTGTGAATTGAATGAAGTGTGTGATGCAAAAACTATAGTGATTGATGCTTGCACTAAGAGAAGAACTTGAAAGAAACAAAAGAGAAGAGAAGAAGAATCTGATGAAGCTATAGGCGCAGCAAAGGTTGAAGGTTAGGAAGAAGACTCCTTCTCCATGCTCCAATGATCTTGAAAGCTGGCAGCACCTATTCTTCAATTGAAGAATGCTTCAAGCAAGCTCGAGGGAGTTCTTCTTTTCAAAGCTCGGAGTTTAAAGGCTATGGAACGCAGCAGGGCTTCGCCTCTATGACTTGGAATCCCTCCTTAAAAATATGGCCAATGGGGTCCTTTTATAGGGATAAAATTGTGAATCACGACGGACACAGTGGTCGCCTTTAAATGTGAAACGTGTCCGATCAAGCCATCACGTTTAAAAATCTTCCATACTTCGACTAGCTCTTTCCATGCTTTAACGCAGTTGAAACATAGCAAGTGTAAATAGCGACCACATGGGTCATCATACTTCTAAACACTTCCAATATCAATTGGATTCTTGTCCAATTTAGAAATGGAAAGTTTGAATCGTGATGACATGACTTGTCGCGCTTTTGGAAAGAATTGATGTTTTATTGGGAATCAATCTTATGAATAAAGGAAGGTCAAAAATGCGATGACCTGGGTGGACGCGTTTATATTTAGCAACAAACACTTTCTAAAAACCATTTTAGAAATTGTCAAAAATTGAATATAGAAACTCTTAATCGTGACGACTTGATAGGACGCTTTTATGATAACATCAATCGGAATAAGATTGGGAATCGGAACAAGAATCACATCAACTTGACATGTCGTGTATAACACCAATCGATATTCATATCTTCAATCAATACCAGCTTCAATCTGAGTAAGCACCAATCGGAACAGAGAAACGCAACGACATGGTGCGTCGCAAATAAGTGTTCAGCAATCGATGTAAGGCCAATCGATAGAGAGTCAATCAATCGAAACAAGCATCAATCGGAATAGAGAAATGCGATGACTACTGATGTCGCGAATAAGTGTTTAGCAATCGATACTTAAGCTCAATCGATTGTTTCTCAGCAATATAATCGATTGTATGAAAATGTGACGTAGAGAACTGACGCGTATATTAGCAATCGATGTTAAGTCCAATCTATTGTCTCCACCAATCGGTATAAGAATATGCGACGGAGTAACCCGATGCGAATATCACCAATCGATGAACTCAATCAATTGACCTTAACAATCGATATTTAATCGATTCATCCTTCATTAATCGATGTGTGAAATGCGACCACGTGACCCGTCACGAATCAATTATTGATTAAGACCCCCAATAACACACCAGAAAAATCCCTAAAAATTTTATAAAATCCAAAAAATTAGAAAAATCACTCAAATGATTAATTAAAGAGAGCCATTTTGAGGCATTGCATTATAACATAAAATTTACTCAGTATGTTGCCAAATTTGGCATGTCTACATGTTCTACTTTATAGGTGGGCGATCAGTCTCTGCTCATACATATGAGGAAGATCGAATGTGTTGGAACCCCTAGGCACTGAAGATTCAAGTTTGATACTGTTGGATCGAATATTCGGTGATGGCAAAATCTAGAAGGGGGGTTGAATAGATTTGCAGTGGAAACTTAAGCAATTAAAAATTACTTCAAAATTAAGAGTTCTATTCAATTAAAAACCATACAGATCTGATGCACTATGTGTGATTAAAGTGTGTGAAACATTTAATCAAACAGTGTGTGAGTCAAGAAAGTGTGTAATGTGTGTGAGCAAATTAACAAGTAGTGTATAAACAAAATCTCTATGCATACATCTAGCGTAGCAAGATCAAACCACAATGCATAAGGAATTTTAAGGTGGTTCGAAGAACACAACCTGTGTCTCCTACGTCCACCTCCCCACGATGGAGGAACACACTACTCAAAACCTAAGTATAATGAGCACGACGGCTCACACACACACACACACCAGAGCACGACGGCTCTGACACACCTTTGAGCACGACGACTCAAAGCATAACCTCTTGTGAGCATGATGACTCACAAGAGCAACCTGAAGATAGGCATGACGACCTACTCCAGAAACCACTTGTGAGCACGACAACTCACAAGCACCAACCAGAGATGAGCACGTCGACTCACTCCACTGGGCAATAGCACGACGACTCTTCCCAAAACCCTAAGCACGATGGCTTAGAGAACCAGAGCACGACGACTCAAACACCTGAGCACACAGTGCTCAACCTCTGGAACACGACGGATCTGAAAACCTGCTAGAACAAGTTCAATTAGGGAGTAGATCCTCTAGCACAATCTATCCAAGTACAATTGTGAAGATAAAATAAACACAATCAGGTGCTTACACAGATCACACACAATGCATTGTTCTAAAAATACAGAATAGAAAGAAGGAAGACATATTCTCTTTAGTTTTGGATCTGATCTTCATGATCTCAGATCCAAATCTGCTTCTTTCTTGTTGCTACCTCTGCTTTGTGCTCAAAGCACAACCTCTTGTAAGCACGACAACTCACAAGAACAACCTGGAGATAGGCACGATGACCTACTCTAGAAACCACTTGTGAGCATGACGACTCACAAGCACTGATCGGAGATGAGCATGACGGCTCACTTCACTGGGAAAGAGCACGACGACTCTTCCCAAAACCCCTAAGCACGACAGCTTAGAGAACCTGAGCACGACGACTCAAACACCTGAGCACACAGTGCTCAACCTCTGGAACACGACGGATTCAGAAACCTGCTAGAACAAGTTCAATTAAGGAGTAGATCCTCTAGCACGATCTATCCTAGTACAATTGTGAAGATAAAATAGACACAATCAGGTGATCTACGTATAACGCGTACACAAATCACACACAATGAATTGTTATGAAAAATATAATAGAAAGAAGGAAGAAATCTTCTTTTAGCTCTGGATCAGATCTTCACAATCTCATATCCAAATCTCCTTCTTTCTTATTGCTGCCTCTGCTTTGCCTTCTGATTCTTCTCCTTCTTCTTCTTCTTCTTCTTCTTATGGTTCTGTTAATCTGCTCCTTCCTTCTCTCCTTTCTTTCTGGCGGCATTGCTCTTGCCTCTTTTTGGGCTCACACTTTTAGGGTACTTCCCTTTTTCTGACCACAACTCCTGGATGCCCTTTTCACAAAGGACAAGGGCATATTTATAGCTCTAATTATGTGACCTTGTACCTGGGAGTGCATGAGCACACACTTTAGGGTTGTCCGTACACCCTTTAAGTTGTCACATGCTCCATTTGTCTTGCACACAGAGAAACCCAAATTAGTAAAGCATTTATGAAAAGTCATTTAAATGAAGCAATTTAACTTCAACAAAATGTATGACAGAAATGTATCTAAACATTTAATACAGACATGTGTCACATTTTCATTGAGCAAAAAATGATCAAATTAACAATTTAAAACAATATAGAACTTCAAATGTCAACAACTACACATGAACAGTCGAAGTGAGAACTTCGACCGACAATGACTAATCTGTGACATCCGAAATCAGAGTGCTTCGACTGGCAAGGTGTGAACGTGAACATCCGAAGTCACATGCTTCGACTGGCTAAGATATAACATAAATATACGAAGTCTCAACACTTCGACTGACCAAGTGTAAATCATGACATCCGAAGTCAAGGTGCTTCAGATGGCAGAGATACAACTTGAATATACGAAGTGCCATAGCTTCGACTGGCAAGGTTTAAACGTGAACATCTGAAGTCACAGAGCTTCGGATGATAGCGACCAAAATAGAAATATACGGAGTTCATGGCTTCGACTGACCAAGTGTAAAAGTGAACATCCGAAGTCACAATGGCAAAATAGTCTTCATCGGTCGAAGTGACTTCGTCATATCTGAAGCTTACAATGTCAAGATGGTCTTCATCGGTCAAAGTGACTGATGATCAGTCCATCCCCATATAAAATTTATCATGAATTATATATGTAATTTTTGGTGATTAACAAAACCCTGTAAAATGCTTTTTAACAACTGTTTCTAAAATTTATCCACAGAAAATAAATCTAGCAAATCTGTAAGTTATCCTCACACACTGTTGTAAGTTCAAATGCATATACTTTGTCTAAGTACACATCAATTTCCTTTATAGAAACAAAGATTCGATCGCCATAATAATTCTGTAAGTCACTTAAATAACGATTTCCATCTCACAACGATTTCATAAGAAAAATAACGATTTGATTGAAACAATGATTTGCTTTCACAGAAACAACGATTTGATCGAAACAACGATTTGCTTTCACTTAAAAAATGATTTGATCGAAAAAACGATTCACTTTTACTTAAAGAACGATTTGCTCGAAACAACGATTCGCTTTCACTTAAACAATGATTTGATCGAAACAATGATTTACTTTCACTTAAACAACGATTTGATCGAAACAACGATTTGCTTTCACTTAAACAAAGATTTGATCGAAACAACAATTTGCTTTCACAGAAACAACGATGTCCTTTCACTTAAAGAACGATACGATCAAAACATCGATTCTCTTTTACTTAAAGAATGATTTGCTCAAAACAACGATTCGCTTTCACTTAAACAACGATTTGATCGCAACAACAATTTGCTTTCACTTAAACAACGATTTGATCAAAACAATGATTTGCTTTCACTTAAACAACGATTTGATCGAAACAACGATTTGCTTTCACTTAAAGAATGATTTGATCGAAACAACAATTCACTTTTACTTAAAGAACGATTTGCTCAAAACAACGATTTGTTTTTACTTAAACAACGATTTGAGCACAACAATGATTTCTTCCTTAAAACAACGATTTCATGATCGATTTCACTTAAACAATGATTTTATCATTAAAACAACGATTTCATCATAGAAACAACGATTTCATCTCTACAACGACTGTCTATGAAACAACGATTTCATTTGCTCATCGATTTCTGTTAAGTAACGACTTTGTACAGAACATCGATTTCATTATATTAATACATGGATTATATTCACATCGACTTGGTCTCAACATGGATTACATTCTCACATGATTATATCATCGATTTGATATCAATATCATTTCTATACAGAATGTTCTTTACTTACAAATAAATTTATATTGTAACGTCGTGCGTTTTTCGGATCCCCGTGGATCCAGGTTTAGTGGGTTTGGTGGCCAATGTGTGGCCCATTAGCTTGTGTTTCAGGTGTTTGTGCGCGTTGTGAGGCTTGGTGGGCCGCCAGGTTGGGCCCAAAGCGCTCACAGGTTTTTTGCCTGTGAACGCGACAGAGGTGTGCGTCGGGTTCTGAACGCGACGGCCCTTGGGGTCGCGTTCCTGTTACCGTTGTTTGGCGGACATCGTCTGCATGGCTGTCGCGTGTCGCTCGCCGGGCAGTCAGCTGACGTCGGCCTTGTGAAGGCGACGGTCACCTAAGTCGCGATCAGGTCGCGACGGAGGTGCATGACGCGATCTTAACCGTTGTGTTGCTTTTAAGAACCCCATCCGAACAGAGCTTCCACAGGCTCTGCTCGACCAGGGGGAGCTGCTGCGGGTTTCTTGGCGATTCGAGGTTCTGGAGGTGCGTGAGGCGTGTTCTCGCCGCGAGGACGTCGCGTGGAGTGGGGGAAACGCCTGAAGTTCGTATTCTTCATGAAGGTAGGGAGAACCCACCTCGTTTTGATGTTTGGATCGTGTGCATGGTGTGGTTGATGTGTTTTCCAGTTTATAAACCATAGATACCATGCTAGGGTATCCATTAAAGCATGGAAAACATGAACTAATCGTGTTTTGAATGATTTGGAATGGTGATCCGTGGAGTTTCTCCCGGATTAGGGTTTGCGCCTGTAAAGGTGACAGACCTTGCCGTCGCGACAGGGTCGCGACAGGCCGACCCGTCGCGATAGGGTTTCTTATTGCGACAGGTCGGGGCATCGCGTTCTGAAGGCGACCTGGCCCCTTGTCGCGACCTCAGCTGAGAGGTCTGGTTATGCATGCTTTTAACGGTTTAGTTATTCGATTATTTGTATTTGTTGTGCATGGCAATGACAGGTGGAGCCAGTGCACTGGTTACGCTCACGAAGCGTGTTGCTCACGAGGTGGGCATGTTTTATGTGGTTAATGTGTTATGTACGTAATCGGTTTGGTGTTTACGTAGTATGTGTGGTGCGTTGGCACCCGTAGAGCTCTTGGAGCGTACTGTCTATGTGTTGGACATGTTGTTTATGTGAATGACGTGTGGTGCACCTGGCTGGTGTATTATACACGTGGTGTCTACGTGGTTTGAATGCCGTGCATGTGGTTTGTGTGTGCATGGCACATCGTACGTATTGTGTTTATTGTATCTTAATTATTGTGGTTAGTCCGTGGTATAGTGGCAGTGAGGTTCAGGTTTGAACCTAGCCTTAATCCTTTAGGATCTTTTATAAGTTATCCTCGATGGATAATTAGTAAAGTATAAGTATGGTTATTACGTGATTATCGTGTACTGTGTTTAGTGTGGCAGTGGAGGTCACAAGGTGACCGATGATAGGCTGTGGTGTTATTATTAATATGGTTTATGTGTGTGATTGTGTAGGTTAGCTTGTAAGTCACGAGGTGACTGGAGCAAGCTATTCCTAACATATGTACTGTAATTGGTAATAGAAAGTGTTTTTGTATATATCATGATTTGTACTAGCCGAGTGTGGTGGTCCGGCGCCTATTCCGGAATGCCTCTCTAGTCGGGTACCCCAGGTTCTTTGTGAGCCAAGCACGTGTGTTTGTTGTGCTCGGGGTTTGTCCCGGTACTTGCGTTGTACCGTCGAGGTCTGTGTCGTCTTCCTGGACACCCTCACTCCTATGTTTGAGTTGTATGTCCGACTGAGGGAAAGACGACAATAGGGCAGCGGCTTGTGTTTGTGGGTGTGTAGTCGCTTGTAGCGCGCTCGTGGTTGGGGGTACGAACACCAGTAGACGTACTGGGCCCCAGCTAGTCCTGTTCCAGTGCCTCACTTTAGGGAGCTCGGACCTGAGTCCCTAAAGGTGCCAGGCATGGGCCTGCAGTGTGTGAGACTACAGGTAGTGGTGGTGTTTGTTAGTCTCCACAGTTAGTTGCTTGACTTGTGAGTTTGTGGAGCCGTAGCTGGACTGAGGGTCCATGGCTACGAGACTGAGAGGTTGTTCTTGTGTTGTGTTGTCCGGGTTGGATACTGGCCTGATCAGCCAGTAGTCCGTTCCCGTGTGGTGGCGTCATTCCTTTCCGACTCGTGCTTTACCACCGGTTGTGGCTTTTGTGTTGTTAATTGTTGGTTGAGGTTTTCCTCAATGGGGTGTGCCCTGGTGTTGGCACAGTTGTAATTGTGGTTAGTGAGCGGAGACTCACTGGTTGCGGTTTACTTTGTGTGGAGTGCCCGCCGTTGGCACATGTGATGAGGTTTCGCTGTAGTGGAGTGCCCTATGTGACACTATTGTGGTTATGCTTTGTGGTGGTACTTCGTGGTGGTAGGTACATATACCCTTTGAGGGTACCAGTTTCTCGTGATACATTGTGTATCAGCCTTTTTAGGTATTGAGGTAATACTCTTGTTTCTGTGGAGGTCTTATGGATTGACCTGCCACCTGTTGTATTTTATCTGTTTTAAGTAAGTCTTCGTTTATGGTTTATTGTGGAATGGATTGGCCTGTGGTTGCCAATCTTATTACCCTTGTGGGTAATTTGCCAATGAGGCTTGTGGCCTAGGCGTACTGTGGTTTAGTAGAGCTGTGCTCCGTAGAGGTCATAAAATGGGACCTTCCACTTGTTGTGTTTTACCTTTCTTTAGATAAGCTTTCGATTATGGTTTTAGTATGTGATGGATTGGCTTGCTGTAGCCGATCATGTTACCTGGTGTGTGTAGCTTCTGATATATCGTGGTTTGGAGTTTAATGGACCATCACTTAGTTGGTTCTCCTAATGCTCACGAGGTTGAGGTTCGCCTAGAAAGCTTGCAGCCTAGGCAGTGACTTGCCTATGTGGCTTAAAGCATAGGCTACCAGTTGTTATGGTTTGCCTGTGAGGCTTAAGGCTTAGGCATTTTAGTTGTTGTGTGGACTAGTGATGCGAAACTAGTCTTATTGTTTCTTCTTACCTTCCGAGATTTTGTTTGATTAAGGTGTTTATATTTAATTGCAGTTTAAGTTCAATTGTTGTGAGTATGAAATGGTTTGGCTATTGGTGTTACCAATGAGACCCTCTAGGGTTGAGGTGTCCGTAAATTTGTTGTTGTTCCGGGTATCCCCTACTGAGACTGTGACTTGTTGAGGCTCACTCCCCTACAGTTCTTTTCAGGGCTTACCGCTGGTTCGGCTTGTGGAGACGTTGTGTCAGACTTGTACCACCAGCAGTAGTGTAGTAGTTAGTTTGTGTAAGCTTGTGCTCCCTGGGGGTATGCCCCAGGTAGTTGTACTTTTTAATTGGACATGTAATAATGTAATGGGATAGTTGTAAATTGTTATATGCAGGTATGAGCACATGTACTTTCTTGTGTCTTATACTGTGTAGTTGTCTTTTATATTCTTACTGGACACTTGTGTGAGATATCCCTTGCGAGACTTCGGTCCGTTCGCGGGAGGTGGATCTGGATATGGAGCCTTAATGGGCATAAATATCCAGGGCCGTCACATATATAGCTCTTGAATAGTCTTGCTTTATCTTCTTATTTTCATTCCTTATAATATTTAAATATGCATATGTTCTAAACTCTGTGGATTTCAAAAAGCATTTCTGCGCATCTTACAGTATCCTAAGATCTTGATCATTTATTGTGTTAGTACAATATTTCCACACGATATATCCTTGCTTACTTCACTTGTCACATAAAGTCTTGCTTTGTGTGATGTCATAATAACATTTCCTTCTTGGTGTATCTTCATATTGCACGACTACTAATGTTGACTGACAATTTAGACAAAGAGAAGTTGTCTAGGTGTCAGCATTTATTGCATGCATGACTTTTGTAGAAACGTACATCAAAGATGGAGCTGTCAACCTGACAAAAGGATAGAAGATTCAGACAATCTTCCCTTGAAAGTGTGTGTATCAATCCAAGCATTAATGACTGCAGGCTCACCTGCTCCTTGCTTCGGACCAGTCTCTCTAACAAGCATGAAGCTGTGAGACAACAAATATTTCAACGGCTACTACAACGGTCAAAATATTTCAAAGGAGACAAATAGAAGATTGGTGACTCCATGGATAGTTAGTAAGTTTAGATAGTTCGAACTCTTGAACCTTCGAAAAGCTTGAAACTCCAGTCACCTGAAGAACAACAAGAGACAGCTCGTCCAATCCAACCATTAGTAGCTCTTAGCTCTCTGTGAGAATAGTGTATTTGTTTTCGAGTGCTTGCATAGTTCTGAGAGAGAGTCACTTTGTAATCATCTTCAGCCTCTCAGTCTTCGCCTCAGATCAAGCAAGTGATTATAAGCTTGGTCTTGGGGCCTCCCTCTTACAACACATTCTTTATAGTTGATCCTCTTCTGGTGTGAAGAGAATACCTGTTGCTGAACAGGTAGTTGTTTCCCTTTGGTAAGAAGGAAGACATGTTTGATACAGGTGGTGTTGTATCTCTTCGGGTTGAGAAGAGAAGACCAGTTGCGGCTGGATGTGTAAGTGTCCTTAAGGGGGACTGTACCCTTGTATAGTAAAATCCCAAGTGGTTGCTTGGGGACTGGACGTAGAACTCCTTGGGATAGGAGGTCCAAACCAGGATAAAATTTCCTATTGTCTATGTGCTTGCTTGTTTGGTTTGATTAACATTAACCCTAACTGTCGAACTTAGTGTTTTCTGTCAAGTATTTTTATTTACAGGTATTAGTCTAAAAGAATTTTTAGTAATCCATTCACCCCCCCCCCCCTCTGGGCTTTCTATATAGGCAACAAGTGGTATCAGAGTCAAGTCTATTCGAGAAGAAGATCTCACGATCTTAAGGGCAAAAATAAATGGCAGCTCAAGGATATGCAGAAGGTCAGTCTGTCAACAGACCTCCTCTATTCGACGGTGAAGATTACAACTATTGGAATTCTCAAATGGAGTTCTTCCTTCAAGGTCTCAATTTCCAGCTTTGGTCAATCATTGAAGAAGGAGACCTCGTGGTGCTCAACAACAGAGAAAATTGGACAGATGAAGACAAGAAGAAAATATCTCTAAACAGCAAAGCTAAAAGTATACTGTGCTGTGCGCTGTGTAAGAAAGAATTCAACAGGATTTTAGCATACAAGTCAGCTATGGAAATGTGGGAAAAGCTAAGAATCACATATGAAAGAACTAACAAGGTGAAAGAAACAAGAATAGACATCCTGGTAGCTCAGTATGAAATATTCCAAATGCAGTCAGGAGAGTCTATCACCCAAATGTACAGCAGATTTACAGATATCACCAACGGTTTGGCTGGGCTTGGAAAAATTTATGAAACAGGAGACATGGTGAGAAAAATATTAAGATCACTACCAACCTCATGGACTCCAAAGGTGACAGCCATAGAAGAAGCCAACGATCTTAGAAGAATGTCACTTGAAAAGCTCATTGGGTCTTTAATGACTCATGAGATAAATATGGAGAGGCTAGGAGAATCCTCCAGCAAGAAGAAGCATAGCAATGCTCTAAAGGCCACAAATGGTAGTTCTGAGGGCGAGTCAGAAAGTGAAAGAAGTGATGAAGGTAGTGAAGATGAAGAAGCCTTCCTCTCTAGAAGACTGCAGTGCATTCTAGCCAAAAAGAAGTACTAGCCAAGGAGAAGATATTTCAAGAAAGGTAAAGACTTTAAACGATCTGAAGGCAAAGATGTTAAGAAACCAGAACTGATTTGCTATGAATGCAAGAAGCCTGGACACATCAAAGCCGAGTGTCCAAAATTAAAGAAAACTTAGTTCAAGAAGAAGGACAACTCAAAGAAATTCAAAAGATACAAGAAGAAGGCCATGGCTGCTGCATGGAACAACGAGAGTGACTCAAACAGTGACTCAAGCTCCAACAGTGAAGAAGAAGAAAATGTCAATCTGGCCTTCATGGCAAATGTTGATGATAAGGTAACTTCAGACTCATCTTTCACTTCTTGCAATGAATCTGATTCTGATAGTTTAGAGGATGCTTTTAACGAATTATATAGCAAATATAAAAATGTCTGTAAAATGTTAAAAACAATTAAGAAAAACTATACATGTCTCGAAATAACCAACTCAGATATGAAATCTGAAACTGAACAGTTAGAAAAATAAATTTCGAAATTAAAAGAAGAAATGAACTGTTACATGAAGATTTAAAGAATAAAAATGAAAAGATATCAAACTTAGAAAATCAGGAAATTACAAGTAAACTTAAAAATGAAATCAATACACTAACAAAAGATAATGAATATCTAATGGCCACAGTTGAAAAATTTACAAATGGTAATTCCTCCTTAATATTAAAAGGAGCAAGAAGATCAGGTAGGAAAATGTATGGCTTAGGATACACTCCACCAGACAATGAAGAAACTATAATTCATCCTAAGATTTATCCAACTCCAAAATTCGTAGCTGAACAAAATGCCAATTATAAAATAAATAAAAAAAAGAACCATAAACCAAATAAGATATTAAACAATATTCCTTGCTGCACACACTATAACAAATTAGGTCATACTAAAATAACATGCACAACCAAACACCTAAAATGGATTCCCAAAAGAAACTTTGAAGAAGCTAACCAACCAGGACCCAAAAGAACTTGGGTACCTAAATCTCATTGATTAATTGCAGAGAAGCCTTGGAGCATCAAAGCGGTACCTTGACAGTGGGTGCTCAAGGCATATGACAGGTAACAAGAAACTATTCTCTCGTATCAAAAGTGAAGAAGGCACAGTCACCTATGGCAATAATAGAAAAGGGTCGGTTATCGGTTGTGGATGTATTGGAAGTCAAGATAAAATCCTCATAGAAGATGTACTATGCGTCAAAGGATTGAAGCACAATTTAATCAGTATTAGTCAGCTGTGCGACAAGGGTCACCAGATCAAGTTTCAGAAATCTAAGTGTTTAATCATCAAGGATGGTGCAATCGTCTTCAAAGCCAGCAGAGAAAAGAACATATACGTGTAGACGACGTTTTTCCCCGACATCTCCGGAGAACATTCGTCCCACGGCGGGAAATAAGAGATTTTTAAAAGGAAATTATGGTGGAAAAGAGTGGAAATGGGACTGATGGCGTAAAAAAAAAGACAAAACAAAAGAAAAGGGGGGTGTGTGCGTGTGTGCACGAGGAAAGTGTCGCGATCGCCAGGTGCACGTAGGCACCGGATGTGACGGGCGGAAAGGAAATGACGTAGTGTACTTACCTTCACCCGAAGAAAAGCATGAGAATGTGCGGTGGATTCTCCTTCCTCCTTACGCCGGCCGGCCAACAAAGAAGATTCGATGTCAGTTACCTCGTAAAAGGGAAAACAACAAGGAACAAGTAAAAGGGAGGTTAGACTATGAAGTGCAGTAAATGTTCGCTGATTGAAGTGTGGAAAAATATGTGAATGAAAGGCAACACACCTCGTGGAGGTAGTGTTAAACCCCTAGGGATTAGGTGGGTGAAAGAAATGCCATGTGTGTGTGTGTGTGAAGATGTGCAATGCATGCGCTAACTAACACGAAAAAAAAGGAAGGAAAAAAAGGAATCAAAGAAGAGGGAGAGGCGGAGTGGCAGCGTAGCCCGATGGCGAGGTGACGAGGATGGGGGTGACGTCAGTGTGGCTCCCCCGCCGCTCCCTGACACTCAAGAAGCTCCGGCTCGCGAATGAGACAATGTGAAGGCGACATGTGCGTAGCGTTCTGCCTCCGAAACACAAGCTTCCGAGCCGATGAAATCCCGCCTTAGATGTTGGAGAGTTGAAGTTCGGAGGTTGGGGTGGGAATTTGACAGGGCTTCGTCGTGGTTCCGATCTCTTGTAATGAGGATCTCTCGGGTTTGTATTTATAGCCAAAATTGCTTCCAATCCAGAGGCCGCCTATTACAACTTAAAGGCGTCTGCCTGACAGGTCGCGCTTCATAAAATCACTTGATTTGCGTGCAATTAGACATTTTCATGATGATTGTAGCTGTAAGCTAGGTTCTGAATCGCGTCTGGGTGGCTGGCCGTGTTTTCTTAGGTAATTCGAATCTTTGATGAAATCTGATCCTTGATTTGATATTTATAAAACGCGGTGAGCAGCCCAGACGTGTTTCAAACAGACATCATGATTGTTGACATAGCATCCATTTAATGGAGCTGACAGGGCGCGGTCAGAATCTTTTACCTTAAAAGGCGGCGGGCCGGCTGGACGCGCATTAAGCGCGTCCACCGTTCCGGCCGCGGATCAACTCTGTAAATGGGTGTCCTCTGCATTGGCCACGAATAGATGAAGCTCGATAGACCCTTGAAAAGAGATCTCAAAACCTTTGAAATTTTTAAAAAGATAGGAAAATCACTCACGAGGTTAATGGAGAAGAGCCACTTCAAGGCGTCATGGTATAACATGAAATTTGCTCGATGTGTTGCCAAATTGGCGTGTCTACAATACGTACTGCATCTAGAAGAACTCAAAGATCAAGACATCTGTCTGGCAGCAAATAAAGATCAGAATGCTGAATTATGGCACAGAAGGTTAGGCCATTGTAGCTTGGATGGAATAAGAAAACTTATCAAACGTGATCTAGTAGAAGGTCTGCCGAAGATAAACACAAGACTTGACAGTATATGTGAACCTTGTGCAAAAGAGAAGCATGCAAAATTCTCCTTCAAATCAAAGACAGTAGTCACCACTTCCAAACCACTAGAATTGCTACATATGGATTTGTTTGGACCAATGAGAACTACCAGCTTGGGAGGAAAGAACTTTGGATTTGTGATTGTTGATGATTTTTCAAGATTTACATGAGGATCATTTTTAGAGCATAAAGATGACACATTTGAAATTTTTGTGAAGTTCAATAAAATAGTTCAAAAGGATAAAAAGTTCAGCATCATCAGTATTCGTTCAAATCATGGAGGAGAATTTCATAACGATAGATTTGCATAATTCTGTAATGATCAAGGCATAGAGCACAATTTCATAGCACCTAGAACACCACAGCAAAATGGAGTAGCTGAGAGGAAGAATAGAACCTTGTTGGATATGGCTAGGGCCATGTTGTCTGAATACAACCTTCCAAGGTACTTCTGGGCAGAAGCGATTAATACAACATGTTATATTATCAATAGAGTCATGATCAGGCCAATCCTAAAGAAAACTACATATGAGTTATATAAGGAAAGGAAGCCGAAGATCAAACATCTCAGAACGTTTGGATGTCCTTGCTTCATTCACAATAATGGTAAGAGAGAGACATAGGTAAGCTGGATCCCAAATCCGATGAAGGGATCTTTATGGGTACACTTCTAAACCCAAAGGCTATAGAGTTTTTAATAAAAGACGTTTATTAATTGAATATATTGTTCATGTTATCTTTGATGAGTCTAACCCTTCCTTGAGAAAGGAAGTCAAGTGTAAGGCCCTAGAATTTTACTCTCTTATATAGGTGTATGATTTTGTGAAGAAATTTTGCTTGTGTGTGTGTGAATACAAATATACATATATACTATTTGATGTATTGTTGTAAATATGTGTATATATATATATATATATATATATATGGTACATGTTATTTATTTACATTACATAAATAGTATTATTTAATGTATACATTGTATATTCCATGTGCATGCATTGCATAAATATGATTTTCTGTAGTTTTTAAGTTCTGGCAAAGCGACCAGTAGGCGTCCACATGAATGGACGTTAACCCCAAGTCAGCGGCCACATTGATGGACACCAACTCCAGTTTGGCGACCAGTGATGTTGACGTTAGTCTCCCAGATCTGTTGCATTTTTAGATCCAGAAATGCCTCCGATATTGTCGCCCTTGGTTTAGGAAACCATTCCCCAACGGTAACCTAGCCTGCCCTAAACGCGTCTTCGACCCTAACTCTATAAAAGACCCAGTTTGGGGTGCTGTTGGGTCCTTTTGACTCTTTTGTCAAAAACCCTAACTTTCATGTGCGAAACATGATCTTTGAACCCGTGGATCTGGCGATTTGAAGCATCATCCGGTGTTCTTCTTCGAATGGGAGGAAGTCTGGATATCGAGGATCGTCTTCCCAACCCGGTGTACCTTAAAGATCATCATCAAAGCCCGGATTTGAAGGATTTCGGGGACTCTTTGGCTCAGGCCGAGGAGGGCTTCTCCGACTTGATTCGATGTTTGTAGATTTGTTTGAAGGCAAGTAAATCCTCTACATTGACCATACATATGTCTAGTAGGTCCTAGGGAATTTTACGGATTTTATTCGTGTCCTGGAACCCCCTTTCTCTTCGATTTTTGTAAGTTCTATCTGTTTTTCTACAAACACGAACTTAACGGCAAGCTTTGATGCCGTTAAGATCCGAAGTTGGCGGCGGCATTTGTTGCCGTTAACTGGTAGGCGGCCACCTGTGTGCCGTTGAGTTCCTCAGGCAGGGACCGTATGTCTGTCTGCCCTTCATAAATTATTTTCCAGACTTTTGCGCATGAGGATATACTGTAAATTTTATATGTTACGTAATACATCTAGAGAATCATGTTGTAAAATTTCTGTGAAATTCCGTTGAATGTTTTATTTATTAAAATTATCTGAATTAACTGTCAGATAGGGTTTTAATAATTGTAAATTTCTGTTTATGTGATTCATGTGGAAATTGAGTGTCATATAATTTCTGTATGATGTGTATAGATGTCAATTTAAACCACGAGATTTAGGAAATTTTCTGATGTTCATGTAATTAATTAAAATTTTTGAACTGTAAAATAGTAAGTATGCACGATTAGTTTTAAATTTTCAATAAGTTGTATGATGCCAAATTAATTCACAAGAATTGTATGTAGTATCATGACTGTTGTATACAAGTTTTAGAACAGAGGAATATGTACTTGGCACTGTGTACCATGCTTAATTGATGACTTCATAAATTAGGCAGAATACATGTTTTATTTATCATAAATTGTGTATGACTCCGATAAATATGAAAATTTGTATGCATGATTCTTTATCTGTAAAATGTATGTAGTTAAAATTTCATGTAAATTGGACAACAGTAGGTACTAGATTCGTTATTTCATCATGAAAAGATTAATTAGAGCATGTTTAGAGTAATTAACGATAATCTAGTTAATTACAGCATGATTTGAATCAAATTATGATTGTTTAACTCTATAAACAGTAGTACCATGCTAGGTAAACCTGAAATATGTGATTTTGTGTGAGCATGGAACATGTGTTTAAAACAACATATTAAGTGTGTGTTTTAAAATGAGAAAAACGTGTAAATGTGCCATGGGTGACACTGCTACCTTACAGGGCTGAGGAGTTGTACCGTAGTAAAGTCCCTACGGGAAGGTTCATATGAGTAAATGAAGTCCCATGGGCATTGGGATAAAATCCTGGAGGCGGACAAGTACCGCTGGTTAGGGTGGAGAGTGCTTCTCCCGATTCTGCGCAGTAACTAAGATTTATCACTGAAATGCCTAGATGATAGATATGTGTGTGATGTGATAAGTGTGTGTCCTTCTAGAGGTGGTTCGGACTATGTGTCACGACATATAATGAGAATAATGTGATTTTGTATATATGTGAAATTGTGCATGTGTAAATGTGAACTAGTGTGATAATATATGAAATGGTGAACCAAATTGTAAATGTGTTTTATTTATGTCAAAACAGCAAGCTTATTGTGTTTATAAAAGTGATATGTATGTGGAAAAGTACATAGAAACCATGTTAGGAACATTCTCCCTTTATGTGTAAAACTCCATGTTTAATTGCCATTATGATACAACGTGAATGTAAATTTAAATATTATGTTAAAAAATGTGTAGAAAGCATGGGGTAGGTTTATCATTGTGACATGAACATAAACCATGTACTATGTGTCATGAAATTGATAGAAGTATCATGTTAGGTTTTTCTTAAAGATTGTTTAAATCCACGTTCATGTACCTATGAAATTGTTAAAGAATAAAATGTCATGTGATGTATGTATGCTTAATGTATGGGAAACTACTTGCTGAGTCTTTGGACTCATTTTTGCTTCGGCGTACAGGTGCAGGTGTCTCTACTTCTTCCGAGGAGTTGGTTCGGAGTGACTCGGAGCGAGAGTAGGAGATTGCTTGTAGAGATAGCGATATTGTACTTTTCATTTCATAGTATGTAATAAAGGAGGACTTGTACTACATTGAATTCATGTAATTTATTTATCTGCAAGTTGTGGACAATGTACTTCTTTTAAATTTCTCAATCATTAAATAGTTAGTTTCTTTTTGTACTATATAGACTGTGGATAAATGTGGATGATGGAATAAGATATTTATTTCCAGTTCTTTTATTTCGTTGTTATGTGTTCATACTTATGTACATCTTGTCCTAATAAATGTGATGGGTAAATGTCCCACTGTGGACACTCTCTCTATATCGAAGTGGATTGGTATAACCGTATCGGTATAAGGAGGGTCGTCACAGAGATTGGTATCAGAGCAAAGTTGAGATAGTACATGAGTATGCATATACCATCATCTTCATTATATGCTAAGTCTCTATAGATTATCCACATAGCTAAAGGAAATAATTTGGAAATTGATAGTGTGGTTCTAAATTGTGATTAAATCATTTTGCAGGCTACGGCTTCACGTGGTAGGCGTGGTGTTCCTACTCGTGTGGGTGAGCAGAGGAGAGAAGAGAGAGTTGAGCCTAGGCGTGGGGATCTGGATGAGCAGTAGGCCCCAGCACCCCAGGGTCCTGTGCTTCCCCCACCGCCACCAGTAGACTATGGAGTGTTCATGCAGGGTCTAGTGCAGGCCATGCAGACGCATGCCCACACCCAGGCTGCACTCCAGGCTCAGCTGGAGGCTCAGTAGGCTCAGGTGCCAGTTCCCCAGGCTCAGGACCATGGTGGACCCTCCATCATGGAACGGTTCAAAAGGATGTCGCCACCCTCTTTTAAGGGGGAGAGCGATCCATTGTTAGCTAAGAGCTGGTTGAGGGAGATCGAGAAGATCTTCCGAGCTATTAGGAGTGCCGACGATGACAGAGTCACCCTAGCCACCTATATGCTACAGGTATGTGTTGTTTAATTATGCATTTAGTTTCTCTGAGTTTAGAGTATTTAGATTAGCCCTTATGGGTGGTTTTGGCAGGAGCGAGCCGACGTGTGGTGGTCCTCGTTACTCCGTACTCAATTCGAGGGCGGTGTTATATGTTGAACCACTCCTATATTTTACCCTTTTATTTTGGTGATAACAAAATTTATGTTTAATTAATTATTATTAAAAATATTTAATATCATGTTTTTCTTAATAAATATAAATTTATGTGATTAATTGAATATTAAATATATTTAATACCATGATTTTTCTAATAATAAATTAAATATCATGATTTTCTAATAAATATAATTTTATGACATTATTCTGTAATGATTTGCACTAAACACATAAATCGATGTCCATTCAATATATATCGATTTTAGTTCAAAGTGCCACATCGATTTGCTCTCATAAGGATTCCTTTGTACTCACACAGACTCCTTTGAAACTCATAAGGATTCCTTTGTACTCACACAGACTCCTTTGAAACTCATAAGGATTCCTTTGTACTCACACAGACTCCTTTGAAACTCATAAGGATTCCTTTGTAACTCACACAGACTCCTTTGTAACTCATAAGGATTCCTTTGTACTCACACAGACTCCTTTGTAACTCATAAGGATTCACTCTCTTAAGGAATCGATCTCATAAGGATTCGCTCTCAAGGATTCGCTCTCTTAAGGAATCGATCTCATAAGGATTCGCTCTCAAGGATTCGCTCTCTTAAGGAATCGATCTCATAAGGATTCGCTCTCTTAAGGAATCGATCTCATAAGGATTCGCTCTCAAGGATTCGCTCTCTTAAGGAATCGATCTCATAAGGATTCGCTCTCAAGGATTCGCTCTCTTAAGGAATCGATCTTATAAGGATTCGCTCACATGGATTCCTTTGTAACTCTCATAAGGATTCCCTTGTAACTCTCACATGGATTCCTTTGTAACTCTCACATGGATTCCTTTGTAATCTCATAAGGATTCCTTTGTAACTCTCATAAGGATTCCTTTGTAACTCTCATATGGATTCCTTTGTAACTCTCATATGGATTCCTTTGTAACTCTCACATGGATTCCTTTGTAACTCTCATAAGGATTTGCTCTCACATCGATTCCTTTGTAAAATATGGATTTCACTTAAACATAGATTTATTTTATATTTCAAAATATTTTTTGGCATCTAGTGAAAAAGTCAAATATTCTTGATTTGTGTAATCCTCTATCTTTCTGACAGGAGATCTTTTTGCTTATCTCTCTAAATCTTTTCTTTCCTGCCAACAAAAAGGGGATTACTTACCACTTCTGGGTGGCATCAGGAAACATAAAGGTATGAGCCTTTTTGACAGAAACACTCTTTTATCTAAACACTTTTTTCTATGCTTGCAGACCTCGTAGACCACAAATTATCAGAAGAAAGAGAAGATGAGCAACGGCTAGAACTCCAACGGATTTATTCAAATTGCTCATATAAAAGATGAAGCAAGGCTAAAGAAGAAGTAAGAGCTTTCCTGAAGATTTTTCAAGAGTGTACATCCGGGAAGAACCTCAACTCCACATACACTCAAAGGAAAAGAGAGAAAGAGCCTGAGCCCAAGAAGAAGTGTTCAAGCATCTGAAGCACTGAAGCATTCAAGCTCCTTCTCCTCTCTTCTCTCTCTCTCTCTGTGCATCTTGTAAATCTGGGGGAGAGAGTCTTTTGCTGAGAGTTCTTGTAGTTGGTTTTTATTTGTTCCAACTCTCAGCTTTGTTCTTTCTTTTCTAAGAAAGACTTCTGTCCAGCTGTAGGACTGTATACAGTTGTTAACCTAGCTAGGGGTTAGTGTCTAGCAGAACCGCACTGGGGTTTGTACCAGGAGGTTGGCTTCTTTACCTGTAAGAGAAGTGGGCTGCCTTCTTGCCCGGGAAAGAGAAGAAGACCAGCTGGGGTGCTGGGTGTTGTAGTGTCCTTAAGGGGGGACTGTACCCTTGGTTAGTGAAATCCCAAGAAGTTGCTTGGGGACTGGACGTAGGACTTCCATGTGGGAAGGGCCGAACCAGGATAAATCTCTTGTGTTATTTGTGTGATTGTTTATTTGCTTCCGCACTGCTACTCTTTATCACACTAAACTAACCAAACCTTCAAGTGTTAATTTCTGTGTTTAAGATTCTATTTCAGAAAAACCTATTCACCCCCCCTCTAGGTTAGCTTGCTGCCGTACCAAAAGGGCCAACAAGTGGTATCAGAGCGGGTCTCTGATCATTCAAAGAAGATCCAACGATCTTAGAGCAAAGATCTATGGCAGCTCAAGGATATGCTGAAGGTCAATCAGTCACCAGACCTCCATTCTTTGACGGAGAGGACTACCAATATTGGAAGATGCGAATGGAATGCTTCATTCGGGGCACAGACTTCGATCTGTGGCAGGTAATAGAGGTAGGTGATTTTGTTGTTGTTCCTATTCCAGGCACTACTGCCATAACAGCAGCAGATAAAGGTAAATTATCTTTAAACTTTAAAGCTAAGAACTACTTATGTTGTGCTTTATCCAAAAGAGAATTTAGTAGAGTATCTGCATGTAAATCAGCTAAAGAAATATGGGATAAACTGCAGATAACTTATGAAGGAACAGATAAAGTAAAACAAACTAGAATAGATATTCTTGTCTCACAATATGAGCAATTCAAAATGTTTCCAAATGAAAATATCACTCAAATGTATAATAGATTTTCAAGTATAGTAGTTGGTCTAAGCTCTCTTGGTAAAAATCTTTCTAATGAGGAAACTGTTAGAAAAATACTTAGGTCCTTAACTATTTCATGGACACCTAAAGTAACTGCTATTGAAGAGGCCCATGATTTAACCAAATTGTCAATTGATAATTTAATAGGATCTCTCATGGCACATGAAATAAATATGGAGCGATTGTCTGAAAGCTCATCTAAGAAGAAATGTACTAATGCTCTTAAGGTTGTAGCTGCTCCTTCCACTTCTTCTTCTAGCTCCAAAAATGCAGATTCTGAAGATAGTGACGTAGATGAAGTTCTGTCCAAGCTTCAGAAAATTTTCAAGAAGAAGAAAAATGGATCAAGAAGGATTCAAAAGAAAGAGAGAAAAGAAAAAGAACCAGTCTGCTATGAATGCAGAAAACCTGGACATCTAAGACCAGATTGTCCTAAACTAAAGAAGATTGGTCAACCAGAAAAGTCCAAAAGAAGCACAAGAAATTCAAAAGAAAAGCCATGGCAGCTGCTTGGGAAAATGATGAGGCCACAAGCTCCGAAACATCAAGCTCAGAATCGGAGAAAGAGCAGGTAAATCTTGCCCTCATGGCAGGACTAGATGAGGTACATTCTGACTCATTTTTTGATTCTTGCACAGATTCAGGATCAGAATCTGAAGATTTAGATCATGTTTTTAATGAACTTTATGATAAACACAAGGTTGTTGTAAAAGAATTGAAAAATATCAAGAACAACCTTACTTGTTTGGAAAACACTAATTCTGATCTTAAATCAGAAATGGAACAATTAGAAGATCAATTAAAAGAATGTAAAGATAATAATTATCTTTTAAATGAAGATTTAAAAAGTAAGAATAATGAGAAGATAGAGTTAGAAGAAAAATTGAAAACTCTAACTGAAGAAAATCTTTATCTAAAAGAATCAGTTAGAAAATTAACTAAAGGGAAAACATCTTTAGCCCTATGTTTAAAAGGATCAAAATCTGGAAATAATAAACAAGGTCTTGGTTATACACCTCCAGAAAAAGGAAAACAAGTAATAAACTCAGGAAAATATCCTTTACCAAAATTTGTAAAAGAAACCAAAATGTCTCAGAAAAAGGAACCTGAAACAACCAAGCTTTATCAAAGAAAAAGGTTTCTAAAATATATGTTCCAATCATGCATCACAAAGGCAATAAGAACTGCAAAACAAATTATATTCATTGCTGCTCTCATTGCAATAAACTAGGACACACTGTGAACACCTGCACAACTAAGCACCTAGTTTGGATACCTAAAGGCTATTTTTATGCATCTAACGATCAAGGACCCAAAACTATTTGGGTACCTACTTCTGAGTAGCTCATTTGCAGGATAGTCTTGGGCATCAGGAACAAAGGATGCTCAAGGCACTGAAGACTGCTAACTCTTCATCCATCTCATATCTGAAGAAAGAGTAGTCACAAAAATTGAATTAGTCTTCATTACTAATAATTATTTACAAGTTTCATTCAGGTGGAGTCTCTCATTCAGGGGGAGCACAGACTAAGGGGGAGTTATTCATTTATGTCAATCATTGTTGAACCCCTCAATGGTAAAAATTTCTTTCACAAAGGGGAGAGAATGCAATGGTAAGAACCTTCCTTTTTGGTTTGTGACAAAAAGGGGGAGAGTATGCATGGTATGCTTATCTGTGAATTTTCTGTATTTTCTATGCTTTACGTATTTTTGTCAAAAAATTCTCATAAATTTTGTCATCACCAAAAGGGGGAGATTGTTGAACCACTCCTATATTTTACCCTTTTATTTTGGTGATAACAAAATTTATGTTTAATTAATTATTATTAAAAATATTTAATATCATGTTTTTCTTAATAAATATAAATTTATGTGATTAATTGAATATTAAATATATTTAATACCATGATTTTTCTAATAATAAATTAAATATCATGATTTTATAATAAATATAATTTTATGACATTATTCTGTAATGATTTGCACTAAACACATAAATCGATGTCCATTCAATATATATCGATTTAGTTCAAAGTGCCACATCGATTTGCTCTCATAAGGATTCCTTTGTACTCACACAGACTCCTTTGAAACTCATAAGGATTCCTTTATACTCACACAGACTCCTTTGAAACTCATAAGGATTCCTTTGTACTCACACAGACTCCTTTGAAACTCATAAGGATTCCTTTGTAACTCACACAGACTCCTTTGTAACTCATAAGGATTCCTTTGTACTCACACAGACTCCTTTGTAACTCATAAGGATTCACTCTCTTAAGGAATCGATCTCATAAGGATTCGCTCTCAAGGATTCGCTCTCTTAAGGAATCGATCTCATAAGGATTCGCTCTCTTAAGGAATCGATCTCATAAGGATTCGCTCTCAAGGATTCGCTCTCTTAAGGAATCGATCTCATAAGGATTCGCTCTCAAGGATTCGCTCTCTTAAGGAATCGATCTTATAAGGATTCGCTCACATGGATTCCTTTGTAACTCTCATAAGGATTCCCTTGTAACTCTCACATGGATTCCTTTGTAACTCTCACATGGATTCCTTTGTAACTCTCATAAGGATTCCTTTGTAACTCTCATAAGGATTCCTTTGTAACTCTCATATGGATTCCTTTGTAACTCTCATATGGATTCCTTTGTAACTCTCACATGGATTCCTTTGTAACTCTCATAAGGATTTGCTCTCACATCGATTCCTTTGTAAAATATGGATTTCACTTAAACATAGATTTATTTTATATTTCAAAATATTTTTTGGCATCTAGTGAAAAAGTCAATATTCTTGATTTGCGTAATCCTCTATCTTTCTGACAGGAGATCTTTTTGCTTATCTCTCTAAATCTTTTCTTTCCTGCCAACAAAAAGGGGATTACTTACCACTTCTGGGTGGCATCAGGAAACATAAAGGTATGAGCCTTTTTGACAGAAACACTCTTTTATCTAAACACTTTTTTCTATGCTTGCAGACCTCGTAGACCACAAATTATCAGAAGAAAGAGAAGATGAGCAACGGCTAGAACTCCAACGGATTTATTCAAATTGCTCATATAAAAGATGAAGCAAGGCTAAAGAAGAAGTAAGAGCTTTCCTGAAGATTTTTCAAGAGTGTACATCCGGGAAGAACCTCAACTCCACATACACTCAAAGGAAAAGAGAGAAAGAGCCTGAGCCCAAGAAGAAGTGTTCAAGCATCTGAAGCACTGAAGCATTCAAGCTCCTTCTCCTCTCTTCTCTCTCTCTCTCTGTGCATCTTGTAAATCTGGGGGAGAGAGTCTTTTGCTGAGAGTTCTTGTAGTTGGTTTTTATTTGTTCCAACTCTCAGCTTTGTTCTTTCTTTTCTAAGAAAGACTTCTGTCCAGCTGTAGGACTGTATACAGTTGTTAACCTAGCTAGGGGTTAGTGTCTAGCAGAACCGCACTGGGGTTTGTACCAGGAGGTTGGCTTCTTTACCTGTAAGAGAAGTGGGCTGCCTTCTTGCCCGGGAAAGAGAAGAAGACCAGCTGGGGTGCTGGGTGTTGTAGTGTCCTTAAGGGGGGACTGTACCCTTGGTTAGTGAAATCCCAAGAAGTTGCTTGGGGACTGGACGTAGGACTTCCATGTGGGAAGGGCCGAACCAGGATAAATCTCTTGTGTTATTTGTGTGATTGTTTATTTGCTTCCGCACTGCTACTCTTTATCACACTAAACTAACCAAACCTTCAAGTGTTAATTTCTGTGTTTAAGATTCTATTTCAGAAAAACCTATTCACCCCCCCTCTAGGTTAGTTTGCTGCCGTACCAAAAGGGCCAACATTATAGAGGTGTTTTGGGACGAGTTCGTGAGGCTCTTCCGAGCCAAGTTTGTTCCGGAGCACATCCAGGACAAGATGGAGCAGGAGTTCCTCTCTTTGACTCAGGGCTCCATGACCGTTCTAGAGTACGAGGCCAGGTTTGCTGAGCTATCAAAATATGCCCCTCACATTGTAACTGATGAGCGCAGGAAGGCGAAGAAGTTCATGATGGGTCTAAGGCCATCACTGAGGATGAGGTTGGTGGCATTTGACCATCGTACCCTCGATGAGGCTCTTAGCGCAGCTTGTTGGCAGGAAGGAGAGATGGAGCAGTATCTTGAGGAGAAGAAGGCTTCTCAGAAGAGGCCTGCAGCTCTGTTCCAGAGGCAGGAGAGAAAGAAGGCGGCACATCAGTCACCGCACCGTCCCGCAGCATCAGGAAGTCGTCAGTTATCTTCTCAGCATTCCCCCAGTGGCAAGAAGGAGTGTCCTCATTGCGGGAGGGCACATAGAGGTTCAGAATGCTAGAAGTTGGCAGGGAAGTGCTTGAAGTGCGGGAGCAGTGAGCATAGGATCAAGGATTGTCCCAGGCTTCAGCAGGGAGCTCAGCGTGGAGCGGCACCAGCCCCAACAGCAGCAGCAGCAGCGCCAGTGACAGGACGACCAGGGAGACCTCGAGCCCCAGCTCGAGTGTTTACGTTAGCTCGTGAGGACGCTGAGCAGGCGGAGCATGTCACCGAAGGTACGGTTCTTTTCATGGGTGTTCACGCTCAGGTTTTGTTCGATACGGGTGCTACACACTCGTTCATTTCTGAGCGTTTTTCTAGACAGTTAGCTTTAGAGTCAGGGTTAGAGTCTGAAGAGTTATAAGTCCTTCTGTCTGTGCACACACCTACGGGTACGGTATCAACTAGGAAGTGTATTCCGTCTTTACCGGTGTGCATTGAGGATAGAGTATTAGAAGAGTGTTTCTTCTTGCTTAAGATGAAGGACTATGATGCAATTCTTGGTCTGGATTGGCTAGAGGAGCACTATGCGTTGGTAGATTGTCGTGGAAAGAAGATTGTCTTCCGCATTTCCGGTGAGGATGAATTTTCTCATCCATTGCCAAGGAACTTAGCGGGAAATTTGTCATCTCTGCCATGAAGGCAATGAGAATGGTGATCAAGGGTTGTGATGCTTTTCTTGACAGCGTGGTATTAGTACCCAAAGCTGATGAGTCACCTACTCTTGTGAAGATTGATGTAGTGCGGGAGTTTCCAGATGTTTTTCCCGATGATTTATCTGGATTGCCACTGGCTAGAGAGATAGAGTTTACTCTAGAGTTGCTTCCAGGAACCTCTCCTATCTCAAAGGCCCCTTATCGGATGGCACCTACGGAGTTAGCGGAGCTAAGGAAGCAGTTGCAAGATTTGTTAGATAAGGTATTCATTCGCCCTAGCGTTTCCCCTTGGGGCGCACCTGTCTTATTCGTGAAGAAGAAGGATGGGTCACTTAGGTTATGCATCAATTATAGGAAGCTAAACCAAGTGACTGTGAAGAACATGTATCCCTTACCTCAGATTGATGATTTGTTTGACCAGCTGCAGAATGCATCGGTCTTTTCTAAGATTGATTTGCGGTCTGGCTATCATCAGTTGAGGATTAGGAGCAAGGATGTGTCCAAGACGGCCTTTAGAACCCGTTATAGACATTATGAGTTTTTGGTCCTTCCGTTTGGTCTGACCAACGCCCCTGCAGCGTTCATGGATCTCATGAACATGGTGTTTAGACCATATTTAGATAGTTTTATTGTAGTTTTCATTGATGATGTGTTGGTCTATTCTCCAGATGAGGCCACACACCGTCAGCATTTGATGGTAGTGTTGGAAGTTCTCCGAGAGCACAAGCTGTATGCAAAATTCAGCAAGTGCGATTTTTGGTTGCGCGAGGTTCATTTACTTGGGCATGTTATCTTCGGTGCTGGTGTAGCGGTTGATCCAGCGAAGGTCCAGGCTGTTATGGATTGGGAGATTCCCAGACCCCTTCGGAGATTCGGAGTTTCCTTGGTTTGGCGGGTTATTATCGACGATTTATTGAGGGATTTTCATCCATCGCCGCCCCTTTGACCAAACTAACCAGATTGGGAGATTCCCAAGACCCCTTCGGAGATTCGAGTTTCCTTGGTTTGGCGGGTTATTATCGACGATTTATTGAGGGATTTTCATCCATCGCCGCCCCTTTGACCAAACTAACCAGGAAGGGTGAGAAGTTTGTTTGGTCCGAGGAATGTGAGAGTAGCTTTCAATTATTGAAGGCTAAGTTTACTTCTGCTCCGATATTGGTATTACCTAGTGGTGAAAAAAGGTTTTGCCATTTATACGGATGCGTCTCGGATTGGCCTTGGCTGTGTATTGATGCAGCAAGGAAGGGTAGTAGCGTATGCTTCTCGCCAATTAAAGGAGCATGAACGTAACTATCCGACTCATGATTTGGAGCTTGCGGCAGTGGTGCATACACTGAAGATCTGGAGACACTATCTTTATGGTGTCAGATTTGAGGTGTTCACTGACCATAAGAGCCTAAAGTATATTTTCTCCCAAAAGGAATTAAACCTTAGGCAGAGAAGATGGATTGAGTTCCTGAAGGACAATGACTTCGACCTCCAGTATCATCCTGGAAAGGCGAATGTTGTAGCAGATGCCCTTAGTAGGAAGAGGTCATCGCTTCAGCAGGATTAGAAGATGTTGGAGGATGCGGCGTGTGCGATGACTGAGTTAGAGCCATCTTTGTGCCAACCTTTTGTAGCTCAGTTGTCTATTAGGTCTTCAGTATTGGATGAGGTGATAGAGCAACAGAAAGCCGACCCTAGACTCCAAGAGTTGGTGGGCAAGGCAGGCATTGCTCGTGATGAGGATGGTGTGATTAGATTTCATCACCGTGTTTGTGTTCCAGACATCGTGGATGTCCGTGAGCATGTATTAGCAGAGGCTCATAGGTCTAGATTCTCTATTCATCCAGGTAACACTAAGATGTACCAGGATTTGAAGAGATCTTTTTGGTGGTCTAGCATGAAGAAGGATGTAGCGGAGTATGTGTTTAGATGTCTTGTATGCCAGCAAGTGAAGGCTGAGCGGCAGCGACCATCTGGTCTTATGCAGAAGATGGAGATCCCAGTATGGAAGTGGGAAGCTGTCACTATGGATTTTGTTTCGGGTTTACCTCGATCTAGGCGGGGTAATGACTCGATTTGGGTAGTGGTAGATAGATTCTCGAAGACTGCGCATTTCTTACCTATGAAGAAGAAGCAGTCGGTAGAGAGTTTAGCTAGATTATATGTTAGTAGTATTATTAGATTGCATGGTGTCCCAAAGTCGATCATTTTGGATCGAGATCTGAGATTTACCTCGAGACTGTGGAAGGGTCTTCAGGATGCATTAGGTTCGGAGCTGAACCTCAGTTCGACGTTTCATCCCCAGATCGATGGATAGTCCGAGAGGACTATCCAAACGCTCGAGGATATGTTGAGGGCGTGTGTTCTGGATTGGAAGGATGATTGTGAGCGCCATTTACCTCTTGTGGAGTTCGCATACAACAACAGTTTTCATGCAAGCATTGGTATGGCTCCATTTGAGGTATTGTATGGTAGGCCTTGTAGATCTCCTTTATATTGGGAGGAGACCGGTGATAGGCAGTTGATCGGTCCGGAGTTAGTCCAGGAGACTTCGGATAAGGTCCAGCTTATCAAGAAGAGGCATGTTGCGGCACAGGATAGGCAGAAGAGTTATGCCGACAACAGGAGGAAGGATTTGGAGTTCGGGGTAGGTGAGCATGTCTTTTTGAAGATTTCGCCTACTCGAGGTGTAGTTAGATTTGGCAGGCATGGTAAGTTAAGTCCTAGATTCATTGGCCCGTATGAGATTCTCAGACGATTGGGCAACGTGGCATATGAGCTAGCTTTACCCCCAGCGTTAGCTAGTGTTCATCCTCTTTTTCACGTATCTATGCTCAGGAGGTATGTCAGAGATCCATCTCATATTATTAGCCACGAGCCAGTGGAGATTCAGCCAGATTTATCTTATGTAGAGCAACCAGTAGCTATTCTTGACCGGAAGGTTCAGCATCTTTGGAGCAAGAGTATTGCGTCGATGAAAGTATTATGGCGCAACTTCTCGCGAGAGGAGGCTACTTGGGAGCTTGAGGATGCAATGAAAAAGAAGTATCCTCAATTGTTTGAGTAGTATCGGTCTAACTTCGTGGACGAAGTTTCTTTAAGGGGGAGAGGGTGTAAGGCCCTAGAATTTTACTCTCTTATATAGGTGTATGATTTTGTGAAGAAATTTTGCTTGTGTGTGTGTGAATACAAATATACATATATACTATTTGATGTATTGTTGTAAATATGTGTGTATATATATATATATATATTATGGTACATGATATTTATTTACATTACATAAATAGTATTATTTAATGTATACATTGTATATTCCATGTGCATGCATTGCATAAATATGATTTCCTGCAGTTTTTAAGTTCTGGCAAAGCGACCAGTAGGCGTCCACATGAATGGACGTTAACCCCAAGTCAGCGGCCACATCGATGGACGCCAACTCCAGTTTGGCGACCAGTGATGTTGACGTTAGTCTCCCAGATCTGTTGCATTTTCAGATCTGGAAACACCTCCGATATTGTCGCCCTTGGTTTAGGAAACCGTTCCCCAACGATAACCTAGCTTGCCCTAAACACGTCTTCGACCCTAACTCTATAAAAGACCCAGTTTGGGGCACTATTGGGTCCTTTTGACTCTTTTGTCAAAAACCCTAACTTTCATGTGCGAAACCTGATCTTTGAACCCATGGATCCGGCGATTTGAAGCATCATCTGACGTTCTTCTTCAACTGGGAGGAAGTCTGGACATCGAGGATCGTCTTCCCAACCCGGTGTACCTTAAAGATCATCATCAAAGCCCGGATTTGAAGGATTTCGAGGACTCTTTGGCTCAGGCCGAGGAGGGCTACTTCGACTTGATTCGCTGTTTGTAGATTTGTTTGAAGGCAAGTAAATCCTCTACATTGACCATACGTATGCCTAGTAGGTCCTAGGGAATTTTACGGATTTTATTCGTGTCCTGGAACCCCCTTTCTCTTCGATTTTTGTGAGTTCTGTCTATTTTTCTACAGACAGGAACTTAACGGCAAGCTTTGATGCCGTTAAGATCCGAAGTTAGCGGCGGCATTTGTTGCCGTTAACTGGTAGGCGGCCACCTGTGTGCCGTTAAGTTCTTCAGGCAGGGACAGTATGTCTGTCTGCCCTTCATAAATTATTTTCCGGACTTTTGCGCATGAGGATATACTGTAAATTTTATATGTTACGTAATACATCTAGAGAATCATGTTGTAAAATTTCTGTGAAATTTCGTTGAATGTTTTATTTATTAAAATTATCTGAATTAACTGTCAGACAGGGTTTTAATAATTGTAAATTTCTGTTTATGTGATTCATGGGGAAATTGAGTGTCATAGAATTTCTATATGATGTGTATAGATGTCAGTTTATACCACGAGATTTAGGAAATTTTCTGATGTTCATGTAATTAATTAAAATTTTTGAACTGTAAAACAGTAAGTATGCACGATTAGTTTTAAATTTTCAATAAGTTGTATGATGCCAAATTAATTCACAAGAATTTTATATAGTATCATGACTGTTGTATACAAGTTTTAGAACAGAGGAATATGTACTTGGCACTGTGTACCATGCTTAATTGATGACTTCATAAATTAGGCAGAATACATGTTTTATTTATCATAAATTGTGTATGACTCCGATAAATATGAAAATTTGTATGCAAGATGCTTTATCTGTAAATGGTCTGCAGTTAAAATTTCATGTAAATTGGACAACAGTAGGTACTAGATTCGTTATTTCATCATGAAAAGATTAATTAGAGTATGTTTAGAGTAATTAACGATAATCTAGTTAATTGTAACATGATTTGAATCAAATTATGATTGTTTAACTCTGTAAACAGTAGTACCATACTAAGTAAACCTGAAATATGTGATTTTGTGTGAGCATGGAACATGTGTTTAAAACAACATATTAAGTGTGTGTTTTAAAATGAGAAAAACGTGTAAATGTGCCATGGGTGACACTGCTACCTTTATAGGGCTGAGGAGCTGTACCATAGTAAAGTTCCTACGGAAAGATTCATATGAGTAAGTGAAATCCCATGGGCATTGGAATAAAATTCTAGAGGCGGACAAGTACCGCTGGTTAGGGTGGAGAGTGCTTCTCCCGGTTCTGCGCAGTAACTAAGATTTATCACTGAAATGCCTAGGTGATAGATATGTGTGTGATGTGATAAGTGTGTGTCCTTCTAGAGGTGGTTCGGACTATGTGTCACGGCATATAATGAGAATAATGTGATTTTGTATATATGTGAAATTGTGCATGTGTAAATGATCATGTGTAAATGTGAACTAGTGTGATAATATATGAAATGGTGAACCAAATTGTAAATGTGTTTTATTTATGTCAAAACAGCAAGCTTATTGTGTTTATAAAAGTGATATCCATGTGGAAAAGTACATAGAAACCATGTTAGGAACATTCTCCCTTTATGTGTAAAACTCCATGTTTAATTGCCATTATGATACAACGTGAATGTGAATTTAAATATTATGTTAAAAATGTGTAGAAACCATGGGGTAGGTTTATCAGTGTGACATGAACATAAACCATGTACTATGTGTCATGAAATTGATAGAAGTATCATGTTAGGTTTTTCTTAAAGATTGTTTAAATCCACGTTCATGTACCTATGAAATTGTTAAAGAATAAAATGCCATGTGATGTATGTATGCTTAATGTATGGGAAATTACTTGCTGAGTCTTTGGAGTCATTCTTGCTTCGGCGTACAGGTGCAGGTGTCTCTACTTCTTCCGAGGAGTTGGTTCGGAGTGACTCGGAGCGAGAGTAGGAGATTGCTTGTGGAGAAAGCGATATTGTACTTTTCATTTCATAGTATGTAATAAAGGAGGACTTGTACTACATTGAATTCATGTAATTTATTTAGCTGCAAGTTGTGGACAATGTACTTCTTTTAAATTTCTCAATCATTAAATAGTTAGTTTCTTTTTGTACTATATAGACTGTGGATAAATTTGGATGATGGAATAAGATATTTATTTCCAGTTCTTTTATTCCGTTGTTATGTGTTCATACTTATGTACATCTCGACATAATAAATGTGATGGGTAAATGTCCCACTGTGGCAACGCTCTCTATATCGAAGTGGGTTGGTATAACCGTACCGGTATAAGAAGGGTTGTCACATCAAGAGTGATGATGAAAATGCAGAAAATCTCTCCATGAAACTGCAGGAAACAACTATCAAGGATAGTGAAGATCCACCCTTGGAAGAACTGCAATAGAAAGAAGTCATTCATGATGATCTTCCGAAGGAATGGAGATACAAAAAGGATTACCCCATAGACAACATCATCGGAGATCCATCCGTAGTTGTAAGAACAAGAGGTAATGTTATACCTTGTGATTATTTAGCATTTGTATCTCAAATAGAGCCGAAGACAGTCAATGAAGCACTGTCTGATGAATCTTAGATTTTAGCTATGCAAGATGAAATTAATCAGTTCAGGAGAAACCAAGTTTGGTCCCTTGTTCTGAGACAATCAGATCATCCTGTGATTGACACCAAATAGGTGTTCAAGAACAAAATGGATGAAGCTGGTGTTATCACAAGAAACAATGCTAGACTGGTTGCTCAAGGCTATTCCTAAGAGGAAGACATAGATTTCGATGAAACCTATGCACCAGTGGCTAGACTGGAGGCTATTAGAATTTTACTTGTTTATGCATGTGCATTGGATTTAAAACTTTTTCAAATGGACGTAAAATCTGCATTTTTAAATGGTTATATAAAGGAGGAAGTCTATGTGAAGCAGCCTCCTGGTTTTGATGATTTAGATTTTCCAAATCATGTTTTCAAATTGCATAAAGTATTATATGGTTTAAAGTAAGCACCTAGAGCATGGTATGAAAGACTTAGTGCATTCTTGCTAAATCATGGCTTTATTAGAGGACAATAGATAGCACACTGTTTATTAAATCAAAAGTCAAAAACATATTACTTGTGCAAATTTATGTAGATGATATCATATTTGGATCTACTGATGAATCTTTGTGCAAGTATTTTGAGAAGCTCATGTAGGGAGAATTTAAGATAAGCATGATGGGAGAGCTCAACTATTTCCTTGGGTTACAAATAAAGCAAGGCAATGAAGCAACTCATATTTGTCAAGCAAAATACACCAAGGAGCTTCTAAAGAAATTTGGTTTTGAAAATGTTAAACCACTGTTCACTCCAATGAGCACATCTACAAGGTTAGACAGTGATCCAGAAGGTAAGAAAGTTGATCAAAAAATTTATAGAGGTATGATAGGATCATTACTTTATTTGACTGCTAGTAGACCAGATATTTTATTTAGTGTATATATGTGTGCAAGATACTAGTCTGATCCTAAGGAATCTCATCTAATATCTGTTAAAAGGATTTTTAAATATCTAGCTAAAACTCATGACCTTGGACTATGGTATCCTAAATCATGTGAAACTAGTTTAGTTGAATATTCTGATGCTGACTATGCTGGATGCAAAGTAGATAGAAAAAGCACCAGTGGTGGTTGTTAATTTCTTGTTGGTTGCTTAATCTCTTGGTCTTCAAAGAAGCAAAATTCAGTAGCACTATCAACAGTTGAAGCTGAATACGTAGCTGCTGGGAGCTGTTGCACTCAACTCCAATAGATAAAGCAATAGCTTGAAGACTATGGATTGCACATCAAGATCATCCCATTGCTGTGCGACAACACAAGTGCAATAAATCTCACAAAAAATCCAGTGCAGCACTCAAGAACGAAACACATAGAGGTTAGATATCATTTTATTAGAGATCATATGGTAATATTAATATTTCCTTCATAGATACTTTGAATCAGTTAGCAGATATCTTTACAAAAGCCTTACATGAAGAGAGATTTACATCTCTTAGAAGGGAATTAGGCATGTGTAATTTGTAACAGATATGTCTGCATGTAACTGAAATAATAAATTTCAGAATAATACTTGTTCTTCCCGCTAAAATTTAATCAAATTCTCTATTGTTTGTGTAATCCTCTCCTCTTTTGTTGTTATCCATTTTTAATGCTCTGGCGTTTCAAAAAGGCCACTTTATGTCCTGCCGTTAAATCTAAAATCCTTGCCGCATCCATTTCCTCTCTCTCTCTCTCTCTCTCTCTCTCTCTCTCTCTCTCTCTCTCTCTTATCTCTTTCGACTTGCCTGGTGCGAAAAACCCTCATCGATTCTTGAATCACCTTAGTGTGGTTTCGAAGGATCTCTCTGTTCCCGCTCAAATTTCTTGAGGGCTCCTATTCCCTTCTTCCACACAATCCTCCAGAAACTTTCCCTGTTCGATTCCATGACCGCTTCTTGGAGTTCCGACATAGTAGGTGGGTACAGTGTTGCCTTCCTCACGGCGGAGCAGCAGGAACGTTTTACAACTGTCAGGATCAAGCTTTGCGGAAACAAGGCAGTGGACATTGAAGATTTAGAGAAGCATGGTATGCACAGTATTGTAGAAGCTATTGAGAGGATGAAGTGGACGCATATGGTGACCGTCTCTGAACTAGGTTATCCAAACCTAGCAAAAGCATTCTACACATGTTTGAAGACAGAAGAAGATGGGTCTCTCTCCTCCATAGTAAAAGGTACATCCATTCATATCACCTATGATCTTTTGGAGAGGCTATATGGAGTATCCATTGTCGGTCACAGTACAGTGAACTCGGTAGACATTCATGCCAAGGGGCTAGGAATTATCGAAACATAGTACAGGTTGAAGGATGGAAAAATTGACATCAACCAGCTGAATGCATTCAACGGAATTTTACACTTTATAGTCTGTTAGATTTTGGTGCCAAGGAGCGCCACCTTTTCCACATGCCCAAAAGGAGATTCAGACATGATGTTCTGGTCCATTCAAAATCAAGATATCAACATGGCTCAGGTTATAATTGAGAGGATGAAGTTTGCTGCAGAGATGATCTGGGATAAGAAAAACAAGCTGGCAGTATCCCTTCCTTATGCTCATCTGCTTACAAGAATTTTCAAGCACTATGGAATTGATCTAAAGGGAGAAGTAATGGAGAAGATGGGCCAGCCTATTCGGTCCAAGAACTTGAAGAAGAGTGGTTTCTCTCTTGTGGGAAACATTTGGACCAAGACCTCAGCAGCAGAAGGAGAAGCAATCATCAGTGAAGCCCAGAAATTCCACCAGTTCAAGAGGCAGAAGCAGAAGTCAGAATTGAAGAACCTCCTGCAAGGAGGATTGAGGATATAACACCAGAGCATATTGAGCCCATTGGGCAACAAGATGAAGTGGTGGTCCCCTCTACAGTCAGTGAACCAACTATAGAAGAAACATTAGAGACTGTTACTCATGGTGAGGGGGAGCAGGAACAAACTCTCATGGGAAACATTCTCAGTGATATGGAAGATAATCAGACAAAAGTTACTCCGGAAGTTGTGGCACCAGGCCACACAACAGATGTTCAGATGGAAGAAGCTCCAGCTCAAAGGGAGCAAGAGATTCAGGGGGAGCCTTCTGTTAGTGCTCCTGCAGATCCTTTCTAGGAAGGAATTGTCGAAGATGTTTCAGATGATGATGTGGAGCCCACTATCAGCTCAGGTGGGAAGAAAAAGGGTGTTGCCCCCAGAATTCCTCTACTCACCAGGAAGGCACACCATAGATCAAAGAAGAAGAACATTCATGTGCACATGAAGCCTGTCTTCAATAGATTGAATGCACATGGGGAGATTTTGTGCTTGCTACAATATGAAGTTCAATCCATTTTTCTGAGTCAGAGCACTGAAGCCAAGGAGATTGAAGCTGTTAAAGTTGAGCTCCAGAAGATGAGAAATGAGTTGGGCAGCATGCAGCAGTTAATGACAAATCTTTCAGACTTTGTGAGGGTGCAATTATCCTCTCCTACCCCTCCTGCTCCCACTCAACCTGTACCAAAGGAATCTGGGCCTTCTGAGGCCATCAAGGAAGTTGGGCCATCAGGGCCAGTTGTTGAGGAATCAGGGCCATCAGGGCCAATTGCTGAAGAGGTTATTCGGCCACCAAGGCCTTCTGAAGAGGAAGTCAGGCCATCAGGGCATTCAATTGAGGAGCCAATGCCATCTGGGCCATGTGAAGCTGAAGTTGTTGGTGTTGGGCCATTAGGGCCAGCGGTGTCAGTGGCAGAACCAGCTGGATCTCAAGCACCTGTAGAAGTTGATGTTGTGCACCCAGAGCCTCATGTCCCTTCTAGTCTTCAGACTCCAGCTCCCTCTTCTCCATCCACATCCTTCTCTGCCCCACCAGCACCTGAACCTTCCAAGAAGCCTCTTCCAAAACACATCTTCTCACCTACACCTTTTCCTGCTATCCCCTCCTCTTCACCCACTTCATCTCCTGCAATTCCTCCTCCTCCAACATTTGAGGCACCTCCAGCATCATCCTCAGCTGATCCCTCATCTACTGGTCCATCATCTGCTGGACCATCTGCACCTCCTTCTCCTACTTCTTTCTCTTCTCTTCATCCACCCACTCTTCCCTCCTTCATCACCATCATTCCGGAGGGTGCTCGTGTTCAAGGCCACATCATACAGAACATTAAAGATGAGTTTGAAGAAGCAATTCTTCGCTCAGTCCTGTCTGTGTCCTCCCATGTTCACAGGACATGCTCTCCTAGTCCTGCCCCCAAAAAGAGGAAAATTTCTAAACAACTTGCTCACTCTTCTGAACCTCACTTCCCTCCTCTTTGGTTCTCTCTTTCTGTTGACAATAGAAGGAGATCCCTCTATTGTGAATTCTTACAAAAGTGTACCTTTGCTGCTATTTTTAGCCTCCCTCATCTTAATCTTATTGAACATCTTACCATTGTTCTTCCTCTCTCTCCAATATCCAAATCAGATCAGTCCAAAATCTTCTCCATAGCTGAATCTAAGACTGAAGACCAGTGGGCTCGGGGCCATCAGTCTCTCTACAGGAATTATGTGCTTGCTCATTCTGACAGGTTTCCACCCTCAGACCACCAACTTACTCTGTCTGAGTGGTTTGTTATCCACCATAGGAATACTTAGGGTCCCGTCATCCAGAGGGAAATCAAGTTGATCTGGCACTTCCAGATGTTTCAAGACTATCGGTTTGTCAATAAACTGCCGGAAATTCAGCTTGGTCAGTTCAGGGGAGCCATTGCACGGCTCAGGATTGAAAACCCTGTCAACACTTCCCTTCAAGTGGACTTTGCTACCCTACAGTTGCCAGAGGTTGTCTTCCTCCCCAAGCTTCATTCCTTGCTCATGGACTCTGCTGTGGGTCCCTCTATCTTTGAAAGATTCGCTAGGGTAATGGCCATAATAACAGTCTGTCAGGGAGCTCCTCTTGCCTTCCACCGATTTCTATTCTGGGAGTATCATAGGGGTTTTATCAAGTCTGATGTCCTTGCTCCCCTCCTATCTGAGTGTGAAAGGCTCTCACCATCTGAGTGGGAGAAGCACTGCCACCAAGCTGCTCAGCAGTTGGACTCCTTGAACTCCTTTCTGGTCAGATCCGAAAAACCTTCTCTTTCTGCTGAAGAATTCTTGGACCTCAACTCAATCAACCTGGTTCAAGATCCTTTTGCCATTTGGGTTGAGAGGTACAAAGTCTATGTACCCTTGAAGAAGGATCTGCTGCTGCACAAGATTTTCTACCCTATATCCATCGATAAATTTCTCTAGCATGCTAGTTTTGGAACTACTAGCTTATACAGATCCGCTTTTGGCAAAGATGAGTATGCAAATTTCATTGAAGCTCAGAGGCAGCTCCACATCCAAAGACTTCTTCCAGACATGGGGCCTTCCTACAATATTTCTTGGGGTGCATTTAAGAATTACTTTGAAGAGCAGGAACTCTAGGCTTGGCTCATAATTACTCACCATGCCTCTCTTTTGTCTCCTGCCTTCTACATTTCTGACCCCCATTACGTAATTAAATCTGCTCTCTTTGGCTCCATTTATCTTTGTCTATCTCCATTTTCTCTTCTGTTTATTTAATTCTTTTTGCTTAATGACAAAAATGGGGAGAAATTATTCTGAAAGACATACCCTAAAAATTAAATTAAGCAAATTTAATTCTTTTTATGCATGCAATTGTCTATGTTTTGTCATCACCAAAAAGGGGGAGATTGATGATCAGTCCATCCCCATATAAAATTTATCATGAATTATATATGTAATTTTTGGTCATTAACAAAACCGTAAAATACTTTCTAACATCTGTTTCTAAAATTTATCCACATAAAATAAATCTAGCAAATCTGTAAGTTATCCTCACACACTGCTGTAAGTTCAAATGCATATGCTTTGTCTAAGTACACATCGATTTCCTTTATAGAAACAACGATTCGATCGCCATAATGATTATGTAAGTCACTTAAATAACGATTTCCGTCTCACAACGATTTCATAAGAAAAACAACGATTTGTTTTCACAGAAATAATGATTTGATCAAAACAACAATTTGCTTTCACTTAAAGAATGATTTGATCGAAACAACGATTCGCTTTTACTTAAAGAACGATTCGCTCAAAACAACGATTTGCTTTCACTTAAACAACGATTTGATCGAAACAACGATTTACTTTCACTTAAATAACGATTTGATTGAAACAATGATTTGCTTTCACAGAAACAACGATTTGATCGAAACAATGATTTGCTTTCACTTAAAGAATGATTTGATCGAACAACGATTCGCTTTTACTTAAAGAACGATTTGCGCGAAACAACGATTCACTTTCACTTAAACAACGATTTGATCGAAACAACAATTTGCTTTCACTTAAACAACGATTTGATCGAAACAACAATTTGCTTTCACTTAAAGAACGATTTGATCGAAACAACGATTCGCTTTTACTTAAACAACGATTTGCTCAAAACAACGATTCACTTTTACTTAAACAACGATTTGAGCACAACAACGATTTCTTCCTTAAAACAACGATTTCATGATCGATTTCACTTAAACAACGATTTCATTATAGAAACAACGATTTGGTTGCTACAACGATTTCATCTCTACAACGACTATCTATGAAACAACGATTCTATTGAAACAACGATTTCATCTGCTCATCGATTTCTATTAAGTAACGACTTTGTACGGAACATCGATTTCATTATATTAATACATGGATTATTTTCACATCGACTTGGTCTCAACATGGATTATATTCTCACATGATTATATCATCGATTTGATATTAATATCATTTCTATACAGAATGTTCTTTACTTACAAATAAATTTGTATAGCTCTTGAACAGTCTTGCTTTATCTTCTTATTTTCATTCCTTATAATATTTAAATATGCATATATTTGAAACTCTGTGGATTTCAAAAAGCCTTTCCGCGCATCTTACTGTATCCTAAAATCTTGATCATTTATTGTGTTAGTACAATATTTCCACACGATATATCCTTGCTTACTTCACTTGTCACATACAGTCTTGCTTTGTGTGATGTCAAAATAACCTTTCCTTCTTAGTGTATCTTCATACTGCACAACTACTAATGTTGACTGACAATTTAAACAAAGAGAAGTTGTCTAGGTGTCAGCATTTATTGCATGCAGGACTTTTGTAGAGAAGCATGTCAAAGATGGAGCTGTCAACCTGACAAAATGATAGAAGATTTAGATAATCTTCCCTTGAAAGTGTGTGTATCAATCCAAGCATTAATGACTGCAGGCTCACCTGCTCCTTGCTTCGGACCAGCCTCTCTAACGAGCATGAAGCTGTGAGACAACAGATATTTCAACGGCGACTACAACGGTCAAAATATTTCAAAGAAGATAAATAGAAGACTGGTGACTCCATGGATAGTTAGTAAGTTTAGATAGTTCGAACTCTTGAACCTTCGAAAAGCTTGAAACTCCAGTCACCTGAAGAACAACAAGAGCCAACTCGTCCAATCCAACCATTAGTAGCTCTTAGCTCTATGTGAGAATAGTGTATTTATTTTTGAGAGCTTGCGTAGATTTGAGAGAGAGTCACTTTGTAATCATCTTCAGCCTCTCAGTCTTCGCCTCAGATCAAGCAAGTGATTATAAGCTTGGTCTTGGGGCCTCCCTCTTACAACACATTCTTATAGTTGATCCTCTTATGGTGTGAAGAGAAGACATGTTGTTGAATAGGTAGTTGTTTCCCTTTGGTAAGAAGGAAGTGTAACGACCCTCCTTATACCGGTACGGTTACACCAACCCACATCGGTATAATGAACGTCGCTACAGTGGGACATTTACCCAACAATTGTACAATAGGCTGAAACATACACAAATATATATAACATATGACAGCGGAAATGAAATAACTGGATAGTAACTCTTATTCCATCATCATCATGTATACACAGTCTATATAGAAATGGAAAAGCAATTACTTCATAACTGAGAAAATTACAACTATTATATTGTCCACATGAGACTTCACAGAGTCTTTTATTACATACTATGAAAGAAAGAAAGTACAATGCCGAATCCAAGACAAAAGTCTCCTACTCCCGCTCCGAGTCGCTCCTAACGATCTCCTCGGAAGAAGTAGAAATGTCTGCACCTGTATGCCGAAGCAAGAGTGAGTTCAAAAGAACTCAACAAGTAACTCTAACCACACTAAACATACATACATCCCATGACTTTTCACATTCTCATGCCACACGGTTATCACATAAGCATGGACTTGATAAAAGTTTCAAGAAAAACCTAAACATGATTTCTACACATGCCACACATGATAAATGACTCATAATAATTTTTTTTTCAATGATTTCAAAACCTGTCACATGCTTTCGACATGTTCTTCAATATACTAAACTAAGTCTCATTTAATCACATTTATATTCTAAGACTATAACTATTTTAAACATGGAGTTTACACATTTTTCAAAAGACAGTCCTAGCATGGATTCTATGATCATTTTCACATGGATAACACATCTATATACATGAATAGCTTGCTGTTTTGATATAGATATATCACATTCATATAAGGAATTATCATTTTACATGCTATTCCATTGATTCATAATCTCACATGATCATTTACACAATTACACAATTTACACATTCACTTTTCACATAAACACAAGTTCACATTTTATCAAATGTCGTGACACATAGCCCAAACCACCTCTAGAATGACACACACTAATCACATCACACACATCTATCACCTAGGCATTACAGTGATAAATCTTAGTTACTGCGCAGAACCGGAAGAAGCACTCTCCACCCTAACCAGCGGTACTTGTCCGCCTCCAGGATTTAATCCCAATGCCCATGGGATATCACACACTATGAACTTTCCCGTGGAGACTTTACCACAGTACAGTTCCACAGCCCTCTACGGTAGCATTGCCACCCATTGGCACATTTACACATTTGTCTAAATTTTAACACACACTTAATGTAAATTTTTAACACATCAATTTCATGCTCACACATTTACATACTTCAGTATTACCTAGCATGGTACTATTGTTCTCAGTATTAAACAGATTCAAAACAAGTCTAATCATGCTGAAATTAGCAAATTTTAATACCAATCATATTAACATGCATTAATTCATCAATGTCTCACATAAAATCTACATATATATCTACTATCATTATTTTAGTACAAAAACTTAACCAAAAACCTATCACAGGTTAATCATCATGCATATCAAATTTCACATTCTTCTGAATTACACACTAATTATGAAAATTCTAACAGTGGTATTGTACAAGGTAAAAATAGTCAAATTAGCATAGTTTTCATTATTCAGACCCGTAGTTCATTCTACACATGTATTCTGACAGTCCTAAATATATGCCAATTTCTAGAAATTTATTGTTTTTATAATATTTATCTAAATTTCTACACTAATAAAACATGCTTACTATTTTACCATTCAGAAAATGTAATAATTTACATAGATATCAGAAATTTCCCAAATTTTTACAGCATGAACTGAAACCCATAAACATTGCACAGAAATTTTATGACACTTGGATTCCACACGGATTGCGCAAACGAAATTTTACAAGATTAAAACCTGTCAGCCAAACATTTCAGAAATTCTAGTAATTGAAGTATTCTACCAAAATTCATAAAATCTCACAACCTACTCCAACATAGATATTTACATATCATATAAAATTTACCATATATCCTCATGCAAAAAATCCTGGAAATTAGATTATATAAGTCAAACATGCACATTATTGCAGTCTGGCGAACTTAACGGCATGCATGTGGCCGTTCATCAGGTTAACGGCAACAAAGTGTGCCGCCAACTGAAGATCTTAACAGCAATGGATCATGCCCTTAAGTTCCTGTATGTGCAAAACACAGACTGCTTGCAAGAACTTGGTGAAATTAGGGTTCCAGGACACGAAAAAAAATCCAGAAATTTCCTTGGATCTACTAGATGTATGTAGGAATGATGTAGAAGGATTACTTGCCTCTTGGAAAATCCACAAGCAACGATTTAAGCCAGAGAAGCCCTCCTCGGCCTGAGCCAGAGAGTCCTCAAAACTCCCTCGATCCGAGTTCTGTGTTGATCTCCTCTGCACACCAGTGTGGGGAAGTCGTTCCTGGATGTTCAGAGCCCTCTCTAGTCGTTGTAGAATGTCAGATGAAGCCTCCAGTCGCCGGATCAAAGGGTTCTAAAATCAGGTTTCGCACAGAAAATAGGGTTTTGACAAAAGAGTCAAAAGGACCTAAGCGAGCCCTAATCCGTCTCTTTTATAGAGTTGGGGCATTTAGGGACGCGTTTAGGGTCTAGGTTATCGTTGGGGGACGGTTACCAAAACAAGGGGCGAAGATTTCGGGGGCGTTTTCAGATCTGAAGATGCAACATATCTTAGAGGTTAACGTCAACATCACAGGCCGCCAATTCTGAGTTGGCGTCCATCGATGTGGCCGCTGACTCATTATCGACGTCAACTCATATTGACGCCAACAGGTCGTCAAGACAGAACTTAAAGTACCGAAAACCTTATACATATACATATACCATACAACTATACATGTAATTTACAATGCACACCTTAAATAATACTTATTCATGCAATGTAATTAAATAAATAATGTGCACAATACAAGTATACATCATATATGCATATATACATAAGCAATCACCCAAAGATGAAAATCAAGGGCCTTACAGGAAGATCTATTTGATACAGGTGGTGTTGTACCTCTTCGGGTTGAGAAGAGAAGGCCAGCTGTGGCTGAATGTGTAAGTGTCCTTAAGGGGGACTGTACCCTTGTATAGTGAAATCCCAAGTGGTTGCTTGGGGACTGGATGTAGGACTCCTTGGGATAGGAGGTCCGAACCAGGATAAAATTTTCTGTTGTCTATGTGCTTGCTTGTTTGGTTTGATTAACACTAACCCTAACTGTCGAACTTAGTGTTTTCTGTCAAGTGTTTTTATTTACAGATATTAGTCTAAAAGATTTTTTAGCAATCCATTCACCCCCCCTCTGGGCTTGCTATCTGGGCAACAGTGACTTCGTCATATCCAAAGTCCAGCTTCATATATGAAGAAGTTACACTTCGTCTGACAAAGAGCAATTGAGTACATCCGAAGTCAGTGTTGAATTTAGCCATAATCAGTCAAAGTGACTTCGTCATATCTGAAGCTTAGCTTCGTATATGATGAAGTTCCACTTCATCATATTTGAAGTCCAGCTTTGTATATGACGAAGTTCTGCTTCGACTGACAAAGAACAAATTCGAACATCTGAAGGCACAGTGATAAAATAGTCATGATCGGTCGAAGTGACTTCGTCATATCCGAAGTCTGGCTTTGTATATGATGAAGTTCTGCTTCGACTGACTGCGACCAAAACAGTACATCCGATGTTTGTACTTCGACTGGCTACGACTAAAAGTGAACATCCGATGTTCATTTAAGCAAGATTTCAATATGGGCAGTCAATTTATGAACTGTAAGCATGAAACAAGCAAATTGCAGTAATAGAGCACTTAAGTTCATCAACAAACCAATGATATTATGATGTCAACAAGATGAACCATGATTATGTCAGCATCAAAACATATCAAATCAATTATCATCAAAGCAATCATCATCAAAATAATAATTATGGTTATTCACATAACCATAACTCAACAGATACCTCTTTGATAGTAGCTTCGATACCTGTCGGTCTATGTTAAGAAACTCAATTTTGTTACTTTATGTTTGAAAGAAATCTTTTATTAAGTAAAGTTTGTTATAGGATCTGAAAGTAGCTTCCAATATGCTTTATATGGTTATGATTATATGCTCTTTCCTGCTCAAGAATTCAAACTATGTTTATATGCATGATCAGTTCTTGACTATTTGTTCTTAAGTAATAATCTTGTGAACCCATTAAATTCTGATTTGCCTACTGAGTCCTTTCGACTCATGCCTTGTTTTCAGATTAGACAACTTAAGGTGATTTGGAGGTTAGCGTCTTAAATTACTGCAAAACTCTGAAGACAATATAAGAAGAAGGCTCTTTTCTTTGTAATATTAGTTGATCCTAGTTATGTATCAAACAAAAGAGTAAACGATCACTATTATGTACTATTTTGAATATGATGTAAAAGTTTGCATTTGAATCTTATTATATTATGAGATTTTGATGTTGAGTGACTTGTTGTATATATGCAGTGTAGGAGGTTAATCTCATAACAAGTGTGTATGAGTTCCATTTGTGTGGGATCTTACCACAGCTGTGACATGTGATTTATATTCGGGTGGGGTGTTACAAGGTAGTATCAAAGAAGGTTATGGGTTGTTCAGAAATCCATAACTAATTATATACACGATGAAAAATCATGAAATCAGGGGAAAATGAAACTAGACATGCGAGAGTACTTCCAGTAAATAGGAATTCGAGAGAGAGCATGGTTTGAACACAGTTTGAGAACGAACAAGAACAAGTAACATAGAACATGATACATGGAGCAAGATCGATTTAATTCGAGTAACATGCTCAACAGAAATTAGGGCTTTTAGGGGCAAAAGATGCCTATCATGCATCAGTATCTCCCATTAAAATTTGGAGGCAGGAGATAGAGTATTCGAAGAGATATGAATTAAGCATGAAGGTTCGGGGTCATAAGAGTTGCAGAACTTCTAAATTCAAGAAGAAAATATTGGCTCGAGAAAAAATTATGAAATTTGAGGGTTTCGTTCCTGATGTATGGAACAATCTACAGACGAAATATTAGGATTTTAGCTTGTGAGAATGCCTACCTTTGGATTTATTTGTCCTCTAGGGTTGAAACTCCCAAAAACGAGGAAGAAGCTTCAAGAACACCTTCTTCCCACGAGATCCTCTCCTCCTTGACCTCTTCCCCACGTCCAGCAACCTTTGGCAACGAGCTAGGGTCGGCCAAGAGGGTTTATGAGGTGTATTTATGCATGCATGAATTCCTATTCCTATTTCTACTCTAATTCCTCTAAATTCCGAGATTCCCTAACTCCAACCTTCCTTCATTGCTTTCCAATCTCTATTTAGACTAGGAAGAGATCCAAATTCGTGCTAAACCATATGGGGTAGGTTTAGGAATCCAATTCCAACTCTAACTTCCTATTTAATGCATTAAATACCCCTTTTCTATTTAGGTAATGATTTAGTTACGAATTTAGGGTATTTTCTTATTATTCTCCCTTTGTAAATTCATATTTTTGACCCAATAAATTCTAGAGGATCCATTAAGCAAAGCCCATTACTCTTTTCCATTTAATGGGTTTTATTTAATGCACTTTTCATTTAAATATCTATTTAACTAGGTTTTAAATTCTTAAATTTTTATTTTTCTTAAAAATTCAGGTTGCTACAATAATAAATCCAAAATTCTTTCCTTCAAACTAGTAGTTCTCATTGGTACAAACAAATCCATATGAAGCAGTTCTAGTGGTTTGGAGGTAGTGACAGTTGTCTTGGATTTGAAAGAGGATTTCACATGCTTTTCTTTTGCACATGGTTCACAGATGTTGTCTAGTCTTGAATTCATATTGGGTAGACCTTCTATTAGATCCAACTTGATAAGTTTTCTGATTCCGTCCAAGCTGCAATGTTCTAATCTTTTGTGCCATAGTTCAGCATTCTGCTCTTTGCTGGCTGCCAAACAGATGTCTTGACTCTTCAAATCTTCTAGATGTAATACATACAAATTCTTTTCTCTGCAGGCCTAAAAAATTGTTGTTCCATCTTTGATGATAAGACACTTTGATTCCTAAAACTTAATTTGATGGCCTTTGTCGCACAGCTGATTGATGCTGATCAAATTATGCTTGAGTCCTTCTACGTAGAGAACATCTTCTATCAAGATCTTGTCTTTGCTTCCAATCGGTCCACAACCAATAATTGTTCCTTTACCATTGTCTCCATAAGTCACTGTTCCTTCTTCATTTTTAATAGAGGAGAATAGCCTTTTGTTGCCGGTCATATACCTTGAGCACCCGCTATCTAGATACCACTTGGATGCTCTAAGGTTTCCTTGTAATAAATTACTGAAATTTAGGTACCCAAGTTCTTTTGGGTCCTAATTGGTTAGTTCCTACAAAGTTCTTTTTGGGAATCCATTTTAGATGTTTGGTAGTACAGGTAATTTTTGTATGACCTAATTTATTACAGTGAGTGCAACATGAAATATTATTTATTATTTTGTTTGGCTTATTGTTTTTATTAGTGTTTGATTTATAATTAGAATTTTGTTCAGCTACAAATTTTGGCATTGGATATATTTTGGGATAAATAACTGTTTCTTCATTATCTGGTGGAGTATACCCGATTCCATATTTTTTATTTCTTGAACTTCTTGCTCCTTTTAGTATTAAAGAAGATCTTCCATTTGTAAAATTTTCAATTGTGGTTGTCAAATATTCGTTATCTTTTGTTAATATATTAATTTTACTTTTAAGCTTGCTTATTGTTTCCTGACTTTCTAGGCTTGATATTTTTTCATTTGTTATTTTTACATCTTCACATAATAGCTCATTTCTTCTTTTTAGTTCAGAAATTTATTTTTCTAGTTGTTCAGTTTCTGATTTTAAGTCTGAGTTGGTTATTTTGAGGCATACATAATTTTTCTTAACTGATTTTAATTGTTTACAAACCTCTTTATATTTACTGTATAATTCATTGAAAGCGTCTTCTAAACTATCAGAATCAGACTCATTGCATGAAGTGAAAGAGGAGTCTGAGGTTACCTTGTCGTCGACATTTGCCATGAATGTCAAGTTGGCCTTTTCTTCTTATCCTTCGCTAGAGCTTGACTCACTATCTGAGTCACTTTCCTTGTTCCAAGCAGCGACCATAGCTTTCTTCTTATATTTCTTGAATTTCTTCATGTTGTACTTCTTCTTGAATTCAACCTTCTTCAATTTTGGACACTCAGCCTTGAGATGTCTAGGCTTCTTGTATTCATAACATATAGGCTCAGATCTTTTAACTTCTTTGCCTTCAGGTCTCTTGAACTCTTTGCCTTTCTTGAAGTATCTCCTTCCTGACTGATATTTCTTCTTGGCTAGAATGCGTTGCAGTCGTCTGGAGAGAAATGCTTCCTCATCTTCACAGTTCTCATCACTCCTTTCACTTTCTCATTCGTCCTCAAAAGTGTTTTCCGTAGCCTTGAGAGCATTGTTATGCTTCTTCTTGCTGGAGGATTCTCCCAGCCTTTCCATGTTTATCTCATGAGCCATTAGAGACCCAATGAGTTTCTTGAGAGACATCTTCATGAGATCATTAGCTTCCTCTATGGCGGTTACCTTAGGAGTTCATGAAGTTGGCAAGGATCTTAGTATTTTCCTTACCATATCTCATGTCTCATATATTTTGCCTAGCCCAGCAAGGCCATTTGTAATGTTTGTAAAGTCACTGTACATCTGGGAGATGGATTCTCCATATTGCATTTGGAACCTTTCATATTGAGCTACCAATTTATCAATTCTTGTTTATTTTACCTTGTCAGTTCCTTCGTGAGTGAGCTTCAGCTTATCCCACATCTCTTTGGCTGACTTGCATGTTGATATTCTGTCGAATTCTTTCTTGCTTAGAGAACAGCACAGTATACTCTTGACTTTGCTGTTCTGAGACAGTTTCTTCTTGTCCTCGTCTGTCCATTTGTCTTTGGTGTTGGTAACTTTCAGATCTCCATCTTCTATTATTGTCCATAATTGGAAATCAAGACCTTGGAGGAAGAACTCCATCCTCGTCTTCCAGTAGCTGTAGTCTTCACCATCGAATAGAGGAGGTATGTTGACGGATTGTCCTTCTGCATGACCTTGGGCTGCCATTTATCTTTACTCTTCAGATCGTGAGATCTACTTACTCGAAGAGACTTGGCTCTGATACCACTTGTTGACCAGGTTGCAAGCCCAGATAGGGGTGTTAATTATATGGTCCAAACCAAAAAACCGAACCGAACCGGCCGGTTCGGCTTGGTTCGGTTTGGTTACACAGGCCTCATTGTTCAGTTCAATTTCAGGCTGAGAAACCGAAATGAACCGAATATATATATATACAATTATACAGAAAAGCACCGGTAGCGCAGTGGAAGGAGGCGTCCGTGTGCGCGGCGCGCCCTCCGCGCGCGGTGGTCGCGAGTTTGAAACTCGCTTCTGCCGGGAAAACACCACTTTTTGCCAATTTTTTTTTTCCAGAAAAAATGTCACTTTTTGCCAGGAAAATGCCACTTTTACCTGATTTCGGTTTGAACCAGTTCGGTTCGGTTCACCGAAGGGGCTGAACCGTTGTACACCCCTAAGCCCAGAGGGGGGGGGTGAATGAATTGCTAAAATTTTGTGTAAATAAAAAAACTTTGACAGAAGACACTAAATTCGATGGTTAGAGTTAGTATAAAATGAAGACACAATAAAATCAATCACACAGACATCATGGATTTTATCTTGGTTCAGATCTCCTATCACAAGGAGTCCTACGTCTAGTCCTCAAGCAACAACTTGAGATTTCACTAACCAAGGATATAGTCCCCCTTACAGACACTTACACATCCAGCCGCAGCTGGCCTTCTCTTCTCTACACGAAGAGGCACAAAACCACCTGATACAACAGGTCTTCCTTCTTACCGAAGGGAACAACCACCCACTCCACAGCAGGTCTTCTCTTCTCATACGAAGAGAAACACTCAAGAATGAGTAAGGGAGGATGGCCCCTAGACCAAACTTATAGAGATTGCTTGATCTGAGGCAGAATCTGAGAGACAAAAGATTCACACAGAAAGAAGGTCTCTTAGGTTTACAACAAGCTCTCAAAGACTAGAACATGTTGCTATGGAGAGCTAAGAGCAGAAAACTATCTTTGAATGCAGAAGCGAGCTCTTCTATCTTTTTCTTCAAGGTGTCAAGGTTGATGTTTCATACAGTCCTCAATCTTCTATTTATCTTCTGTTTGAAGAGGTATCCGTTGAAGTATCCGTTGTCTCCCATCTTCAAGCACGTTAGATGTGTCTTGTCCGATGTAGGAATCAAGAAAACTTGCAGCCATTAAATGCTGGGATAGACACATACAGAGAGAAAGATTATCTGAATCTCTTCTTGCTTCTGTCAGGGTGACAGGTCCAACGTTATAACATGTGACCATCGGAAACCTGCACGTAATAAATACTAAAGCATAGACAACTTAAATGTGTCTAAACTATCAATCAACGTTAGTAGTCGTGCTTTAGGAAGATATACCAAAGAGGAAGTTCCATTCTGTCATCCTTTAAAGTTCTACTTTACGTGACAAGAATATGGTAACCTGAGGATATGTTGTGCAGAGATATTGTACCACACACAATAAATGTTTGAGTATACATATACAACAAGGTTCGTGGGAATATATGAAATCCACAGTGATTTGAAAACTATATTTGAATATCATGAAGGATAGAAAATATTCAAGATTATCTGAAAAGGTTATAATAATAATATTCATCAACTATCTAAAGTATAATCGTTGTAAAAGGAAAGTTGATGTTTAGAGACAGTCAAAATTCAAACACAACCGATGTTCAAGAGAAGTCATTGTGAGTGTAATCGTTGTTGGAATGAAATCAATGTTAAGATATAATCATAATCTATGTTGAGATGTAATCCATGTTGACATGAAGTCGATGTGAAAATAATCTATGTATTGAAATCGATGTTCAAATGAAATCATTGTTTTCATGAAATCGATGTTGATATGAAATCGTTGTTTACATGAAATCAATATTGATATGATGTTGATGTTCTACTAAAATCGATGTTGATATAAAGTCGATGTTCTACACGAAATCGATGTTTAAGTAAAATCGATGTAGAAGTGAAATCGATGTTTGAACCGAAATCGATGTTCTAATATGAAGTCGATGTAGAATCGAAATCAATGTTTTAATATGAAGTCGATGTTTGAATCGAAATCAATGTTTTAATATGAAGTTGATGTTTGAACCGAAATCGATGTTTTAATATGAAGTCGATGTTTGAACCGAAATCGATGTTTTAATATGAAGTCGATGTTTGAACCGAAATCGATGTTTTAATATAAAGTCGATGTTAAACCGAAATCGATGTTTTAATAAGGTAGTCGTTGTTTAAGTGAATCATAATAGTAATTGATGTGAGCTTTTAATAGAAGTCGATGTATACTTAGACAAATCATATGCAATAGACTTTAAAGAACATGAATATAGATAACTTACTGAGTTTGATTTATTTGAGACATGTTGACAAACCTTAGAAAATAATGTTAGTTCATAATTTTTAGAGTTTTGTTAATCACCAAAAATACATATAATAATTAACAAATTATATGGAGATGGACTGATCATCACTTACTTCAGACTACTAGCTTCTTGTACACCTCTTCAGTCTGAAGTCTTGTTGAGTCTTGTACTCACTATAAAAGTTCTTTTCAAGTAAGTATATCTCTTATAGAAGGGAAGACCTATTGAGCAAGGTGTGTACCCCTTTGGAAGAAGGAATGCCCAAGTGATTTTGGTGGTTGTTTTCCCTTTGTAAAAGGGAAGATTAGCTGTAATTAGTGGTGTATTTCCCTTTGTGTAGAGGGGAAGACTGGTTGAAATCAGATATTTTATCTTTGACAAAGATAGTGAAATCCTAAGCGATTGGTTTGAAAACTAGACGTAGAACTTCTGTTGGAGGGAAGATCCAAACCAGGATAAAATTTTCCTGTCTATTTTGTGGTCTATTTACACTAACACATTTAACGTCTTTTAATACTTCTTATTTTAAAAGTTTAGCTTTCGCAAAGGAAAACACCTACTCACCCCCCTCAAAGTGAAAAGTACTATATATATATATTCTCAATAATAAAGGGTAGGAGAACAAGCAGCAATAATAATATTTTCCAAGCGCCAAACGTTTATCATAAAAGAATTAGGATAATCACATATAGATCCCTTAAAATCATGCATATTCTATCTTATATCCTTATATTCTTCGTACATCCATACCCCTACTATGCACCACATTTCATTAGATATATACATGTTGTTATTTGATCTCTTGGTTACTTTAATCTCTAAGGAGCCGTTTGGTATTGACATAGATCGAGAATAAATAAAAAATATTTTAAAATTTGAGGATAATTTCATTTTATTCTCGATGTATCTTGATACCAAATATGATCTGAGACAGTTCAAGACTAGACAAATGTCAATATATTCTTGTGTAATCTTCTCATAACCAAAATGATAACATATATAATTTTAAAACATTTTACATTATCTCATATGTCCATCTAAAATCTTATATTTTACTTTTTACAGTTTGATGGTGTTTGTCCGAGTCTGTTAGCCCGTGTTGCAATTTCCCTCAACATGGAAGAATCTACTAAAATAAAAGGAATAGAGGGATATAATTGGAGTACTCATAATTGTAAGGGATATACATAATGACATGAGAGAAATATTTATTGTAAGAGCACGCTTACATTTCTTATGTAATGATATAGGAGAAATATTTATTATAAGAGTACTCTTATATTTCAAATGTAAGAGTGTTCTCTCATTACTCAATATAAGATAGATAAAAAATTATGGCACGTTAATTTAAATATTTATAAATTTAATATAAATATCAAAAAATAAAGACCAGCTTAAAATTTTATAAACTCAAAATACAAATATGCTTATTTCTCATAACTCAAATACTATGATGACTGTTTTTGGGCTGATGGAGCACAAGATTCACCGTACTGTCCAGATCGACCGTGCCGCATTCTCCGTGGTACGATACGTATCGCATTGTACCATACCGCTAAGATACGGTGGGGAAATGACTTGTTTGATTTTTTTTTTTTTTAGTTTTGTGACTTGATGAATATTTAAAATGAGCAAACTTTAAAAGAAGACTCTCCATCCAAACTCAAGATAGACTTTCCATCTCTTCTCATACATGCACCATTTCTCTCTCCCCTTTATCTCTCGTATCCTCCAGAACTATTAGGGATATCACGTCTTCTACAGCCTGAAAAGGGACTGATATGCTCACGAGGTCTTCATCAAAGTTATTCTATTCTTCTTCAGCTTCGTTCTCGAAGTGGAATCACCTCAATTGGTGGTATGTGCCCAAAGTTATAGCAGATTATTCTTCATATTCTCTCTCATATCATAATCTACATATACATAATTATAATGCCTTCCACATCTCAAACGAGGGCATATCTCTTCGAGACTTCTTCATGAAAGTTGTTCCCCACAACTTCCTCTATGAGCTCCAACTAGAATCACAGCAAATGAAGATCAGTGCTTAAAGATACAGTGGATTATTCTTGACCTTCTCTCTCATATCGTGATCCAAAACTAGCAATGAGTGCGGCCTCTCTATAGCCTGAATGAGAGTGATCCAGTCTTTAGGCTCTTCATGAAAGTTGTTCATGATATGACCAATGTATTCCATTAGATCAACACAAAGAATCCGAAAATAGAAACAAAACTGTAACGTCTTAAAATTTATAATAAAATATTAATATGACACTAAGAAATTAAAAGAGATGGTCAATTATACGTAAGACATGATCACTTATATAAAACATAATTATTTTTAATTTTAAAATTTTTTATATTATTAATATAATTTTGGTACTATCTTTGATTGTGTGCACTTCAACGAGACGATATTTAGTTACAAAAATAAAGTCAAATTTGAAGCCATCATAATTACTAGAAAAATATACTAATTCTAAAAATATAAAATATCAGAAATTATTGATGTATAGATATTGAGATTAAGTCAACCTAATAATTTTTGACACAATTTTTACTTGACAAAAAATTAATTTAAAAAATTAAACTATAATTACTATAATTTGTATCATCTCTTAATTAGTTTATGTTTGAAATTTCATCTCAATTAAACACCGTTTAGACCCCTTAAGTACACACAGAGTTTATCGCGGTACGATGAACCCTCTGTGCACTTTAACATGACGACATTTGGTTTCGAAAATAAAGTCAAATCTGAAGTTATCATAATTATTAAAAAATATACTGATTCTAAAAATATAAATATCGTGAGTTATTGATGCATAGATGTTGAGATTAAGTCGACCTAATAATTTTTGGAACAATTTTTACTTGACGAAAAAGTAATTTAAAAAATTAAAATAAAATTATTATAATTTGTATCGTCTCTTAATTAACTTATGTTTAAAATTTTATCTTAATTAGATATCATTTAGATCTCTTAAATGTTTGAGATTAAGTCAATCTTATAATTTTTGGGACAAATTTTATTTGATAAAAATTAATTTAATTTAATTTAAAATTATTATAATTTATATTATCTCTTAATTAATATATATATAAATTTTCATCTTAATTAAACACCGTATAAATCTTTTAAATACACGGGATGGAGAAAGAAAAAAATTTAAATGACCTGCCACGGGCCGGACCGTACCGATCCGGGCATACGGGTCCCGTTGGAGTGACCCGACCGCCATGGCACGGTACGGCACGACCGTACCGTCTCGGTTCGCGGCGGCACGTTGGAGCGTACTCGCGGTTCCTCACTTCGACCGCTCGCAACCCCTCTCCCGCCTCTTCCCAAACTTCCCTCCCTTCCGCCGGCTTGCCTTTGCCTCTGCCTCTGCCTCCGCCGCCCCCTCCCTCCCTTCCTATTTCCTCCCGCACTGCCGCCTCTCACAGCAGGGGAGGAGACGCTAGACTGGAGGAGCGCCGCGACTCGTGGCCTTTCCGCCCAAACCCGCAGGTAAACCCCACTCATCGGCGGGGACTACGCGTCTTCCATGGTTTTTGCTTTCCGATGCTTCTGCGACTGCGGCGTTGTCGCTCACTTTGTTTCCATTTCCCTGTTCGAGTTAGTTCCCCTCGTTGCCTTCTACAACGCGAGTACAAGTGTAGCGATCTGACGGCGAAAGAAGGGGAACTTTAGTAGCAAGTGCTCGAGCTGTTGCTGATTTGGTCTTCTGGGGGACGGGGTGCTGCAATTGTGGGCGCCGCCACGCGCGCATCGCGCCTAAAGTGGCGCAGCTCCTGCCGTTCGATGTTTTGCCTCAGCCTCATCGAGCACGACCTGCGGCTGCCGCCACACCTTCTGAGTCTGCCGCTCCTCATTGCCATCCGAGGGGAGCTGGAGCGCCTTTTCTTAGATAAGGTTGCCTTGCTCCCCTATTACCGTTTCTGTCATCGCTTGTCTTCCCTTCACCATCCGCTTTCGTTATTTTTGGTGAGTGTGGGGATTTGACGTTTTCTTTGCGAACAACGCTCGAAGGTTATTGCAAACTTGGGGCTTTGCGTTTCGGTCTATGACATCCAATCAATTGAGGGTGGCTTCATCCTCCCTGGCGATGGTGCGTCGACTTATAAGGTACTTATTTTGTTCTTCAAGTTGCTGCCCTGATCTTTCGTCATAGACTCATACGAAGTATCAACTATGAACCAAGGAATTCTATATTTGCATTCATGTTATATTTTCTTGTTAGGGAAGTTTCATATATACCCATAAAATATAGCATATTGGAATTTATAACCCTGAATTTCTTGTTAGGGAAGTTTCATATATACCCATAACTCTCTCTCTCTCTCTCTCTCCCCCCCCCCCAAACAGTGCTGGTCCCCAGCCCCACCTGGTGAACCCCACTAGGTCATCTATCTCTCTCTCTCTCTCCCTCCTATCTTGAAGAGGGGTATTCTAGTACTTTCACCCCTTATTTAACAGTTATGTTCGCATGTCAACAGAATATTTCTTTCATTTTGATGGATATAATTGATGACTTTTTTCAATTTCGGGGGTAGAGGGTATAATATGAAGATTTCAGGGGTGTACATTCGAATATGATGCATTCCATGGCTATATATGTAATTTTCCCTTCTTGTTATTTTACTTGTGTCCATCAATGTCACTGATGCTTTAATTGTCTTCACTCTTTATCCGCTGTGGTTGAAAGGGAGAAGTTGTTTGTTGAATGTGGCCGGAAAAAAAAAAGAGAAAGAAAGAAGTGATAAGTCTGTTGGCATTTGGTGGGCATGTAGGGTAGTCTCAAATGCTTTTGTTAGGGCCTGGTTTTGTTTTTCTTACTCAAACATTAGCAGAATCAAGTGACTTGCGGTGTTGGAATTGCAAGGGAAAGTAAAAACCTTTAATGAGTTTATTTCATGACAATGAATTTCACTATGAGATTGTAGCTATTTGGTCAGTGTATGTAGCATGATCCTTCAAACTGGATTTCACTACTACACTCTGGCTTTATGATATTTGACATTCTTTTATATGGCTCTATGCTGAACTATTTGAAGTGGATGTGATGGGTTAAGCTGAATAGTGAATAGTAAATGTTGTTTCCATGCAGTCCATTTAGATTAGAGGATATGCAAAATATAGAGTTGAGAGTGGTTCTTTCATGGTTTTTCTTGAAAGATCTGCAAATGGTTGAGAATCTTGATAGAGTTTTTATGCACACTAATCCTTTTGGTAATGTTGGTCACTATTTTTTTTTTTTCATTTTTTAACCATTGATATGTTCTGTGTTTTTTGCCTTCTGATTCTGAAGATCTCAGTTTTGATAATTTTTTCTAGAATAAAAAAGAATGTAGCGACCACTGAAGATTGACTAATGAGCGTCTCCTTGTTTTCCAACATCCATGTGGTTGTATTGAGTTTGTCACGGATAAGGTTACATTTGTTGGATCAAAGTTACGAATTCAAGTGAATACTAACATAATCAGTAATGGATGGAGGGTGAGAGTCTGTCAGCTAACAAGAATAAAAGTAAGGAGGTAAATGTTTTAGAAGTAAACTCCTTATTAATGAATGGAAAGTGGGGTCTATTGAGAAAGCCACTGGTTTTCTTGGTGTTTATGTTGCTTTTGTATCTTGATGGATGATGCAGGATCTTTCCACCTAATGACCTTCAGGCTTCAGGTACTTAACTGAATCAACCCCTTTTGCTATCTTACTATTCTGGCATCCATAGTTGGCATCATTCTTTACTCTCAGCTCTTATTTGTAGGCAAATAAGTATATTGACATTGCCTCATCAGTTCTCCAAAAGTGCTCCTAATAAAAACATGAAGGCTTATGGAGTTCTGAATGTAGTTACTAAAGCTTAAACTATACTTTCACAGTTTCACCTGATGTGGCCGCTACAACGTACCTGAAAACCTTAGATTGTTGTTTGTGACGATGCCCTACTATATTGTAGATGCTCTTTTATTTGAATTTTTTTGGTTAAAGAAAAGAAGTTTTGTTTTAACAATCTTTGGTGGATGCTATCTGCATGTTTGAATAACAAAAGCTGGTGATGATGTGGAGCCCATTTACTTTTCATGCATTGCACGGGGCATTACTTTGACTACTGTATCATGGCAAGTTGATGTTGGAGGCTATCATTCCATGTTCTCTTGGTTTGATTGCATGTAAATTCCAGATATACAAGAGAACTTGGATCCTCCATCTCGACTTGGTTTTATCGAGAGATGGTACTGTTTATGCCCATGCACAATAGTTAAGACATATCTGTCCTTACTGGAGCCCCATTATTAAACAGCTTTTGTTTGGCAACTTTGATACTCTCCTGCACATTTGTCTTTGAAAGGTTTCTTTCATAAAGGTTATCTTAGATGCCATAACTTTGCTTGATATAACTGCCTTTTTCAGAAATAATCATTTCCTGACTGTGCTAGTTCATCAAGCTTGATATTGTATATTAAAGTATTAAACAACGTGATTAGTCTAGTGTCCTATGATTTATACAAGGGTATTTAAGCACCTTTTTTATTTTTGGTGTCTGCACCGAATAACCTGCCTATGTATCAACACATGAAAGACCTTTCTGACAGGGGGAACAACTAATAAGAGGTATATGTGCATTGTCCACAAGACCTGAGGAAATGCTTTGTATGGAAATACCTTCCCACTTCTAGTCATCTATGTTATCAAAGGTGATGAAAGCGATCGCCGAGGCCATGAGTCAAGGTGACGTGAGGCGACCTGGCTTCGGCCCAAATTGCCTCGGCAATCATGGTAGTTGACCAAGCTGCCAAAGGCAGTCATATTGGCCTAATTCTCTCAACCCAGGCCCCCAAAACTAGGGTTGACATGGTTGATAAATAAATGTAGGCAGTTTATAGGTTTCTATACATGTATTTTAGTCATTTTATGAATAAAATAGTACATATTTATGTATCTGAAATTTGTCTATCTTTTTTTATTTATTTTTAATAATTGTCTCCTCAAGCGCCCTAGGAGAGGCTTGAGGCGACCCCATGTTGCCCCAGTCGCCTTATGCCTTTGACTACATAGCTCGTCATAAACTGCGTAGTAGCAATGTCTATTTGTCTTTTTTGCGTTCGTAAATAGAAAAGTAAATTGACAATAAATCTTTCATGGAAATTTTCTGTTAGCCAACTAGTAGAGAGGGATGTTTATAACTTGCATTACCATAAAAAAATTTGTTTGGCCTTTTTTTTTTAATTTTTTTTTCCATGCTTTATATTTTCAGTGGTTTTCTTCATCATCATCATCATCAGAGCCTTATCTCATTATTTGGTGTCGGCTACATGATTTCTATCAAGTGCAATATTTGTGTTTAAACCCAATAAGCCAATGTCCTTCATAATAAGTGGTTTCCTTCTTGTGAATATTGAAATAATATCAAAATTCCTTTTTTCCCCCAATTTTTATTGTCAAGTAGATATGTTGATCCAGCCTATTTAATAATAAAAGCAAGACATGGGTACTATTACTACATTTTAGACTTTTTTTGCTTACCTTTTTTCTCATTCATTACTCTGGCAGGTTGCTTTTAGATTGCTGATGTTTCGCCCATTTATAGGAGAGGTTCTTGTCGGAAAGATTGAAGCATCTGATGAAAGTGGCTTGAAAAGTATGTGACAGAATCACTTTTCTTGTACATGACTATGCATCTCATACTGATGTTTCAAAACTTTGTCAATAACGTTCTCCTGCTCTCTGCATGTACCATATTTTCTGCTTTGTTTTGTTTCTTTGTTTCTCCACGTCAATCCTGTTCTTGTGCAATACCTTAGAAGGCCGATCTAATCTTTTTGATCAGTTTCATGCTACTGAAATTTTGGTGGAGGTAAAAACAAAAGCTCTGCCAATCATGGATGGCAAAGTCGGCCGACTCGGAGCGGAGTCGGCCGACTCTGAGTCGGGTCGGCCCCTGGCGACCCGACTTGGGGGGGTGAACAACGACCCACCCATGGGGCTAGGTGGAATCGGGGTGAGTCGACCGAAATCGGGTGGAGTCGGGCCGACTCTTCCCGACTCATCCCGACTCCACCCCGATTCCATCTGGTGTAGCCGATTCCCTCAGGTTACCTTCAGGATCCTCTTCAGGCAGGGTTGTCAGGATCCCCTTATTTACCTGAATATAATTTAAGTAAATGTTATTATTTGTAGTTTCATTTACTTAAGATATTACATGTAAATAAGGAAGTACCCCCCATTTGAATCCAATAAAAATATCAAAAAAATCATATCTCTTACCAATAAAAAGTCAACTCTCACATCGAAGAAGAAAATCGCGATTTCGGTGATTTTAGCGAAATGCTAACTTTCTAATCTCTCATAATTTAGCCTATTTAAAAATTTGATAATTCAAATAACCATATGAAACACTAAAAATCCAAAGTCCGGTAAAAAAGTCAAACGTGCATATGACTTCTCCAAGGGAGCCACTCTCCTACTGACAGCACTTAGTCTGCTTGTGACCTCTCAGGATTTAGTCAAACCTAAGCTATCATCACCTAAACTCATGAGATTTTTCACTTTTTAATTGAAAAGAAATTTAAAAGTGACAATTCTCATGACTTTGAGTGATGATAGCTTGGGTTTGACCATATCCTAAGAGGTCTCAAGCAGACTAAGTGCTGTCAGTAGGAGAGTGACTCCCTTGGAGGAGTCATATGCACATTTGACTTTTTTTACCGGACTTTGAATTTTTAGTGTTCCATATGGTTTATTTGAATTATCAAATTTTTAGATAGACCAAATTATAAGAGATTAGAAAGTTAGCATTTCGCTAAAATCATCGAAATCGTGATTTTTTTCTTCGATGGGAGAGTTGATTTTTTATTGGTAAGAGATATGATTTTTTTGACATTTTTATTGGATTCAAATGGGGGGTACTTCCTTATTTACCTGAATATCATTTACTTAAGATATTACAGGTAAATAAGGTATCATAGTTACCATTGCTCTATATTGTAATATGAACATATGTGTAACTAAACTATGGATATACTCAATATGTTCTATTATTATATATTTTTAAATAATTTTTCTGTGATTTTTTTTTCTTCTGATTTTCTATAATTTTTTTTCGGATTTTCCTGATTTTTTTTCAAATTTTTAACATTTTTTAAGCATGGCCGATCCAGGGTCAGCCAGACTCCATTGGAGTCGGCCTGATCCATGGATCCGACCCGACCCGGGTCGGGGTCGGCTGGGTCCGACTCACCCAGCCGACCCGACTCTGCCATCCTTGCTGCCAATGGTGGAAGCTGTGGTGTGTCCTTCTGGCCCTACAACGATCCATCACTATCTCACCCAGTGAAATATGTCATTTTCCCACTAACTCCACTTTTTGCGCTATCTTCCATGGAAGTAATTGTTGGCTTCAGTAGTTCTGTTATACTGCCAACTTTTTTTGAAATACCCTTCTACTCCTTTCCTTCCATACTGTTCAGACTGCAGACAGCAGAGTACCACCACAGTTGAATCTTTTCTTATTGTTGGTTTCTCTGATCCGAAATGCAAACATGTGGGTACAATCTTCCTTTCACATAGGTTATTTCCTATGTATGAAATGAACAGTTCCTCATTTTCTTCTCTTCTGCACAAAACATGCACTTATTTTTGTTATATGGCTTCCACTTCTTGATTCTGTCAGATGGTCAGTTGTTTATGTGATATCTTCTGCAGAAGAATCTTTTACTTTTTAGATTGCATTTAGCTACTAGGCCCTGCATCTGCCATCATATTTTAAAGGATATGACTGAAATTTCTCCTGGATTTACACTGCCAGCTTCTTCTATCGTATTTGTCCGCCTAGAAAATTTCTGTTCGGTATATTTTTAAAAGTAAAAAATTATTCTATTTCTGCTTGTGCTAAGCATCTTCTAAAACTGAACAACGAATCAGCATGGTTCAATTGGTCAATATGATCTTTTCTCGAAGGACATGACATCACTTTTCTATGTCATTGTCTAGTGGTTCAAGTAATCATGCACATTGTATTCTTGAGAGCTTCCAAGAAAATCAGTTATTAAATTTCTGGGGTCTAGTTAGACAATTAACGTTTTTTTTAGAAACATGGGTATGCACATGATTTTGGTTTTTGGTAGTTCTGAGCCAAAAAACAATTTTATGGTGTTGAGAAAACACGGAAACATGGGATTTTATGGTGTTCTTACATCACACAAGAACAGAACCTCAATGAGAACCTCAACTTACTGAATCATGATGATTTGTCTAGCATATTAGGACAAAATTGGGATATTTGTTTTACAGCAAGTGGGATGTAGGTCAGCTTCATTGTTCCTGATCTAAATGATCTTTGGATTGCTTTTTGCCAAGGAATGACAAATAAATCATTAAGTGCTTCAACTTGCTTTGCTGCCCCCATGTGATTTCTCTCTAAATGCTTAAGCTCTCCCCAAAACTATAAATTAGATGTGTTATACATTTCTTTAAATGCTTGTTGTTCCTATACTTTTAATATGCACGTGGTGAGCAACTGAAACCATGGTGGTTGGTTTCAGCCGAAACCGATACGTTTCGGCTGAAACATATCGGTTTCGGCCATGACCGAAACGAAAGCGGCCGAAACTACTGTAGCATTTCCGAAACTGAAAAAAATAATATTTTAATTAGTTTCGTCCGAAACCAGACCGAAACCGGCCGAAACCAACCGAAACTGGCCGAAACCGGCTGGCACTCTACTCTTGAGGCAGCCCGAGACCAGTCGAAGCCAACTGAAACGAAACTGAAACGGTTTCGGTTTCGGGCTTGGGCGATCCCGAAACCGAAACCGAAAACTCCCATCCTTGACTGAAACTTTCTTGATGGGTGGGATAGTGATGGATTAAACATGTTTCATGCTTTTCCCTTTTTTGATCATTCTCTCTCTTTTCTGACAAGGTTGTGTATCATGTTATACATCCCATAGCTTTTTTCTGGACCTGCTTTATCGTTTTTGAATGGTAATGATCCTTAAGATTTGATTGGAACCTCTGTTTGCAGTATCTCTTGGTTTTTTCAATGACATTCATGTTCCTGCACATCTTCTACAGCAACCAAGTGCTCTGTGAGTATTTTGTTTCTCAAGATGATCATTAAATTGCTAAATCACAGTTTTGACATCTCATTATGTGTTGCATTAGCTGTTTAAGGTTTCTTATATTCTCTACGTTCTTTTGACAATTATAGGGGGGAAGATGGAATATGGAATTGGAAAGTTAGTGGGGAATTGCTGCCTCTGGACCTTGATGAAGAGGTCATTATTGTTTTGTTTTTTTTGGATCTAAATTCATAGACTACAACCTCATGAAGAAAAGAATTTCAGTATGTTTTCAATCTTTTTGTCCTTAATTTGCAGATTCGTTTTCGAGTGAGTAATGTTAAGTATCCTCCAGTTCCAGTTAGGCAGGAAGAAAATGCAAAACCCTTTGCTCCTATGGAGATTATAGTAAGTTTTTTTTTGGACATTGAGATTATAGTAAGTTACTGGTCGTTTGATGTGTCTCATTTAATGTTTCATGTTCTGGATCAAACCGTTAGAAGTTTTTGCTTCTTCTTGTCATTAAATGAAACTACCATGCTGATGGTTTAATGCATTTTAAAGTGTATTCATTGATCGCAATTCTTGTGCATGTGATGCATATGTATGGTAAAAAAAAATTTGTGAACTGCTTCTATTTCATATTCTTTTGTAAGGGCGTGAATATTTATATTTTTATGCACTACTTGGTGGTTGGGAATGATTTTATGGTGCATTGCCATCAAAGAAAAAGGACACGAGTAGTTCATCATCAGTTCAAAAAATTTGGAGTTGAACCCTGCATTGAACCCCAACGGACAATTTTGATGGTAACAAATAATTTTTTAAAAATGCAAGCCAAATCAGGAGTTTATTTAAATGCAGAAAGGCCTTAAAACTTGGAAAACAAACTTCAAGTGTTGATGCCCAGGCAAGAGGGTTGATACATTGCCCCAAAAAAGGCTCCAAATAGAAGTAAAAATGGCTAGTGTTGATAACCTTGACCGAATCCCAACGCCTGTTGAGTATTTTACATTTAGTTCACTGCATATGCAGTTCTTGTACATACATTTTATTCAGGCGTTGTGACTTGCAGTATACTAGGGGATGGCCTGTTGCTTCTCTATGTTCAGCTGTTTGCACTCATCAAGAAGGTAGAGATTATCTTCTAGTTTTACCCTTCCTAACATGGTACTGAAGCAACAAGCCTGACCCTGCCTAACCCTGTATTAATTCGCATTCCTTTTTTACCCTGATCCTTGTCTTCCCACTATTACTGTGGGTCTTCAGCTACTCCTTGTCTGTTGACTATTACTTGTGATCCTTGAAACTTATTTGGCTTGTTTGAAGATACTTCTTTGGTGCTTCCTTTCCGATTTCTAGTCTTGTATTCATTGTCGTTTCCTGTCTGGCTGGTTAGTGCTCTCTCTCTGGCAGCACACTGTTATTGATGAGCAGCAGTACATGTTCTCTTCTTTACTGAGTCCCTGAGTACATTTCACTTGAAGGCATTAGTTGGCAAATTCAAGTGTATGTTCTCCAGTGAGTCGGTTGGGTTAGAGTGTCCTACATGTGGTATGGTTGTAGTGAACTTGTATGTTTATCGTGTTAAGTTGTGGTGGTACACCATACGAGGGTGGGACCCTCTTGACTATGAAAACTTTCCTTGTCAGATCATCAACATATGATTAGTTTCTTATTTCAACTCAAGGGCTGATATACTAATTGGCTGTAGTGTGGGTGGTAATTTGTTTGCTGAAAGTTGTTTACGCTTATGCTTAGATAGATCTAATGATGTTTCTCTTATTTTTGTTAATTTCAAGTAAATTGTTTGTCACTACACCCTATTTAAGTGTGAGATATGGCTGAATTGTTGTTGTCAAGCTCTTTTGCTCGAGCAACTGAGTCATTGCTGTCGTCTTGGGTCTGTGGTCATTTTCTTTATTCTACTCTTTTCCAGGGCGACATATATGGGGATGGCCTAGGCTTACTCTCGTGGTGGGAAGAGTAACAAAACCCAACTGTTCCCAACTTCTGAAGTTAAAAAGAGATGTCATATTCGACTAGGTTGAGGTCTCTCCTCCGGCAAAATCTACCGTCACAGTGGAATTTTGCATTGAAGGTGTATTCGAACCAGGTTCCCTGCTAATCAATTTGAAAGAAGCATCTATTTGTGCACCATGAGACGTCTCTTGTCGACTCCACCTCCGAGCCATTTATGCACCAGAAGGGTGATTCGCCGAATTAAAAACTGTAATGTTCTTTTTTCAGATCCTGGTGGTCTCCGAACGTTCCATGGTATTTCTGTACCATAAATCACAGCTCTATCACTTTACATTCTAAAGTTGTATATTTATGAGGACATTACAAGGTAGAGTCCTTCCGAGGGAAACAAATCCTGCTCAGTTAAATTGCGATCCAAGGTTTCTTCTGCGGTGAGAGTTTGCCAGCATCGCAGGTAGGGCTGTCAAAAAAACCCAATTACCCAAAACCCAAACCGGATTAGTGAATAAAAATGGGTAAAATGTACTGTGTCTACCCGCTAATAATATTTTGGATGGGTCCCGATCCAACTATTTTATAATATTTATTTAATGGGCCTAATCGGGTTTTGTCTATTGGGTTTTCTGAAGACCCATCCGGATTTTCGAATGGCATGCGAGAGGCGAGAAGTTGGGTCGCCGCTGCGTCTCTCTCCCAAAAAATCCCTATTCTAGGGCTCGTCGCTGCGTCTCTCTCCCATTTCACCCTCCATCGCCGGCAATGGTGCTGCCTTACCCCGCCGGCAACGTCGACAACGCTGCCTTACTCGAGATAATCGTGCACTAAAACGGCCTTCCTCCCCTGCTTTCCGGCCGGCAGCTCAGGATCACCAACTCACCTTTCCCCATCGAGGAGGAGGGCGAGGCGGACGGCCAGTCGATAGCAAGGCCGAGGAGTTCATCAAGCACTTCTACGAGCAGCTGCAGAAGCAGAGACGCCCTCCATCGAGCCCCGTACCGCAGCCAGGCTGTCTATGGCTGATGATGACGACGGTACTCAGCCCAGCTGACGTCGAAGGCGGAGCCGGCGAAGAGGTAGAGGGTGAGCAGGTTGGTGAACACCACCAGCAACAGCACCTTCACCATCAACCTGGTCTTCCCCTGCTGCTGGCACGGCTTCTGCGGGTAGTCGTCCATGGTGCCCATCTGCCTCCTCTTCGATTAGAACTCCCACCTCCTCCTCCACTTCCGCGGGTAGTCGTCAACAGTGACCTAACTTCCCACCGCGTACGATCCCACGGCTCCGCCTTCATCAACCGTTCCCCCTACGGCCACCTCCTTTCCTCTTCCTCACCTCTTTCTCGCCTCTCAGCTGGATCTTCCCTCTACGTTGGGAATTTGCAGAAGGCATAGGTGCCGTTAGCCTGTAAGAAGAGAAGATTTAATGTTTTGTTCTTTACAAAATGGTATCAAAGACTATCTTTTCTGTGTTGTAGAAACAAGAGAATTACCAGCCGGCATAGTTTTGTCTATACTTCTCTCTCTTAGGGTTCACAACATCAAATAGTTGGGGAGAATTAATACATTTAGTACTGATCAATTTCTATTGTTGAAGCATTGATTTCCGATTTGTTTTACTCACACTAATCTAAAGAGGATTTTTTTTTTTTTACAAGGCTAAACAGGAGACCTAAGAAGGGGGTCATTCCTTTGATTTATGATTAGTTTTTGGGGTGGGGAAAAAAAAAAACAGAGAACAACTGTTGATTTAATGTTTGTCTGCTGCAGGATGATTTAATGATTTTTTAGAATATCATGTTTAACCTGATTTTGTATGTTGTATATATCAGGTTGATTTTTTTTTTTATTTTTCTATTTTTTTAGTATATTAAAAAAAACAACACATTATAATACAACGGTTGACCCGGATCTAAAATTGATAGCTCGGATCCGAAATAATTTTCAAAAATTAAATATCATCTTGATATTCTATATGCACAATCGGAATTAAAATCTATAAGAAATAAAAATTATTATTATGGGGTTTAAGTTTGAGACCCGTGCCCATTCTTTAAAAATAATAAAAAGTGGGTATGGATATATTTTTGTGTGAAGTTATAGGGTATGGGTATATACTTTACTTAACACTATTGGGTCTTAATTGGGCATGAACATATTAGACCCATTCAGGCCATTTGACAGTCCTAATCGCAGGTCTCGCTTGGGAAGTATGGACCCGTACTTTTTTCCCGTACTTGTGTGCCATGTCCTTCGGGACTTTCACGAAGGAGAAAGATTTAATATATTTTTTTATTGTATTTAAGTACAATATGATTAGTCACTAAATTCATGTGACATTTAATAATTGAGAAAGATTTTGTGCATTTTTCAAAGTGTAAAAATGTCATGTCATCTTACACTTCTCCCCTCCCATTGGTGAAAAAGAGGAGAGAGATCTATGTGGCACCTTGATTCCCACCAATGGGAGGGGAGAAGTACAAGATGACATGGCATTTTTGCACTTTGAGAAGTGCACAAAGTCTTTCTCCTAATAATTGGATTGTTGCTTAAGTGTAATATGATTAGACACTAAATCTATGTGGCATCCCTTATGCGGAGAGTGATAAAAGTGACAATTCAATTATTAGGTGTCACATAAATTTAGTATCTAATCATATTGCACTGTGCACTAAGTCTTTCTCTTCACAAAGAGGACTTCATCATGATTATGGAATTATGTCCATCAGCTATATTCTTATTGTCATCTTGTTAGCTTATTTTAGGGTTCCATGTGCATGAACCAGTTTGACTAATTTCTTCTGATTTATACGAACAATTTGTAGTAGGCATATTTTCCATATTATTTTAATACTATAAACAATGGGTGTATTACTATGTTAACTATAGGATGACATGAAACTTTCCAAGTCGTTATGAACTAATATCGTTTCTCGAAACTACAATAATTTTCAAGTACATAGCGCACTTAAACATCAAAGTTAGGGGTGTGCGTGTATATATATATATTCAAATAGCAACTATGTATTTTAAATCACTGGTCAATTACTGGGGATCTGTAAAACTAACTTTATTCTCTGTCACTACGACCAAGGGCCCCCTCCCGTTTTCCCTTTCATTGGATCCCTTGGGTTTTCTCCCTTCGCTCTGACACTATTGTCATATGAAAATTATAAATATTTAATGTCACTCTTAAATAGAAAATGTTGCAGATATGTCGTGGTTAACTTCTGTTTGAGAGAAGTGAATATTCCTCCAATGATCTACTATTTTTGCTAGTTTAATGATTTTTGACAAAATCTTCTTATTATATATTTTTTAAAATTCTGAGAATGAGAATTGGGTGCTAAAGTTGATTAAACCCAAAAGTACACATGAGATTTCTTTCTATGAGTTATTTAAATCTATGGTTAAATAAATGGAGAGTGACAAAATGATATTTGTGTATTATTTTTTATTTACGATGATATATTTGATCATATTTTAACAATGATGATGTATTTATAATTTCTCATGTAACAATAATTTTTGTGAAAAAGCTTTTAAAATATAAATATCCGTTCTTTTTTTTTTTTTAAAAAAAAGGAAAAATAAAAGATCCCGTTTAAGTTTTGAATTTTCTAACATTATTATAAACGGCGGCATCGCGTCGGAGCCAGCGAGAGGGGAAAGTGGCGACGCCCAGGGCGAACAACACTTGATAACAGGACAAGGCCCACACGCTGTCCTTCCTGTCTGTGTCTCTTTTCCTCTCTCTCTCTCTCTCTCTCCCTCTCTCTCATCTCGCTGCAGGAGGCTCCCGGTGCAAACGACGCATCTCTCGTTTCAGATGGCCCGTTATCCCACGTGGGTTGTGACGACAGTGCAGCGATCGCCGTGACCAGCTCGGTGGGCTCGTCCAGGAGAGGTGCCGTTGCTGCTGCCGCCTGCCCTTCTGCTGCTGCTCCTTCCGCTGCTGTAGAGAGAGAGAGAGAGAGAGAGAGAGAGAGAGAGAGAGATGTGCAGAGAAGGCTGAGTTGAAGGCTATACAGGAGGAGGCATTCGTGTTTCAGAAGAGGGGTAGAGAGCAACAGGGGTGGTGGAGGGGATGGGAGTAGGAGGAGATCCGGCGGCGCTGCTGCTGGGTTGCTGCCGTTTGTGCTCTTCTTCTTCTTTTACTTCTGGGTGGAGGTGCTCCATTTCCCTTTTGCTCTCCTGGGGCCTCCTGCTGGTGCTGGCCGGGCAGGCGCTGGGAGGGGATCCTTATGTTTACTATGAGTGGGAGGTCGCCTACATCTCTGCGTCCCCTCTTCTGGTTAAGCAGCAGGTTGCCCTCCTTCAGCCTTTTCCTCTTTTATTTTTAATGTCTTCAAATCATCTTTTTTATTGTTTGTGACTCCTGCATTCTTGCACGACTGGGCAATGGTAGAATTTGTTAGTATTGTTCAATGCACTATCCGCATTCGGCTGGGTGCTCCATGGTTCATTAGCGATATCATATGGTCGTAGCTACTTTTCTCTTCCTTAAAACTTCCTCCATTCTTGAAAAATCCCAATCCTCCGAAGATTTTGTCCATTTCTTAATTCTATTGACTCGTGAGTTCCGTCCAAGGTTAGGTCTTTGGAGTAGTATTGTTTAAAAGTTCCAAGAATCAGTGTGCCACTTCTTTGTGATTCCAAAATCTTTCACTCTTTGATGGTCCTCATTTTTGGTATTTCTGACATGATTTAGCTCCGTCTCTCGATTCAGCAAAGCTTAGTTTCATCTTTTTCGCCCTTATGAGTTCCTAGGTTAAGATGTACTCTCTCAAAATGGCCTTCGACCGAGCTTCTCTGGTTATTATGATAGTATTACTTTTTGCAGTTTTGTGTTACCTGAGCTTTGTCATATATAGTATTTGCTAAATTTTAAAGGTTTTCACTTTTTTTTTTAAGATTAGTCATCTGCATTCCATCCACCCCCCCCCCCCCCCCCCCCAACCCACCGAGTCTCTTTTCCTGGAATGTTTTTCCCTTTAAATTCACATAAGGGTCCGTTAGGTACTCTTGGTAGAATTCGTCATTTTATTCCACTTTCAAGACTTCCATGTAGATATGTGCATAGCTTTTGTATGCATGTATGTCTGGTAAAATTCACACATTCCTCTTAAAAGAAGCTACATGATCCTTTGCAATTCTTTTCTTACTATTTTCCAGTTGTCTGCATGTCGTTGCTGCCTCAGCGTGTGATAATTTGTATTTTTTGGGTAAATGTATGTTTCTTAGATAAAAGGAGATAATACATTTGGCTTATTATTGCTGCTAAATTGTGTTTGCAGGTCATTGGAATTAATGGTCAATTTCCAGGGCCAGTACTCAATGTGACAACAAATTGGAATGTTGTTGTTAATGTTCGTAACAGTTTAGATGAGCCATTCCTTGTCACATGGTGAATGATGTGAAATCCTTTTTAGTTTAACATTCCTTTCTGATGTCATTGGCAAATGCTAAGGCTGCCATTAAAAACAATGCAGGAGTGGTTTACAGCACCGAAAAAATTCTTGGCAGGATGGTGTCCCTGGGACAAATTGTCCCATTCCTTCTGGCTGGAATTGGACATATGAATTTCAGGTCAAGGATCAGATAGGAAGTTTCTTCTATTTCCCATCAATCAATTTTCAGCGAGCTGCAGGTGGATATGGAGGTGTCATCATAAACAACAGAGAAGTGATTCCACTGCCTTTTGGCACTCCAGATGGAGAGATCACACTGATCATTAGTGATTGGTACACCAGGGATTACAAGGTTAGACCTATCTTGAAAAGTTTGATGCTCTTGAATCTTTGTACAGGGTATTGACCTTTATAGTATCAGGACCTCAGAAAGGAAATTGAAGATGGTAAAGAACTTGGAGTACCTGATGGCGTGCTGTTCAATGGACTAGGTCCCTATCGCTATAATGAATCAGTTGTTCCTGATGGTATTGTTTATCAGATAATAAATGTTGAGCCAGGTAAAGTTCATTGGTTTATTAATTTGTATAGGTATGTCTATATTGTATATGAAGTCTTTCCTTACTTTCTCTTTCAAAATCATGTATTCTTTCTCTGCAATGTGCATCTACTGATGTTATTCTCTTTCCTTTATGTAAAACATTTCCTTGAAACAGGTAAAACTTATCGCTTTAGGGTCCACAATGCTGGTGTCTTGACTAGCTTGAATTTTAGAATTCAAAACCACAACCTGCTACTTGTAGAGACGGAAGGATCTTATACTGTGCAACAAAACTACACAAACATGGATATACATGTGGGCCAGTCATATTCATTCTTGGTGACAATGGATCAAAATGCTAGCACCGACTACTACATTGTAGCAAGTGCTAGATTCATTAACGAAACTGCAAGGGATAGAGTGACAGGGGTTGCCATTTTGCACTACATGAATTCACAGGGTCCTGCTGCAGGGCCACTTCCTGATGGTCCAAATGAGGATGAAACATACTTCTCAATGAATCAAGCAAGATCTATCAGGTATTCTCATATTCTCAGAAATTCAATTTTCTGCTTATTATGAGTTTATGTGAAGGTAGTATAAGTTGTGCATCCATGGGATTCACCATTGTTGTTTTGATTATCAGGTGGAATGTTTCTGCCAGTGCTGCTCGGCCAAATCCCCAGGGATCTTTCAGATACGGTGACATAACTGTCACTGATGTATATGTGCTACTTAACCGACCTGCAGAGCTCATAAATGAGCTCTGGCGGACTACTTTGAATGGTATTTCCTACGTTGTCCCTGCAACACCCCTGAAACTTGCGCAGCAGTTTAATGTACCTGGAGTTTACAAGCTTGACTTTCCCAACAAAATGATGAACAGACTTCCAAAGGTCGACACATCTTTAATTAATGGTACTTATAAAGGTTTTGTTGAAATCATATTCCAGAACAATGGTACTACTGTGCAAACCTACCATCTGGATGGCTATGCATTTTTTGTTGTTGGGTAAGTTCTGAGAAATGGAAATATACTTGTGTATTTTGGTGCCCATAAGCAGAGACTAAATTTAGTGTTTATTTTGAGTTTAGGATGGATTATGGAACATGGACTGAGAATAGCAGAGGTATTTATAATAAATGGGATGGAGTTGCCCGCTGCACAGCACAGGTATCCACATGGGAGAGGTTAAAGTCTTGATGCAAGGATTTATTTTGATAGAAAGATTTTCTTACTAAGATTTGCTTTCAACCATGTCATATGCAAGACAGACCTTCATATTCCTTTTTGACCATAAGTGACTGAATGGATGCAGTAGGTTTTTTGCCATTGGGGAAGCTCGGCTAGCCATTGCTATCCGTTGAAAATTGATTAACAACAATTGGGGAGCCGAATGGAGGAGGAGCCAGGAGGCCTATAAATAGAGCTCTTAGACATTTTATCAGTCCTAGGGTTGATTTCTCTTTTTATTTTCCAGAAGCATTTCTATTGTGTTATATCTATTTCATCTTGATAGTTAACATTTAATGAAAATGGGATGAACCAAGAATATGTACTCCACCCCTTAGGCCAAAACATGGAAGCTGGATAACTTGAGCTTAGCCCTGAGTAACTCCATTGTAACCTGGAAAAAGATGTTCTCCTGATCAGATTACAAATGTGTGGATCACATTGCTTGGTCATGGGGTAAACATAATCGAACACATGCATAGTATCCCAGGCCCCTCCTAAGCCCCCTCATAACCATCATTTGTTTCCCTCTCACTTTCTCCAACACCTCTTTTACAATGAGTCTGAGAATTATGAAAAAAAGATGTTGGAAAACATCCACTGCCACGAGTGGGAGGAGGGTAAAAGAGTAAGAAGAATGAAGACTTGAAGAACACCTCATTGCAGCCTGCTGCACAGCAGATTGCAAAACAGTGTTGCCTCTACAATCCATTGGGCAAGATATGGCTGCATTTTGAAGAGCAAGAGGAACTCAGGGAAAACCAGGAGAGGGGGAAAGAGAGAGAGAGAGCGCTCAGGTTTCACAGTATCCTACTATATTCTCCAAGCATCCTTGTCAGCTTGTGCAGACAACGACCTTGGCATTCTGTAGTTTGGCAGATGACTGTGGAATGTTTTGCTAGGGTTTATTTACTCTAATTTGTTGCCAGAAAAGAGAAGACCCCAGAAGAACCTTGCTGTCATGAGCTGTTTCAAGGATTTAACGGGCTAAATTAATAAAAATGAATGGGGGCCTTACTCAGACTTGGGGTGTGAGGGTCATGGCTTCGGTTAAACTGGGGTTGAACTGCGTTTTGTGTGAAGCATATTAAGTAATTGACAATTGAAGAGACTAAGGGCCTATGATGCTAAGAGGCTACACTAATTTGTTGCAGGAAAAGAGAAGAATTGGGGTTGAACTGGATTTTGGTGGGTGCAAGAACTCATTGCACCATCCCCCACATTTTTTAGATCAAGCAGATGATGCTGAAGTGGAAAAGACAATGGCCTATCAAGGGTGACAGGACAGTTTGGTGGCTCATTTTGCATGCTACGTTATGGATGATCTGGGGTGAAAGGAACAGGTGTGTTTTCTCCAGGGTTGCTCAGGATGCTAAGGCTATTTTTGCTTGGATTTGTAGTAAAGGTGGGGAATGGGCGTCAATTATTTGTAATGTGGATCAGTCAAACTCCTCACTTTTTGCCTTGATGGGGGGTAGAGATTAGCAGTCCATACAGGGATGGATGGTGTTGTATAGGTGAGCAGGGCTGTTTTTTTTGGGGTTCTTTTTTGTTGGCCTATACTTGGACATTCTTTCTTCCCTTATCAATATATTTGTGGTACTATCCAGTTTTCGAAAAAAAAGAAAAAAGAATAGGGGCCATTTTCATTTCCTGGTTTCTGTCTCATGGGAATTTAGTGACTAGAGAAGGGGAAGGGGCTGGCTATAGAGAGTTAAGACTGGTGATGGATTTTTGTGTTTGCAGGGGGAGAAGGTAAATAGAAGAGGCAGCAATTCAAGGAAAGGGAGAAGATGACTGTGTGGTGGCAACTCTCAGGTGGTCTGAGGCTGGTGGCTCCATGACAGTCTCCAACCATTCTCGTCTTTCCTTTACCTACTGCGAGTTCCAATGTGGATTAGGGAACAAGTGTCTCTTTCACATATTTCTTATGTTCCTTTTTAGTAACATTATGGATGGAAGTGACAAAAGAGAACTTATAGATGCACAAAAAAGGACTGTTGATGCAAGGAAGACTGAGAGATGATTTTTTTTCTCCCTCAAACAGGGTGAGTCTGAGAGATGGAACAAAATAAAAAGAGCTATCTAAATAATATGGTACCTAAAAATGGTTTGCTACATCTTTGCGTTGCACTCTCTGAGGATAAGAGATTGCCTCACCACTTCCATGAAGTGGAAGAGAGCACCACAAATGGTTGCGCTTGAAGTTCTTTGAGCAGTATCACTGATTGTATATGTCTTTGGAATGAAAATTGTGTTAGTACTCTATTTGAGTTTGTGAAAGCCCCCAGGCTTCCAACTAACTAAAAGTAAACTAACCAACTTCAAAAATGGATGTTGATATTCCAATGAAAAGAAAAGGTAAGTAATTGTAGGGCTGCAACCGGATGGGGTTCGGAATTGGAAACATAGTTTCCGATTCCGATAACCGAAATAAAGTTCCGATTCCGATAAAATTGGAATGGTTAATTCTGATTTTGTTCGGATTCCGATTATGTTATCGGAACCAAAACTTCGATAAGCTAAGGTGTTTACCATGACTTTGTCTATGGATAATTTATCGGAATGACCAGTACAGATTGTCAGATTCCGATCCTTATTAATTTTCAATTCCGATTTCCGATAATTTATTGGAATATCCGATACCGATTCCAATGAGCTATTGGTATCATTTTTCAATTCCGAAACTGATAATTGTTATCAGAATCAGGTCGGAATTTCGGAATTTCGAATTCTGTTTGCTTATTGTCTTGACATATCTTTGGTGATATCCATGGAATTTACATCTCTTGATTGATCAATTCTCCATCATTTTTTTTTTCCTTCCTAAAGAAAACATATTAAGACAATGAAATTCCCTTGTCCTTCATCTCCTAATGCTGATTACTTTTAGAAGCTCCGACTTTTCATGTTATTGTTATCTCCATTTCCTATGTCTTTCAAATACTTTTTGATAGTTGAAACCAGGAGAAGTTGCCTGGGATAGATTGAACGGTTGACAGATTTCACATATTCTGATACATGTGAGCCACTGATGTTTAGGTTTTTCCTGGAGCCTGGACTGCTATTCTTGTTTACCTTGACAATGTTGGTATCTGGAACCTGCGGACCCAAAACCTGGACTCGTGGTATCTAGGTCAAGAGGTTTATGTGAGTGTTGTGAATCCTGAGGTGACGAACAAGACAGAACTTCCAATCCCTGATAATGTCATTTTTTGTGGTGAACTCTCTAGTTTGCAACGGTGAGATACAAGAATCTCAGTTTTTATCTATTTCCTTCTTCCGATTTTGGTATATTATGTTTTTTTTAACCCATATAAAGAAATATTACTCCTAGCAGTGCATACAATGATTTAGTCAACATTTTGATGTTCCTTGATCTTTCTTTTCAGACAACAAGCCAACAGATTTAGCTACTCTGATGCGTCCGTCATAGCCAAAAAGAGTAGGATAGTTTTGATCTGGTTTCTCATGGCTTGGGCTGGTCTTCTTATCTGGTGAGTCTTTGGTATCTAGCAAATGACAGGCAAAGGCAGTTACTTTCTTGAAGTTGGTAGTGCCATTCATTCATGTATAACCTACCACTCTGTATACTAGAATTAGGGAATTAGATGAACAAAAACCATCCCAGTAGGGAAGCAATTGAATGATGAATAGTTAACCATTCCGCATTGGGAAGGCCTCTCTCTCTCTCTCTCTCTCCTCCTCTCTCTCTCTCTCTCTCTCTCTCTCTATCTCTCTCTCTCTTCTCTCTCTTCTCTCTCTCTCTCTCTCCTCTCGTCAGCCCTCTTCTCTCTCGTCTCTCTCTCTCTCTCTCTCTCCTCTCTCTCTCTTCTCCTCTCTCTCTTCTCTCCTCTCTCTCTCTCTCTCTCGTGTGACAAGAAGATTTATAGTGCCACATTTTCGTGTCGAGAAATCGGATGGCAAGAAAATAGTAGCTTAAGTTCGGTCCTGGGAAACACCAAACTTAAGTCTACTCATCTTTGGCCGTCCAATCTCAAATCAGACAGGTGGGTATTGCAAAGACGATGCCAGAAAAGTGTTGCACCGTCGCACTCCTTCTATCTGATGTTCTTTGTTGTGCATCGGTGACAGACAGGTTATACAGAACAGCATGTTCAAAACTCCTGAAGCTTTATGTTGTTCAATTATCTTTGTCGTGATGGATTCTTTTTGTGTAGCGACCATTCGGTAACAAACCTGTGTGCTTGCTTATGTACACGATTGTCATTGAAAGCAATCATTAATGGCTGTGTGATCGATGATACTATGTGGAGCAAACCCCTGTCATGGTGACGGTCTATATGGATTTTTTTGGTAGCAACCTTTTTAGTCTGCCAGATTTACCAACTGTTCCTCTTTCCACAACGATGTCGATCCAATTTTCTAATAATTAGTTTTTTTTTAATGTATCTGGCGGATCCGAATTTTGCCAGTTACAAGAAGGTTGTGTTTGACACTAATGATCTACAGTATTGGAATGTCTGAAGTCATGGATTTACGAGAACGGAGGAGGGATCCTGGAAGGTGTCGCACATTGGATTAAGACGAAGTCTTAGTGCTCGGTTGGCCGAGCATACATCTGTGCGGAAAATTATTAGATTTGAATAAACAAAATTTATTAGTAAATATGAGGCTAATACTTTTTATTATTTAGAAATGAATATACTACTCCTATTAAAAAGATTTGTTCAAAAATATATAATGTCTTTTTATGTTTTTTGGAGGGGAAAAAAAGAGGACGTGTTTTGTGCTTTGACAAAGAGAGAGCGTAGGGAAATGGTTTGAGTAAGGATGTGAGTTTTAAGAAAGATGAGATATTTATTTGAAGGTTTTAATGTGAAAGAAAGGGAGGGGAAGAAGTTATATTAGCAAGTTTTTATATAGTATAAATATGGTGGGAAAAACTTAATCCTTCTATTTTAATAGTATAATATAAATATAGATGACGTTGGTTGGACATCAATATTTATTGATGCATAGTAAGTGTTGAGATGACTAGTACAATTTCTTCTGACTTCTCCGTGGAACAAAGAACGTTCTCATTATTAGTGTGATTTTATTTATTTTTAATAAATTCTTTTTGTCCTCCTCGTCATCAGTCAGTAGACCAATCATAAGTAAGGTGCATGACGCCACAGTAGTTACTGCATCGTATAATACTGAATTCATACTGTGAGTGTACTACAGAGATCTTTCTTAATATTAGAAAGGTTAAAATCATATTGTGGGACATAAGCTGAGCCTTAAGATAAGGGGGAGGACCCTGTTGTTGATAACTGTAAATTGAAAAATATCAAACATTATATTTAAGTGGAAACATTCTTACTAAACAAATATTATTTACTTCTCACGCCTGGTGAGTCTACATTCATGCAACTAAAGAGATCATTTGGCACAAAAATCACTTTTGGAGCAAATCCTAGAACATACTAACAACATTTCGATAGACCCATGTGAAAAATTTTCAGATAGTACAAATTAACTTTAAGTACCTAATGTACAATTATAAGAACCAATGTACAACTATATCACATGTATACGACCATAAATATAAATAAATAATCTTAACTACATTTGTAAAACCATAAAGACATATATACACACAATAGGCACCAATATGTATATAAACCCATATATACAAGGGCAAATTAATTATAGGTCCTTGTTAGTGGGGGATCTTAACTATAGGTCCTTGTTAGAAATACTTGAACAAAAAAAGTCTAGGTATTTTTATGAATGTTAATTTGTAATTCTTACTTCATTGGGATCTGTGCTGACAATATTTGACTAACATTTCTATCTTCTGATCATGAACAACTGTTACTTTTAAACTTTTCAACTCTTATTTTAACGTCTTTGAAGTTATATTTTAAATCATATCAACAATTACTTTAAATCTCATATACTTTAACTCACTGTCACATATACTTTAACAATTTCGAATTCTTATTTTAACACCTTAAAACTCTTACTTTAACACATTCAAGCTAAGATTTTAAGTCATACCAACAGTGACTTTAAATCTTACACACTTTAACTCACCGTCACACATATTTTAACGATCTTGAACTCTTACTTTAACATACTATAACTACTGCTTTAACACACTATAACTACTATTTTAACACATCAAATACTTTAATTGATTTTCTCTTCTTTTTAGTAGGCTTCCTCTTTTTTTAAAAAAACTTCTTCTACTACTATAACTGATTTTTTCTTCTACTTTAACGATATCCTTGCCTACTATAAGATGCATAAATGGTTAAAGTTACATAGAAGACCAATCTCTCTGTTAAACTACACGTATGGATGTGTTAAAGTAATAATGTATGTGAGTTAAAGTAGAAGAATAATCTAGTTAAAGTGCAAGAACAGAGAACAAGAATATAAATGATAAGTTAAAGTAGATGTAGAATCCAGTTAAAGTAGATGGTAAATGAGAAAAGTGGTTAAAGTAGATGGGAAAACTAGTTAGAGTATGAACACAATGGTCATACATATTCGATGGTAAGAAAATAAAGATACGTATTGACTGAAGGGTAAAATGGGAAAAAAATAGAAGACATAAACTGTCTTTTCAAGGATTGGTTGTTTAAGTCCACCAAAAGGAGGGATTGTTTGGAGCACATTTTTCTGATAGGGACTAAGATATAAGTCCCCCTCTTAATTCTTATAGGGACTTGTAATTATTTTTTTCTATATACAACCATAAATACCAATAAATAATCTTAACCACATTTATAAAACCATAAGACATACATACACACAATAAGCACCAATATATAACCTTAATCAGATATAGACAACCATTAAGATATATATACAACCATAAATACTAATATTCAACTATAACTACATATCTAAAACTAATTGAGGATGAATATATACAGTCATAACCACATATAGACAACTATAAGCACTAATATATAATCTTAACCATATGTGTATATACAACCATAATGACCAACATATAAACTTAACCTCATATACCCAACCATAAGCACCAGTAAATAACTTCAACCACATACATATATAAGCGCCATTACATAACCATGACTAAATGTATGTAACCATAAGCACCAATGTACAATCTTAACCACATATATACAACCAGAAGGATATACATACAACAATAAGCACTAATATACAACCCTAACCACATATATACAACCATAGGCACATGCATACAACAATAAGCACCAATGTATAACCATTAGCACTGGATTCGATTACTCCGAAGGCGTCGGCTCGAGCCGAGGTGACATGGATGGAGGAGTCTGTGCATAGCCGACGAGGGACAACACGTCCAAGCTCGACACCTGTAGGACCACCGAGGGAGTTTGGTGGGAAAACACTCCAACCCCCAAGTCAGTGAGTGGCTGGGAAACATTAGGGGGTTTAGAGCAAATAGATTACGTACCGTCTAGCTGGTCGAATGCTTTCCCCTTTTATAGAGGTTGGCCTATCCCCCGGTCCAGTGAGCAATCACCCTGCACCGATGTGGACTCCTTCGGACTAGTGTGGACAACGGGTCACAACCGTAATAGACACCTCGTGTCGTCATGCTCGACGTGCCTTGCCACCATACCAGGCATACCTTGCCACCATGTCTGGCAACCCACGTCACCATACAGGTTGGCCCATGCTGGTGCTCTAGGTACAGTCCAACAGTCTAGACCCGACCTCCTCGCCTCGGCGAGCCTCATGAAGGCCAACATTCTCTCTCTGGCCTTGACCCTGCGGGATCCTCATCGGACTTGATGGCCCGACTCCTCGGTCCCTGACCCAAGGACTGTTGCCCAGCTAGGTAGCCCAGAGGGGGGGGGGGTGAATGGGTCTTTAAAAATTCTTCTACAAATACATGTTCACTAAAAACGTTCACACACAAAGACACACTTTGATGGATACTAGTTATTGTTAGTATAAACAACAATCACACAAAGAAGCAATCACACAACACAGGAGTTTATCCTGGTTCGGATCTCCTCTCTTTAGGAGTCCTACGTCCAGTCCCTGAGCAACAACTCAGGATTTCACTAACTAGGGTACAGTCCCCCTATGGACACTACAACACCCAGCTCAACTGGTCTTCTCTTCTCAGCCCGAAAAGGAACAACACCCTGGATACCCCACTAGGTCTTCCTTCACACCAGAAGGGCACACACACACACCCTGGATACCACCAGGTCTTCCTTCACACACGAAGGGTACAAGCACAGAAACAAGTAAGCAGGAGATTAAGCCCCTAGATCAAGCTTTGACAAGACAAGATCTGAAGCAAAGGACTGAGAGCAATGAGATCTACAAACAAAAGCTCACTCTCAGAACCAAACAAGCTCTCTCTCAAAAATTTACAAACAATGCAGAGAGCAAAAGAGCTAATCTAATGGAATGAGGCTTGGCTCTTTCTTGAGAACTCGCAGAAGACTTGATGATCAGAGTGATTTTTGTGACTGTTGTTCTCTCTCTCTATCATCGCTCTTCTGGAGCTCCTTTATTCAATATATAGCTTCAATTTGAAATCTGAACGTTGAAGTATCCGTTACCTCTAGCTTTTGGTGGACATTAGACTGAGTGGCACTTGGAAGCTTCCAGTCGTCTGTCCTTTATCCGTTTGTACACGCAAAGAGATAGGATCTTCTGAAGTGTCCTTTGGCTTCTACATGGACCAATTGTTGTGAGATGAATAGCTTTCAAGGACCTGCACACAAAACAAGCTAGAATGATAGACAACTGGACTGTCTCTTGTTGTCAGTCAAAGTTAGTGTGAGTATTCATCAGAAAGGTAATGCTATTTTGCTGTTCAAAAAGATGCATACGAGATAGACACGATAATGGGTGATATCGTCTGCATGCATGCAGAGATACGCTCAGTCTTCATTAAATGCACAGCTGACAGAAAAATATGTGTGAAGACTTTGACTATTCAACCGGTTGAAAAGATAAGTCATATGTCAAGTTGATTGATATGAAATTGATGCATTTATGACTTATGAAATCGTTATGCAACCCAACAGCAAATCGTTAAGAGATATGAAAGAATCGTTGCGATAAGAAAATCGTTATGATAGCAAATCGTTCTGATGACTAAATGAACCGTTACGAAAGCAAGTCGTTACGATGACTAAAGAAATCGTTACGAAAGTAAGTCATTACGATGACTAAAGAAATCGCTACGAGATCAAGTCGTTACGATGACTAAAGGAATCGTTACGAGAGCAAGTCGTTACGATGACTAGAGGAATCGTTACGAAAGCAAGTCGTTACGATGACTAAAGAAATCGTTACGAGAGCAAGTCGTTACGATGACTAAAAGAATCATTACGATAGCAAGTCGTTACGATGACTAAAGAAATCATTACGAAAGCAAGTCGTTATGATGACTAAAGAAATCGTTACGATGACTAAAGGAATCGTTACGAAAGCAAGTCGTTACGATGACTAAAGAAACCGATGTGTACTTAGACAAATATGATGCTGTAGATACAATGTAAAGATGTTTACCTGTTTTGGCATATTTTTCTTTGGTATTAATTCCTGTGCTTAAGACTTGTAGAAAATAGGTTAGTGATCTTTAATTAAGGGTTTGATAATTATCACAATAGTATGGTTTTGTTAATCACCAAAATAGAAATGTAATTACTTTTAATTACATGGGGATAGACTGTTCATCAATCTCCCCCTTTTTGGTGATGACAAAACTTTAACAAATTAACACTTTAGCAAATAGCACAGATAAATAGATCTCCATATGTATTTCAGAGTTGCAATAATTCTCCAATGCAAGGAAAGACAAAGAAGAAGAGAAAACAGCTGAATGAGACAGGAAATACTATGTGTATTCATTCATTCTGGGAAGGTACATGAAGATAAAAGGCAGGAGAGAGGAGGGAGGCAAAATGAGAAATGATTTCCCATGCCTGTTCTTCCTGCTTTTAAAAAACTTGACGAAATACACCAAGGGCAAGAGTGTACTTGGGTCCCATGGAGGGAGCCATTCTCTTCAAATGGAGAGCCAACTGCTCATCAAGGAGATTGGTATAGGCTTCTTTGCTAAGGGAGATACAGATCCAAAACTGGCTCGAGCAAGAAATTGATCAACTGAAATGGGATAGAAGTTTTGCTTGGCCTTCAGCTCTTGACAAAGGGCTACATAGACTTTATATCGCTCAACCCAAGTCCTGAAGGGATCATGGACTAGGTGAATAGAGTTCATGTCTAAAAATGTAGCTTATGATACTGAAGAGTGACCTTCCTTGGCTTGACATTCATTAAGCATTGACAGCTGCTGAGCAGAGAGAGGGTAAAATCTGGCCCAGTCTGAAGGTGTCAACCTCTCACATTCTGACAGGATAGGAGCTAGAACCTCAGTACTGACATGGCCTTGGTGGTATTCTCTGAAGAGAAATCGATGAAATACCACTTGGAAGCCCTTATGTACCTTGATTCTGCCCATTACTCTGGCAAAACACTCAAAGATGATAGATCCAACAGAAGAGTCCATGACCAGAGAGTGAATAGGTGGAAGCAGGATTTCCTATGGCACCTGAAGGGTGGCAAAGTCTACTTGGATAGCTTCAGTATGGGCGTCGGCTGAACCAAGTGCATTGAGGGCCTGCTTAAATTGGCTGAATTGGACCTCAGGGAGTCGATGGACATATCTATAGTTGTTGAAGAGTTGGAAATGCCTGGCCATCTTGATCTCCTTCTGAATGAATGGGGCCCAACAATTCTTGTGATGAATTTGGAACCATTCTGAGAGAGTCAGGGAATGGTCCCTTGGAGGGAATCTAGCAGACTTAGCCAGAGAAAAATTTTTGTACAGCTCTCTGTGCCCCCTAGCCCATTTCTCTTCAGTCTTGGAATGAGCAATAGAGAAGATTTTGGATTTTTTCTGATTTGGTTAGAGGGGTATAAGGTAGAATAACATTTAAATGGTCTGAGAGATTAAGAAAGGGAATGTTGACAAGGGTGGCAAAGACAACCTTCTGAAGATATTCTCTATACAGTGGTTTATTTTTGTTGTCCACTGTGAGAGAAAACCACAGAGGTGGATGAAGAGGTTCAGAGGAAAGAGAGGAGGTGGATGAGATTTTCCTCTTTTTAGGAGCAGAACTAGATGAGTCTGCCCTATGAATATGATGTCCAACCTTCAGTACAGACCGGAGGATGACTTCTTCAAACTCATCCTTGATTTTCCCAAGATAGGGAGATTCAAGTTGAGCATCCTCAGGCATTATAGTAATGAAAGAGGGTGGAGGAGAAGGATGTAAAAGGGAGTGTGAGGTAGTAGGTGGGATATCTGATGGTCCTGAGGATGGTGGACTAGAAGAAGAGGAGGCTCCAGCTGATGAGGAGTCTGGAGGAACCTCAAAAACAGGTGGAGGTGGAGGAATGGGTGTTGAAGATGCAGGAGATGAAGTGGATTGTGAAGGAAAAGGTGTAGGTGATGAGATGGTTCTGGGTTGTGGTTTCTTGAAGGTTTGAGGTGCAGGTGGAGCTGTGGATGATGAGAGTGGTGATGGTGGTACTGGGGTCTGAGTGGAGGAAGGAGCTGGGGGCTCAGGAGCTACAGCTTCTGCTTCTTCAGCTATGTGCTGCACAGACTCTGACTCCAAAGGCCCTGATGGCCCTGACACCTTCTCAGCTGGCTCTGAAGGCCCTTCCACTTGCTCAACTGGCCCTGATGGCCCTGAACCACTGATCTCTTCTTGCCCTGAAGGCCCTGACACTTGCTCATCTGGCCCTGATGGCCCTGGAATATCTTCTTCACTTCTTTGAGCATAGGAGGTGGAGGAGGAGGAGCTTGGGCTCCAACTATCTTCAAAACCTCAGAAAGCATGGACTTCATACTTCCCATTTCTTTGTTGAACCATTTCATAGCATTTCTGACTTGAGATATCTCTTTGGTGACTGATGCTTGGCTCATGAATATGGAATTTACATCAGATTGCAATGAGCATAAGATTTCTCCTTGAGCATCCAACCACTCTATCACAGGCTTCAAATTGATAATGACTCTTTGCCTCATCTGTCTCTGATAGGGAGAGTCAGCTAGGAGAGGGACATCTGGAATTTCTGCTGCTTTCCCATTCTCTTGGGCCTTGTCCATTGGAGGCTGCTGATCTTGGTCATCCTCAGAATCTGAGGAACTGACAGTCTCACCTTCTCTGAACTAGTTCTCAGGGGGATTTTTATTTCCCTCCCCCTGAGCCTCACTGCCCTTCTCAACACTTTCCATAGGAACTTCAGTTTGTGCTGCTGCTGCTGCTTCTTCTTCTTGAACTGGAAGGACTTCTGAATGAATTTCAGTGTGGCCTGATACCACAACATTGACTCTCTGGAACTCCTCTGTCACTGACTGCTCCCCCTCAATGGGAGCATCTTCCATTACAACATCCTCTTGAACTTGGACTTGCTCCTGCTGGCTTGGAGCTTCTTCCATAACTACATCTACTGTGGGGACCTCTGCCACAGATTTTTCTATACTTGGCTCATGTGCAACTGGCTCCCCTTGAGAGATGGAGTCCAGTGCATCCCTAAGTAGACTGCCTACTTGGGAAGATGGAAGAGGAACCTCTGAGAATTGCCCAATGGGCTCAATGTTTTCAGGAGGAATGTCCTCAATCCTTCTACTGGATTCATCAACAACTGCTGCTTCTGGTGCTGGTGCTGCTGCTTCTGCTGGTTCTTCAACTGTTGGAGCTGCTGGTACCGCTTGAACTACCTCTGTTGCTGCTGATTCTGCCACTGCTGCTGCTTCTACTACAGGTTCATGGTCTTCTTGGGTTTCACCAAGGATGGCTTCACCCTCAACAGCCCCGATTTTAGACCATACACCATTGACTACAGAAAAACCACTTTTTCTCAAATTTCTGAACCTAATAGCTTGGCCCATTTTTCCGGATACATCACCCACTACACTTATCCCAAAATGATGAAAGATTCTAGTCAGGAGATGGGCATAAGGTAGGGAGATATTCAATTTGCTCTTAATGTCCCACACTTGGGATCTTGCATACCTCATTCTCTCCATTGTCAACTCTGCAGTGTTAATCTCCTGATTCTGGATAGCCCAGAACATCAGGTCTGAATCAGCCTTGGTGCATGAAGAGAAAGTTGCACTCCTTGGCACAATGATTTGACAGATTATGAAATGCAGTAATCTGTTAAAGGCACTAAGTTGGTTAATATCCAGCTTTCCATCCTTCAGCCTATACTCCGGGCCTATTATTCCCAAACCCTTGACATGAGTGTCCACAGTGTGGACTCCACTGCGACCGGAAGTAGAAACTTCAAACAGAGATGCTAACAATTCCCTGGAGATCCTGATTTGGGTTCCCTTGACCATAGAAGTCAGGGTCCCATCCTCTTCTATCTTCAGACAGACATAGAAAGCCTTGACAAGATCTGGATAACTTACATCAGAAAGGGTTGCAATCTTCAACCATTTCAGCCTCTGTAGAGCTTCAACCAAACTCCCCATTCCGTTCTTCTCCAAGTCTGCTAAATCCACTGCCTTGTGCCCGCAAAACTTTGCCTTGACTGAAGTGAACCTAGCTTGCTCTTCTGCGGTGAGGATTGCAGCTCTGTAACCCCCAACACTGTCGGAAACAGTTGAAGAGGCCATGGAATCAAGCAAGAAGATGTTCTGGAGGTCTGGAAGGGTGGTTGAAGGAGAAACCCTCAAGAAATTTTTGGCGGGTTGAAGGCTTCAAATCTGGTGGAAGTCGATGTCGGGGGCGAAGGGTTATCGCCTCAGGCAAGAGAACGAAAGAGATAAAGAGGGGAGACGAATCGTTCTCATACAGATTATGGGATTTATGAAATAGAGGATAAATGCCCCCTTTTTGAAGAGGTGCGCCTTTATGGCAGAAAATGACAAACTCCAGTTTGAAAGAAATAAAGAATTACACAAAATGAACCGACATGAGAATTTACGCAAAAAGGATAAATGAGAAGCAATTGAGATAATTTTTGCTCACTTCAAGGAGAATAATTAATTGGGCTCCGAAATTTAATATTTCAGTATTTAACAGATAAATCTATCACAATTTACACATGCCTAATTCCCTTCTGAGAGAAGTGAACCTCTCTTCGGATAAGGCTTATGTGAAGATATCTGTTAACTGATTATTTGTATCAATAAAAGATATTTCAATATTACCATTAGCTACATGATCACGAATAAAATGATATCTAACCTCAATGTGTTTGGTCCTTGAATGTTGCACTGGATTTTTGGTCAAGTTTATGGCACTTGTGTTGTCACATAATAGTGGAATTGACTTGATGTGCATTCCGTAGTCCTCAAGTTGTTGCTTTATCCATAGGAGTTGTGTACAACAACTTCCAGCAGCCACGTACTCAGCTTCAGCTGTTGAGAGTGCTACTGAATTCTGCTTCTTGGAGGACCAGGATATCAAGCATCCTGTAAGAAATTGACAACAGCCACTGGTGCTTTTTCTATCTAGTTTGCATCCAGCATAGTCAGCATCAGAGTACCCTACTAAATTTACTTCACATGATTTTGGATACCAGATACCTAGATCATGAGTTCTAGATAAATATCTGAAAATTCTTTTAACATTAATTAAATGAGATTCTCTAGGGTCTGCTTGATATCTAGCACACATGCATACACTAAATAGTATATCAGGTCTGCTGACAGTTAGGTAAAGTAGAGAACCTATCATACCTCTATAGATCTTTTGATCTACTTTCTTACCATCTTTGTCACTGTCGATTCTTGTTGAAGTGCTCATTGGTGTTGACAGTGGCTTGGAATTTTCGAATCCAAACTTCTTCAAGAGCTCCTTGGTGTATTTGGCTTGACAGATGTGGGTGCTATCTCCTCCTTGCTTGATTTGTAATCCAAGGAAGTAGTTCAGCTCCCCCATCATGCTCATCTCAAATTCTCCCTGCATAAGCTTCTCAAAGTACTTGCAAAGAGATTCATCAGTAGATCCAAAAATTATGTCATCTACATAAATTTGTACAAGTAGTATGTGCTTGACCTTTGACTTTACAAATAAAGTGCTATCTACTTGTCCTCTAGTGAAACCATGATCTAATAAAAAAGAACTAAGCCTTTCATACCAGGCTCTAGGTGCTTGCTTTAAGCCATATAATGTCTTATGAAGTTTAAAAACATGATTTGAAAATTCTGAATCATCAAAACCCGAGGGTTGTTCTACATAAACTTCTTCTTTAATGAAACCATTTAAAAATACAGATTTGACATCCATTTGAAATAATTTCAAATCTAGAGCAGATGCATATGCAAGTAAAATCCTAATAGCCTCAAGTCTAGCTACAGGTGCATAGGTTTCATCGAAATCTATACCTTCATCTTGGGAATAGCCTTGAGCTACCAATCTGGCCTTGTTTCTTAAGATCACACCAGCTTCGTCCAATTTATTTCTGAACACCCATTTGGTGCCAATAACTGGATGTCTTGATGGTCTAGGAACAAGTGACCATACATGGTTTCTCTTGAACTGATTCAGTTCATCTTGCATGGCTAGAATCCAAGACTCATCAGTAAGAGCTTCATTGACTATCCTAGGCTCTATTTGAGAAACAAATGCTAGGTAATCACAAGGGATTACATTACCTCTTGTTCTTACCCCTACAGATGGATCACCAATAATATTTTCAAGTGGGTAATCTTTCTTGTATCTCCACTCCTTTGGAAGATTCTTATATTCAATGTCTGTTTGCTGCAAGTTTTCCAGAGGTGGATCTTCCTTGTCCTCAATTGATGTGCTCTTTAATTTCTTGGACAAGTCATCTGCATCATCAATGTCGCTCTCTGCTTCCTTTCTCAAGGAAGGGTTAGTTTCATCAAAAATAATATGTACAGGCTGTTCAATCAATAAGGTGCGTTTATTAAACACTCTATAACCTTTAGGTTTAGTAGCATACCCCATGAGGATGCCTTCATCTGATTTGGCATCCAACTTACCAATGTCTCTTTTGCCGTTGTTGTGAATGAAGCATGGACATCCAAAGGTTCTGAAGTGACTGATCTTTGGCTTCTTTCCCTTGAACAACTCATATGCAGTCTTCTTCAAGATGGGTCTGATCATTACTCTATTAATGATATAGCTTGCTGTGTTCACTGCTTCAGCCCAGAAATACCTTGGTAAATCATATTCTGATAGCATTGTTCTTGCCATATCCAATAAGGTTCTATTCTTCCTCTCAGCAACTCCATTTTGTTGTGGTGTCCTTAGTGCTGAGAAGTTATGCTCAATCCCTTGGTCATCACAGAATTTTGCAAATTTTTCATTTTGAAACTCTCCTCCATGATCTGACCGGATTCCAACAATGTAAAACTTCTTGTCTTTCTGTACTCTTCTGCTGAAGCTTACAAAACTATCAAAGGTATCATATTTATGCTCCAAGAAGGAAACCCATGTGAATCTGGAATAATCATCCACAATAACAAATCCAAAATTCTTTCCTCCAAGACTAGTGGTCCTCATTGGCCCAAATAAATCCATGTGAAGGAGTTCTAAGGGTTTAGAGGTGGTTATCACAGTCTTTGACTTGAAGGAACTCTTAGTGTGCTTCCCTTTTGCACATGGTCTGCAGATACAATCCAATTTGTTGTTGACCTTTGCAGACCTTCCACAAGACTTCTCTTTCTGAGCTTATTCATGCCATCCAAACTGCAGTGGCCCAATCTTCTGTGCCACAGCTCAGTTGACTGCTCTTTGCTGGCCGCTAAACAAACATCTTGATCCTTGAGTTCTTCAAGATAGAGCACATACAGGTTCTTTTCTCTGTTAGCTTCGAAGATTACTGCTCCATCCTTCAGGATACTGCACTTGGACTCTTGGAACTTGATCTGATGACCTTTGTCACAAAGCTGGCTGATGCTTATGAGGTTGTGCTTTAGTCCTTTGACACACAGTACATCTTCAATAATTGTTTTCCCTTTGTTGCTCACAGAACCACTGCCTATCACTGTTCCTTTTCCATTATCTCCATAGGTGATTGTTCCTTCTTCAGCTTGGAGATTAGTGAACAGCTTCCTGTTCTGACATATGCCTTGAGCACCTGCTGTCTAGGTACCACTTTGATGCTCGAAGGCTTCCCTAAAAAGGAGACATTAAGTTTTAGGTACCCAAGTTCTTTTGGGTCCTTGTTGGTTAGTGTCAACAGTTTCCTTTTTAATTATCCATTTCTTATGTCTAGTTGGTGTAGATGCGGTTATTTTTCCGTCCCGAAGAGGACGGAAAAACGATCGTCTCCACACAGGAATAAGGGCGAACAGAATAGACGATGAAAGAAATAACAAACGCGATCGCCAGGTACTTTTCCTAAAAAGCACCAAAAGTAGGGACGGGTAGGAAAAGGGTGATGTGTACCTTTCTGCCCGTAGAAAAGAAGCGGGATGTGTGATGCGGTGGGTTTACCCTCCTCTTTCAACCGGCCGGCCGGCGAAGGAGATTCGGCTCGGTACCTGGGACAAAAGATAACAAAAGGACGAACGAACGTGTTAAACGACAATGTAGTAAATGAAAATAACAGAAGGCTATAGAAAAGGCATCAAAAGGGGTGCAAACGCACCTTCTAAGGACTAAAATACAAAACCCCTAAGTAGGCGAGACAAGACATGCACGTGTGTGTGTGTACTGTCTAAAAAGAGCCCCAGAAAAAGGGGGGAGAAGAGGAGAAGAGAGAGGGATGAGATGAAAGCCGCTTCTAGATGGTTGAGATGACGACGTCTCCACGTGGATGGATCGGAATGGAGGATCATCCGGCGTTCTGGAACGTCGCGTACAGCACCACGGGATCTTCTAGACGATGGAGACGAAAGCCCGGAAGCATAGACGTCGCGCATGCAGGGGTCCACCATTGGGGAGATGAAGGCTCTCTCTCTCTCTCTCTAAGAAACCCTCTCCCTCTCTCTCTCTCTAAAACCATCACTCTCTCTCTCTCTCTAAACCTCCCCCCCCTCTTCAAAACAAGAATGGCCGGCCCCAGGAAATGGGCTTCTGCGCGAAGTCTTAATGCTGGGCAAAATCGCGTCGAGAACAGCCGCCGCCTTCAAAGGGATTAAATGCGTCGGCCTGACTTGCCGCGATTAACAACTGCTTAATGTCCCATCAATCTGCCAAAACATGATGATTATGGTGTGTGAAGATATTTAATAATCGCATCATCTTGAATCACTGCGATTTAGAAAGTCAAATTGATTTGACAGGCATGACCGTATTCAGGTTCAAAAATGCGTCCATCTAGAACGTCGCGATTTAACTACCGCCTGGCGGTTTGAAAATCGCGGCGGGCCAGCTGGTCGCGATTTGTAATTCTGACACCGTTCTGACACCTGACAGCGGCATGGTATGTTAGGCGGCTAAGAATCGCATCGTACAGGAACGACGCATTTTCTTGCTGCGACATGTCCCCTGCCATGTGTCAGGACGTGCGTGCTCTGACACGGACGTGATGGTTTGACTTTTAAATCGTGGCCGACTTGGTGGACGCCATTAAACGTCAGTTACCCAGCGTGCTATAAAGGCGGTAACAAAATCGCGTCGGCTCGGGCAGCCGCGTTCACAGTGCCACAAAAGGCGTCGACTATGCTGGACGCGATTTAAAACAGCGCCCAGACCCTTTTCCAGGATTTTTGTGACATTTTCTAGCTTTTATAAAAACCCTAAAAAGCCCCTAAAAAAGTAGGAAAACAGGAAGATTACTTTAAAAATGTTAACTTAGGACAGCCGCTTTTGAGGCGTTACAATGCAACCTGAAACTTGTCCAACTTTGGGAAAATTGGCGTGTCTACAGATGCCTCGCCTTGGCGTTTGCTTTGTAAGGAAGTGGAGCGGAATGACACGAAATGAAGTAAGCAAGGTGGCGTGAATGAAGCGGAGTGAAGCAGAACAACTGAAAAGCAAATGCCAAGGTGTAATGAGACACGCCCTATTGCGGCTCATGACTGGGGCTGTTCGTCAATTCATAACAAAGCTGCTCTTTGGAAATTCCTTTGGGGAGGAAACTCATCCATCAAAGATAACTAAGCTAAGGAAAGTAAAGACAATGCAATGATCAACTTCCGTTGTCGGGAAGTTCCTAAGGACGTAATCCGTTAGGTTTCACCTCTGTGTGGGGCTGCCACGGCCGGAGGTGGATCGAAAAGTAAAGTGAAGGAATGACAAGGATCCATAACAGATGAGTTTCTCTCTGAAAAGAAGATCTTCAAACAACTTTATGATAAACTGAGTACTAGACCCTGAGTGGAATGTTCGGGTTGCTTTAGCAATTACGGACCAAGTGACTATCTTTAATTAAGCCTTTTAAGTGACCTTTCCTGAAAACTAGTGTGCAATGCATGCTGGGCTAAGAAAGAAAATATTCATAAGACAAAGCAAAATATCAAGTAATCAAGGATAATATTGTTGTACTGCAGGGGTTAGGATACCGGAAGGAACCGTCGTCCCCCTGTAGTGCAAACGGCCTATCCTTAAGAGCAAGAATTCTCTGAAATTATCCTCATTTTTGGTAGTGAAGGGGAACTCAAATCCCAGATTTATCAGGCCTTCAAGGTCCTTGATGTGCTTTAGTAGGTATATCGTATAGTATAATGCACTGTACACAACATCGATGGAGGCTGTCGAGGATATTCGTGCTCCTGCAACGTGGCAAACATCTCGAATCCTGTATTCAAGCAGCACAAAACACATTAGTTCACAAAAAGCATGACAATTCAAAATCGCGTCCATTACACCGGACGCCTTTAACCAAGAAAATCGCGGCGACTTTAGTGGACGCGATTTGCAGGATCGGTCCAGAACCCAAAACTTTCACTTTTCTGCCTCTTAGGTACAAGGGATAGCGGGGATGCTTCTAGACACTGGGTGAGTCACCCAAACCCACCTCCTCCCCCCTTCTACACATCAATCCCTCCCCCATTCATCCTTATCCTTATTTTCTCACCCACTCCCTTCACTCTTTCTTCCCCACAAGGCCCTAAGAGGGAGAAAGGAAAGGAGATTGGTGGAAATGGAGCATGGTGGTCCTTCTTCTTCCAAGGGATCAAGAGGGGGTAATTTCAAAAGGTTGAGTCAAGTGGATGGCCATATAAGCAAGCTTATTGAAGCTAATGTGGTAGGTAAACTTGAGCTCGGTTCTGTGCCTTCTTTAAGCTTGATTAGCGTGTTCTTGACGTTCTTATGACCCAACTCTTATAATTTGAAGGATTATCCGCCCTTTCCGGGGAACCGACGCTTCATGCGTCTACCATGGCTCCAGCAACTTACCTCAAACATTACTCTAGGCATGACCAACGTTCTCAAACGATGGGGAATCAATAACCTTGCGGTTCATGTGAAGAAGTATCATGAGGTACATCTGGATTGGGCCGCCATGGGAACATTAGTTGAGGTATGGCATCCCCAAACCCAAACCTTCCTTTTCAAAAACTTCGAAGCGACTATTCTTTTGGAAGAGGTCGAGGTGTTTCTAGGCCTTCGGCGGATGAAGCAAGGTGAAGAAGATGAAACGATGATCGCGCCGAGGAGCCACACCAGCAAATCTGTTCTTGAAATCTTCATGGATGCAAGAGAGGCCTATGAGATACGGACTGACAAGGGCATCCACCTCCAAAAGCTGGCGGTTTGGACTAAGCGGGAGCTCGGAGGAGCCGAAGATGATGAAGATTTGGAGCAGGCGATGAAGGGCTTTGCCATCTGCGTGGCGGGAGCAATCCTTTTCCCATCAACAAACAGCGTACTAGAGCCGGATCAGTTAGGGGCCGTATGCGCCATCTGGGAGGGTGAAAGATTAGGACCGGCCGTCCTCACCTTTCTTTACAGCGGACTCACAGTGTCAAGCCTAGGTAGGCCCCTGTACGGATCTATGCTTCTATTTACATGTTGGGCTGACCTACATTTGAAATTCTATTTGAGTAATGAGGTTTCCACCTCGTCTCGGATCTTTTTCAAAAGTCCGCTGAAACATTTAGACATTATTATTGGCCTGGAAGGGCGAGTAGCAAACCGCGCGCCACAGCTGAAGACTCGGATGGATTGGCGTGAGTATCTCCGAGATGTGTCCGATGAAGTGTTCAATGTGGTTCCGATGCCATTCCCGAATCGGGAATTGAGGAGCAGGCTGGCGCCCGGTGTGGATCTTTGCTTGATCGGGGCATCCGAATTTGTATTGTACAATCCACACCGATGCCTCCCCCAGCTCGGGTTCGCTCGACGCGTCTTTGAGGGGCCGTCACATGTCCGCCTATCAAGCGTCGGGAACTCGGCACCAACAACGACGGCGAGGAGGCGAACACAATCAAGGCCCTATGGAAAGTATGCATCTTCAGGAGGCCGGCCCCAAGTGAGAGGGAAATGAGAATGAGAAGGTGAATTATGCGAGGGTTTTAAGAAAACTCCGATCTTGAGAGAATGTGGTCTCAAGGAGTTTGTAAATATTTGGGACAAGCTGTAAATGAATGAAAGTCAAGTTGTGTTTGAGTTGGCAAAATGGCTGTCAAAGTGCATGATGTTAAAAAGGTTCCTTGGATGACACGAAATCATAGCACAAGAACTTAAAAGCTTGCTTGAAAAATCATTCTGCTGGAACACCAGAGGAAATCGCGTCCAGGATAGTCGTCGCCTTCCTCATATGTAAAACGCGTCCGGAAGACCTGCCGCGTATTACTGTAAAGCGCGACGTTGGTTGTAGACGCGAATAAGGAATCCTTGAAATCTGCGCTCGCAGAGCCCGTACAACTGTCATCATTACTTCTGAATCGCGACGATAAGGACCGTCGCGTATCAAAATTTCAAATTTCGCGCCCCTGACAATTCGGTAAGGGGTCATGATGACTTCTGAATTGCGGCGTACAGGGCGGACGCCTTTATTTATGGCGGTTCGAAATTCGCGTCTGCCAGACTGGGCGCGGTTTCGGGATAACCCTAAAGCGCGGCAGGAACGGAGGACGCCCTTCTCAAAGATAAATCGCGGCGTCTGTATTGGACGCGATTAACGACAGTTTGAAAGCCGTCGCGTGCCTTCTTCCCCGGCCTTTCTCACTCCCTTTCTCTCAGATCCTCAAACTCTCATTCTCTCTCACTTTCTCACTCGCACTCTCACCCTCTCTCCCACCCTCTCTCACTCAATGGAGAAGCGGGCGGTGGCGAAGCGGCGGCGGGGCTTGACGGAGGCCACAGTGGAGGGCGCGGTGGAGGGCACGCCGGCCTCATCAAGCGGCGGCTCGACGGAGGTGGTCGTCGGCACCGAGCTCGCGCTCGTGCCGGTGGCGGAGGGAGGCGGCGGTGGCGATGGCGGCAGCGGCGGCGACGGCGGCGCGCCGGAAGGGGCAGCAGAGGTGACGGCCGAGGAGGAGGAGGAGGGGCCGTGGGCGGCACGGCGGCGAGGGCGGCAGGGGCGCGACCTCCCGGTGCGTCCAGACACGGTAAGTACCCTCCCCCCCCCCCCCCCCCCTTTCCTTCCCATGGGTGAGAGACGGAGAAGAGAGGAGGGTGCGCCGGGCGCCGGGAAGAAGGGGGGCACGAATCGCGTCGAGTTCAGATGACGCGATTCATGTTCCCAAATCGCGTCGCCCTAGGGCGTCGCAATTTGATATAAATCGCGACCACCTAGGTGGACGCCAATTAGGAACTGAATCGCGACGGCTGTGTCAGACGCCTTTTTTGCCAGAAGCTGATTTTTCTGCTTAGACAGTTCTGATTTTAGATTTTCTTGTATTTTTCAGGGTATAATGCGGCCGCGGACGATGTGGCCCTTGGTTGTGGCGGCGTACCAAGGCCTCCCGGATTTCCAGAAGGAGAGGGTCCGGGAGATGGGCTTCGGCTCGATCTTGGAGATCGAGCCGTTCTTCATTGACCCCCCACTCATCCAGGCAGTTAGGGAAAGGTGGGACCGGGCCAGCCGAGCGTTCCTCTTCCCGTGGGGGCACATGGTGCCCAGTCTAGAGGATGTGGCCCGCATCACCGGGCTGAGGGTGAATGGGGAGGCGGTGACGGGGGTCACCTACGCGGACTACATTGACTTGGCACAGGACCTCCTGGGTTTGGAGCCCCACGGAGACTACCTCGGTGACCGGAGAGTGGTCGGCCGAGTGACGCTTCTAGGATCGTTGGGGCTGGCCAAGGTGAGGCAGCGAGCAGACGAGCTCCTGCCAGACTTCGTGGAGCGGGCGGCAGGGTTGGCCAGGGCGGCATACGGCCTGGACCGCACGGAGACGGGGAGGGTGGATAGGGACCTCCGCAGGTTCCTAGTATTCTTCTTCGGCAAGATGCTGTTCACCAGCAAGGGTGACGGCATCCACTGCCGATTCTTGGAGATACTAGGAGATTTGGGGAGGGCAGGCAGGTATGCCTGGGGGGCTGCACTGCTGGCGCATACCTTCGCCGACCTTTCTACCGGTACCGGACGGGAGACCACGGTGGGCAGATTCACGCCCTTTCTTCAGGTATGGTTTTAAATTTTAAACTCCACTTCGGTTCATCTTTAAATTTTCTGCAATTTTGAATATGTTACTGACATTGTTTAATTGTTTGTAGGTGTGGAGTTACCACTACCTCCCCTTGGGTAGGGCGACGATGGTGCATCCAGACGCCATGCCACTTGCACGGAGGTGGCTTCCGCTGGTGAGCACGGTCACTTACACCTTCCAGCTGGAGGTTCTCTGCCAGCACGTCCGAGATTTCCCCGCACTTCTGGTAGGATTTCTTGCACACTCTTTCTTTAAGCTTAAGCATTTTGGCTTATCGATGCTTGTGCAGGTGGTGTGGGAGCCTTATGCAGACCAGGGTGATGTCGACCAGCCCTGGGTGGTGAGTGGACGACCTCTATTCAGGCGGGACATTTGGGTCCATTGCCTGAACGAGATCGAGCCACTCCGCCTCCGGCTGGCGGCACGCACACTGGGACTGCACCAGGGTTGGTGTGAGGAGACGGAGCCTCGGGGAATTGGCAAGAAAACACGAGGGAAGGCCAAGAGGGTGGACTGGCGTACCCGCTTCCCCGAGCAGTACGCCGACTGGCAGCGCGGAGGCCAGTTGGTAGAGTCGGATGCCCCGGACAGCATCGCGTACCTGCAGCGCTTCCAGGAGGAGTACGGCCACCGCGATTTCATGAGGCCAGAGAGGGTACGCACTTATAAGCCTGCCTTATTTTGATTATACGATTTATAGCTACCTTATAATTTATACACGTGTACAGGACGGGAGGAACACCCTGATTGACCAGCTGCAGGGGCAGCTGGCGAGCACGGAGGTGCAGCTGATCGAGGCACGCGCAGCTCTCGAGACTCTGGTAAGTTCTTAAAGAAGTGCATACCTTTGCTTTGTTTAACTTGCCATGCACTGACATCCTTTGCCTTACAGCGTGCCGCACAGTTGACGGGTGGGCGTGCCGACACAGAGAGTGCCTCTTCCAGTAGGGGTGCCCCAGCTCCAGAGGTGGCGCCCCTTCAGCAGCAGTTATCTGCGGCGGTGGAGCGTGCTGAGCGCGCTGAGCGTGACCTCCTGGCACGGGTAAGTACTTTAAGTTAGATAATCATTCAAAATATTTCTTTATACTCACTTATGGCTGTCACTTGTGCAGAGTGAGGAGCTCCGGGATGCTCTGGCCCGTGAGACGGACACGGCTGCTGAGTTGACGCAGTTGCGGTCCCAGCTGACCCAGTGGGGGCCCGAGCTTCCTCGGGAGGTGGCCGAGCTGCAGGCGTTGCTGTCACTAGAGCGCCGTGACCTGGAGAGGCAGCAGACCCGCTGGGAGCAGAAGCGGAGCCGCTGGGAGTTAGAGCGCCGTGAGCTGGCGCAGCAGTGCGTGGAGGCGAGGACCAGCCAGGGGGTCACGGAACGCCTGCTGAAGGCGTCCTAGGAGAGGTACCGGCGCGGACGAGAGCATGCGAGAGAGCAGGGACGTGTCAGTGCCTATTCAGAGAGCATCCTTGCGACTTCCTCTCAGTACGAGAGGAATGTTCGGGAAGCTACAGCGGCACAGCGCTCTACCGGCTCACGGGCACCGATGGGGCCTCCTGCCTTGCCCACTGTGATGGAGCAGGGCGAGGCGGAGAGCAGTCGTCAGGCTGGACCTGCAGAGGGAGGCGACCAGAGTCAGCTTGCCTCGCCTTGAGGTTGTACTTTTATTCACCCTTTTTATGATGTCGTGCCTAGTGTGGCACTTTATGATTGTACACGGGTTCGGCTCCCTTTTAGCCGCACGCACACACACACACACACACACACACACACATATATATATATATATATATATATATATATATATATACGTACTTTTGTGCACCCGAGTTTTGGTACCTGAAATATGCTGAACAAACAAGTCAAGCGTCTGTTCTGGCTCAGCCCCGGGGATTTGTCAAGGGGCTGAGCCTTTATCAAAATGAGGCGGAAAAAGAAAGGTAAGTAATCCTTAAACGTGCAATTATACTAAAAGAAAGGAAGTGCAGAAGTATGTGTACAAATCGATGACAATAGACAGATTTTATATGCAATTTTTGGCTTTTGAAGATATTCAATTTTTTTGGATTTTAGTAATATTCAGATTTGTTTGGGTTTTGGAGATATTCATTTTTTTGGGTTTTGAAAATATACTTTTTTTTGGAGTTTGGAGATATGCAATTTTTGGCTTTTGAAGATATTCAATTTTTTTGGATCTTGATAATATTCAGATTTGTTTGGGTTTTGGAGATATTCATTTTTTGTTTTGAAAATATGCAAATTTGTTTGGGTTTTGGAGATATTCAATTTTTTTGGTTTTGAAAAATATTAATTTTTTTTGTTTTGGAAAATATTCTATTTTTTGGGTTTTGGAAATATGCTATTTTTTTGGATTTTGGTGTATTCAATTTTTTTTTGGGTTTGGAAAATATTCTATTTTTTGGATTTTGGTGTATTAAATTTTTTTTTGGGTTTTGGAATTATGCTAATTTTTTGGATTTTGGTGTATTCAATTTTTTGGGTTTTAGAAATATGCTATTTTTTGGGTTTTGGATTTTGGAAATATGTTTTTTTTTTGGATTTTGGAAATATGCTATTTTTTTGGGTTTTGGAGATATTCTATTCTTTTTGGATTTTGGAGATATTCTATTTTTTTTATTTGGTAAGCATGGTATACTGACCTTTCAATTATTCGGATGTCAATCTTAAAACTGTTGACTGCCCTTGAATGCGTCTAAGCATGGATTAGACGTGCATAAAGGTGCCTTGACCTGAGGCGACTTTTGGCGATGCCCTCTTTAGTCGATCTTTGCCTTGTCTAGGTGTTAAGACAATATCCTAAGAAGGAGAGAAGAATTTTTAGGAAGTCTGCCAGTAATCCGGGTAACCAGGGAGACACTCAATTGGTTGCTTTTTATACTTAGAAAAGGGGTCGAGTTTAACTTGGCATTTTGGGGTTTCAGCATGCATACGACCGAGTCCATTTGGATCTCCGCAGGGACTTTGCCACTCTTGACATATTTTGCATTTGACTTGGCCTTTTTGGCTTTTTTGTGAGGGTTTGGATTTTCATTGATCCTCCTCTTTCCCCTTTTTGCCTTGATTGATCCTTTTCTAAGCTTTAAACAACCTTATGAGGTCAATCTCACTGTTCTTCCTTTCTTACTGACAAACCGAATAGGAGAAAGAAATGGATATTGCCTTAAAATTATAAACATGACATCGATCTTCCTTAGATTCTGCGCCTCTGGTATTCCCAGGAAGACGTGTAAGTGTGTGAGTGTCGCCTTCCTTGACTAACATATTAAGAACAGGGAACAGAAATTAAACATAACATCCTTCATATTTGGGGCTTGTATACCATGCAAAACAAAATTTCCTTTTCAGATAGTAATAAACTAAGGGTAGTATTTCTTGAGATGAAGGTCATTCCAAGAGTGGGAGAGTTCCTCACCCTCTGCATTGATTAGCTTATAAGCATTACCCGAATAAGCTTGGCTTATAACATATGGCCCTTCCCAATTGGGTTGGAGCTTGGATCTGGGACCACCAGGTTTTATAAAAATTCTTTTAACGACCATCTCACCGATTTTGAATTTTCTCTCAATGACTCTCTTTTGGTAAAAACGTGTGAGTTTATTCTGATATGCTCTTGTATGCTCGGCGGCAACCAAACGCTTCTCATCTAAGAGTTCTAACTGTGCAAGAAGTGACTCGCGTCGTCGATTGGTAACTCTTTGTCAAGTTGAACCCTTAATGATGGAATAAGAATCTCATATGGTACTACTGCCTCCATTCCGTAAGTGAGAGCAAACGGTGTCTGCCCTGTGGGAGTACGGATTGAAGTGCGGTAAGCCCATAGAGCTTCCACGAGTTTTTTCGGCCAGTCTGAGAATTTATTACCCTCACAAGTCTTTTTTTATGATTTTAAGGAGAGTTTTGTTTGTGGCCTCTGCCTGGCCATTGCCTTGCGGATAATAAGGTGATGAATGGTGCAATGCAATCTTATACCTGTTGCAGAGGTCACAGAGTTCTTGAGAGATGAACTGTGGTCTATTATCGGTAATCATAGCCTCTGGTATACCAAACCTGGTGATGATGTTCCTCATGATGAATCTGCAAACGGTTGTGGCTTTAATTTCCGCATATGTTTCGGCTTCCGCCCACTTAGTGAAATATTATGTTGTTGTAAGAATAAAAGACTTTGTTTTATTTTGGGAATTAGGATCACCAAGAGGGCCGATGATATCAAAAGCCCACATAGCAAAAGGCCATGGCGAGAACAACGGGTGGAGTGAAGTTGACATTTGACACACCGGCGGACAAAGAAAGAACAGTCCTCTTCTAGAGTGGGCCAGTAAAAGCCTTGCCTAAGAATCTTCTTAGCAAGCATCGGCTGCTCACATGGCCTCCACAAACACCTGAGTGAGCCTCTCTGACCACCTTAGGAGCTTCATCTTCATCTAAACAGCGAAGCAAAACACCAGAGAAACTTCTTCGGTAGAGCATATTTCCGATTACCGTGTATTTCTGAGACATCCTTCTGATGGCCTTCCTTTCTTCGGAAGTGGCTTCCATAGGGTAGGATTGATCTTTGCAATATTCAGCTATCTCATAATACCACGGTTTCTCCTCGTCTTCCAATTCTTTTTCGAGCTCCACTAACATGACTTTTGTTCTGCTCCTTGCTTCTTCTCTCAACAACAGATCTTCCCTAACCCAGAGGAACCTAGGATCCAAGTAGAAAGGAATTTGACGGCGTTCGATCTGAATGCTGTCAAAGTCACCAGGATAAGTCATGTGCATAGTCGCACCAACCGTGGCAAGGGCGTCAGCCAAAAGGTTTTGGTGACGAGGAACATGAACAAAGATAAGCTTGGTAAACAACTTGGCATAAGCCGAAGCAAGTTCTTGATACGGCTTGAGCTTGGGATCAAGAGTCTGGTATTTGGTGATCACTTGGCGGAGGACCAATTGGCTATCACCTACAATCCAGAGACGCGTCACACCATAATAATGGGCGAGTTCCAAACCAGCCAATAAAGCTTCGTATTCAGCGATATTGTTGGTGGTAAGAAAATTCAATTTACAAACTCGCGAAATAGTGACACCCTCCGGAGACAATAGAGCTACCCCAATGCCTGCTCCAAAAGAATTTAGAGCCCCATCAAAATATAATGTCCACATGAGATTGGAATGATTAAGAGACATTAATTCTTCATCCGGGAGTTCTGAAATGACTGGATCAATTCGAGGCAATGGGTGATGAGCAAGGTGCTCGGCTATAGCATAGCCTTTGACAGCCTTTTGTTGGATGTAGGTAATTTCAAATTGGGAAAGGAAGCTTTGCCAACGTGCTAATCGGTCGGTTAAGACAGATTTCTGAAGCAAGAACTTGATTGGATTCATCCGAGCAATTAGATGCACTGTGTGGGCAAGAAAGTAGTGCTTCAATTTTTGCACCACCCATACAACCGCGGCACAGGTCTTTTCTATTAAATTATATTTCTGTTCACAAGGATTAAGGAGTTTGGACAAGTAGTAAGCTGCCCTCTCTTTGCCTTCTTCGTCTGTTTGCGCAAAAACGGCTCCTACAGAATCTTCTAGAACAGAAATATTGAGAATGAGAGGCTTGCCTGGTATAGGCGGTCTCAGGACAGGCGGATTAGTCAAATAATCCTTAAGCTCATCAAACGCTGCCTGGCACTTCTCATTCCAGCAAAATTCAACCCCTGGCTTGGTGAGGTCATAGAAGGGCCTACACCTTTGGGAATGTTGGGAGATGAATCGGCGAATATACTGCAACCTCCCAATTAATCCTCGAACTTCTTTTAAATTCTTGGGAGGGAGCATCTTCTTTATTGCCTTCGCCTTATCTGGATCGATCTCTATGCCTCTCTTACTCACAATGAATCCTAACAACCTTCCTGCTGACACACCAAATACGCACTTCTTGGGGTTCATTCTTAAATGATATTCCCTGGTTCTTTGCAAAACCTTAATGAGAACCTCGGCATGCTCAACTGTTGATTTAGATTTGACTACCAAGTCATCTACATACACCTCAACAAAAATGTGGATCATGTCATGAAAGATGGCCATCATAGCTCTTTGATAAGTGGCCCCGGCATTTTTTAGTCCGAATGGCATGGCCACAAAACAATAAGTTCCCCATGGTGTAGTAAACGAAGTCTTGTCTTGATCCTGTTCTGCCAGCTTAATCTGGTTGTAACCTGAGAAACCATCCATAAAGGAGTGAGTTTCATACCCAGCTGTATTATCTACCAACACATCGAGGTGAGGTAAAGGAAAATCGTCCTTAGGACATGCACGGTTGAGGTCCCGGAAATCAATACAAATTCTAACTTTCCCATCCTTCTTGATTACCGATACGATGTTTGCCACCCAATTGGGGTAAAGTATGACTTTGATAAATTTGGCTTTGTGGAGCCTGTCAACTTCTTCTTTCATTTTCAAAGCTATCAGAGGGTGGAAACGCCTCAACCGCTGCTTGACTGCAATGGAGCCTGGCTTAAGGTTAAGATAATGCTCTACTAATGAAGAATCTAAACCCGACATATCCTCATAGCTCCATGCGAAAATGTCCTTGTACTGCCTGAGAACTCCCACAATTGCCTCTTCTTCGTCCGGTGCCAAATTGGTACTGACGAGGACAATTTTAGGGTCTTCTTCGGTCCCCAGGTTGATCTCCTTGGTGATTTCCTGGACAGCTGGTGATGGTTCATCAAACCTCTTCAAACCACTGGCGAAGGCATCGGCCTCATCTTCAAATTCCTCATCACCCTCATTAATTGGGTCGTCGCCATCTACGATCTCATAGACGCCGAACCCATCATCAACAAAGGAGGCTGACTGCTCGAACTCTACATCCGGTAACTGCATAGGGTGCTCTAAAAATTCGGGAATAGCTAAGCACACCTTGCACCTACGAGCTAAGCTAGCCAGATAGCGGTGAGGGATCCTTCTCCCCTTGGGTTTCCTTTCCGGACCTACCCCTGGCCTACCACCCCGATCTAAGCTACTTAAAGGAAACGACGATGCTGAAGAAGGAAAAGCAGAGTCCTGCCCATGGGTATTAGGGAAAGTAGTAAAGGAAGTATTTACAGAAGGAAAAGCAAAGTCCCGCCCATGGGTATTAGGGAAAGTAGTAGAGGAAGTATTTACAGAAGGAAAAGCAAAGTCCCGCCCATGGGTATTAGGGAAAGCAGTAGAGGAAGTATTTACAGAAGGAAAAGCAAAGTCCAGCCCATGGGTATTAGGGAAAGCAGTAAAGGAAGTATCCCCGGAGGGAGAAAGTAAAGCAGAATTCACAACGACATTCCCTTGTGGAGGAAATGGATTAGGAAAAGCAGTAAACGTCCCCTCTGTGGAAGGGGATAGCAAAGACCCGGTCTGGAGGCCGGGAAAGGACAAACCATTGGCTGGAATGCAGTCGGAAGCGAGGAAAGAAGTTTCCTCAAACGAGATGGAGGGGTCACCCATCGCCAGACTATCCCGTGAAATCCCCTTCTTCTCGTGTGTGAGAGAAGGAAAGGGAAGCGAGCACAGAACAACTAAAGCAAAAGTGGGAAATGAAAGCAGCGCGTTGTGCCTTTACCGCAAGAAGCAAGAGCTTTTTAAGGGAAAAGACAGTGGCAGGGTTGGAAATTCATGGTGGGCGTAGTGCCCATGAGGCCAGAGAAAGATGCATCTTTGAGAGAAAAAAAAGGAAAACGCCCAACGATCAAGTCCTTCAAGGTGGTTCGAAGGAGATCGTCAGATGAGAAAATCTCAAAGGAAGAGCCGACTCCGAAGATTCCAAGGGATCGGGCGATTCCTGAGGGGAAATATATATGGAAAACGGAGAGGTGGGCATCTGTGCCCTAGAAATACCAGAAGAAAAGAGCCTGCCATGGCTTGCAGGAGGGACGGAGCGACGGTAGGAGAAAGGAAGAAGGTATAATCAACAGTTGGAAAAGAAAAGGAGTTAGTCCCGGAGGTCTCCGGAATTAAAGGAAAGGTAGTGTGACGGGAATTCGAAGTAGAATTAACAAAACTTACAGCGGGTGTGGAACCCAGTGCAAAAGCTGGGACAGGCGTGATTCCCGGAGCAAAAGGAATGGGCGCGATGCCCGGTGCTGAAAAGAAAACGGGCGCGATGCCTGGCGCTGAAAAGAAGACGGGCGCGATGCCCGGTACTGGAAAGAAAACGGGTGCGTTGCCCTGAACAAAAGGAACGGGCGTGAGGCCTGGTACAACAACTAGGACGGGCGCGGTGCCCGAAGCAACAGCTAGCACGGGCGCGATGCCTGGAGTGAAGGGAGTAGGGCCAGTGCCCTGGATTTCAACCGGTATGGGGTCGGTGCCCTGGATTTCAACCGGTACGGGGTCGGTGCCCTGGATTTCAACCGGTGGGGGGTCGGTGCCCTGGATTTCAACCGGTATGGGGTCGGTGCCCTGGATGTTAACCGGTATGGGGTCGGTGCCCTGGATTGCCCGGACTGCCGTACGAAGCTCAGAAAACCAGTCTGCCTCTGCTGATCCGAACAAATGGCTTAAACAAGTAGTGAGACTATTCACATCAAGCCATTCGCTCCATTCAGTCTCGAAATTACTGATCTTGCGGCGCTTAGCTGGTACTGAATTGTCTGGCGTCTGGAAAACATCTCGAGACAAAGGGCAAGTTGTCCCTGCCACAGTAGGTGATGTTTGAGGATCTCCAGGCTGCAGTGGTCCTTTGACAAAGTGATCGTGCAAGGCCCACGTGAGGGGTCGGTCTGGCTGTAATTGGGTTTTAACAGGCTGACAGCCCAAACCGGCCTTGACCCTCCTTTTGCATGCCTTGACAGCGGTTGTCCTTCCCTGCAACTGTGCACCCAGCCCTTTACCCGGCTGATAACCCATCAGCTGCATGATGTGCAAGCCTTTCTTGGTAATGACCCTACTCGGATCAACAGTCTTGATAGATGAGCTTGTCGGTCCTGGATATTTACCCAGTATACTTGGTGTGCTTCGAACCATCATAAGAGGTTGATTGCTGGGCCAAACGGCAGGAATTGAGTCACTTGTAAAGGCATCAATCTCTGCGCTGGTGGGTTTGTTGACAACCTTAATCACACGTCCTTTGTACGGAAACTTCAAACATTGGTGAACCGTCGATATAACAGCACCAAGGGCTTGGACATAAGGCCGACCCAAGATGAGGCGGTAGCATGGATCCATGTCAAGAATGTGGAAATCCATCTCGGTGGAAGATGGCCCCAGTTCAATCTTTAAAGAGACAACCCCTTTTGGCGACCTAGTAGTGTTGTCATAGGCCGTGACAGTGATAACAGCGGGTTGGATCGCTTGGACCGGTACCCGGCAGAGATTTAACGTGTCAGGTGACACGACATTAACAGATGCTCCGGAGTCTACCAAACAACGAGCCACGAATACGCCGTTGATGTTTACTGTGAGGCAGAGGGCGTATCGCTGTGACTCAACTGGTGCCAACTCATTTTCATGGAACATAATGGCCGGATGCAGGCCCATCGGAGTCAGGACAGCGCTGATTTGGCTAACTGGCAAATCTTCGTTGACCATTACCTTCTGGAGATACTGCATGAGCGCTTCTTGGTGACTGGTTGATCTCTTGATTAACTCCAGAATGGAAATTCTAGCCGGAGTTCGGTCAAGATGCTTCAACAGATCATACTGTGTGCCTGGCACGGAGCCTTCTTGAACTTCATCCTCTTCTTGGGTTGGCAGCACTTGGTCTTGCTGGGGGAAGACCCTGTTGAACATGCGCCCGCTCCAGAGTACCATGGTGGCCTTGGAAGGGCCACCCGACGTGGATGCCACAGCCGACTCTGTGGAAGCGGATGGCTGTGAGGTGGAGGGTTGGTTGGTAGAGGTTTGGTGCGGCAACTGGGAGTCTGCCGTTGCCTGGGGTGTAGCGGTAGTGGTAGTGGTGGTAGCAGGCTTAATAGTGGAAGTGGTAGGAATGCGGAGAAAAGGTGCCCTATGGTTAGGGTTTATAAAGGGAAAAGTGGTGGGTACCTGTACAGGGGTTGCATCGGATGATGGGAATGATTGAGGTATGGGGATGGGTAGAAACGAAGAGGAGGTGCCCACATGTGGGGAATGCGTGGGACTAGGAACTTGAGAAGTGGATGGCCGGGTATAATTAGGGGGAATGCGTAAAAAGGACGGTAAGGGATTATCTGCAGTGGGTATGCGGATAAAGGGTGGTAAGATAAAAGGTTGTGGTGCAGTAGGAGTGGATGTAGTTACCGCTTCCACAGACAGTGGCTGGGTAGTGAAGGCGTTAACATGTCCCTTGGGTGCCGGGTGCTCCGGCAGCGGGTTTTGCACAATGCCTAAGTTGGGCTGCTGCTGCTGCTGTGGTTGCTGTGGCTGTTGTAGCTGCTGTTGAAACTGCTGCTGAGGAGGCCTTCTCGCCTTCATCTCAGTGACAAATTTCCTCATCTCAACCCAGTCAATGCCTCCACCTTCATTTAAATTATGAATGTAATCTTTAAAGTGGAAGCATTGGTCCAGAGTGTGGCCCGGTCCTCGGTGAAATTCACAATATCGTGAGGTGTCAAGGTTAGGTGGCCATTGCAGCTTCTCCTTTGGCAAAGTAAGTGCACCGGCTGCCATAAGGGCATTAAAAACATCCAGCAATGTTTCTGGCAACGGAGGGTAAGCTGTTCTCCTGGGGCCTGCTGGGAATCTAGGCGGTGGCGGCCCATAATTACCCGGCGGAGGGACCTGGTTGAGCTGGTGAGGTGGAGGCTGCGGTTGATACTGCGGAGGGGCAGATTGGTATCGTGGTTGTTGAGGTTGCTGGTATTGTGGCTGATGGTTTTGCGGCCGCTGGAAGGTTTGGAATTGCGGTCGTTGAGATGGTTGGTTGTAATAAGGCTGCTGGGGTGGCTGTGGCCCCGTGAAAGTAGGCTGATTGCTTGGCCTAGACACTGGGAATTGAGGCTGTTGGGCCCTAGAGTTGTTAGGTGGACGGTAGGTGGAAGGGGTTGGATTGCCCATTGCACTTATTTGCTCGTTAGATATGACTCCCTTAGTGACAGGACCACTGGCGGAGGTACCAACCGGCCTCTTAACAACGCGGGCCTTGGGTTCAAACATGGCCACGATAGGAGAGTCCTTCAGTTGTGTCTGGATGTAGCGGGCTCTCTCATACAATTCCTCCATTGTGGTCAGTTTGTTCATGGCCAATATATGCCTGAACTGAGGTGTAGCATTTGCAGTGATCATTTTTACCTGCTCCGATTCAGACAAAGCATCTTTGAGCTTCTCAGCCATGAGTCTCCATCTATCAGCAAAGTGAACAAAGTCCTCATCGGCCTTCATTTTCTTGGAAATCAAATCAGTAATTGACAACACAGGACCGACTCTGTCTTTGTACCTCTGCAAAAACTTTCTCTGCACTGTCCCAAAGTTCTCCGCATCTGCAGGATCCAATGAATAAAACCAATCCAGGGCAGGGCCATCCAGAGATCGCCGGAAAAGGAAGGCAAGTGCACGGTTGTCATCCTGCCAGAAGGAGGATTCGTACATAAATTCCTTAACATGTACAAATGGATTACCGGTGCCACTGTAGCGATGGTATACCGGCATTTCAGAAGGAGGCAAGTGAAAGACTGGCATAGTAGGCAATGCCAATTCGAAAGGATCATTAGGGGCAGACGCCCTTTTCAAATCTTGCTCCAATCTGTTTACTTTGGCCAGAAGGATCTGGGCAAATTGATTGGCAGACCGCTGGGGCGCACCGGAAGGAATAACATGATGGGCGTCTGCCCGAGCGGGGTATTAGGAAGGAATACTGACATGCACGGGACCCTGGGTCGGAACCCGGGGTTGATAAGTGGGTCGTGCCACGTCAGCGGGCGTCCGGTACCTGCCTTCGGGACTGTGATACCGGGAGTGGATAACTGAGCAAGCCCGGGAAGGTGCAGGTGAGATTCGTGCACCCAGATCACGAGCAGACTCAATCCGGACTCCCTGATTCGGGTTACCGAAGGGATCGTGATCGGCGACAAATTTCCCCTTAAGAGCAGCCTGAACCTCCTGGATTTGAGGGGCTTGTAGGTTTTGGAGCATATCCACAAGATGAGAGAGATTAATGGAGGCGGAGGGATCGTCCTGATCCCGTCTCTGGATAGTCTGAGGAAGTTGAGACTGGGTTTCCACTACGTTCACATGTAGACCGGATGGATCAACAGGAGGATAAGCACCGGACCCGTAAACCTACTCGTACACGTCATCCTGACCCGCATTCTCATATTCGGCCATTGACAGAGAACGGCCGGAACGGAGTTGCATATAGGGTGAGTCGGGAAACGGTACCAAACAACTATTCAATGAATGTGGGAGAAGATTATCCAATTTTAAGCATGCACTTGTCAAAAATTATGCGCACTTTAAATGATTTAGAAGTGATTAAGATGGATTAACTTATCAATGTGCCTCTCGTGAGAAGAAGTGAACCTAAACAATGGGAATGATGACAACTCCGGGGTTCACTTCTAAAGCAATCTCTCCACACAAACAGGTACTCTATCCGGGTCACCGATAACGGGTACAACCAGCTCGGTCCACCGTGAGGGAATCCACGGGGTACGAAGACTTACGGTGGTCTCGGTAGGAGTTCTCTAGCCTGATGGGACGGAATGCCCAAAAGGGAGATAATTCCCACCGAGAGGTGTGTGTGGATCCTAGGCAAATGAGGGAAGGAGGTCCTCCAGCCAATGAAACAAAACGCCAATAACACAAAAGGCAAGCAACTGGGCGCCTGTTTGAGTCGTGTCCCTTCTGTCAGTCGTGGATCTGACAGCTTATGACAGCTGTAAGAGCCGAGACGACTCCCTGAGGACCCTGTCTCAAATCGCGTCCAGTACACGTGCCGCACAACAAGTACACAGAAATCGCGTCGTCTGGGTTTAACGCGCGATAGCACAGCAAAAATATATTTTCAAAAAAGAGCTTCAGAGGATAATTTAACTATCATTAGGCTAAAAATAGCATGCTAACATTTAACAACAAGATAGTAGCAAATAACCCTAACTAACAGTCAACAGAACGTAGCAAGAATCAAATAAAAGGACTCTGCATGGGGCGGATACAAGAAAGGCACGTGAGTGCCAAAGAAGGTACCAAGCTAAAATATGAAGTGTCCCACCGTGATCGCCAAGTTGTAGATGCGGTTATTTTCCCGTCCCGAAGAGGACGGAAAAACGATCGTCTCCACACAGGAATAAGGGCGAACAGAATAGACGATGAAAGAAATAACAAACGCGATCGCCAGGTACTTTTCCTAAAAAGCACTAAAAGTAGGGACGGGTAGGAAAAGGGTGATGTGTACCTTTCTACCCGTAGAAAAGAAGCGGGATGTGTGATGCGGTGGGTTTACTCTCCTCTTTCAACTGGCCGGCCGACGAAGGAGATTCGGCTCGGTAACTGGGACAAAAGATAACAAAAGGATAAACGAACGGGTTAAACGACAATGTAGTAAATGAAAATAACAGAAGGCTATAGAAAAGGCATCAAAAGGGGTGCAAACGCACCTTCTAAGGACTAAAATACAAAACCCCTAAGTAGGCAAGAGAAGACATGCACGTGTGTGTGTGTACTGTCTAAAAAGAGCCCTAGAAAAAGGGGGGAGAAGACGAGAAGAGAGAGGGATGAGATGAAAGCTGCTTCTAGATGGTTGAGATGACGACGTCTCCACGTGGATGGATCGGAACAGAGGATCATCCGGCGCTCCGGAATGTCGCGTACAGCACCACGAGATCTTCCAGACGATGGAGACGAAGGCCCGGAAGCGTAGACGTCGCGCATGCAGGGGTCCGCCGTTGGGGAGATGAAGGCTCTCTCTCTCTCTCTCTCTCTCTAAGAAACCCTCTCCCTCTCTCTCTAAAACCCTCGCTCTCTCTCTCTCTCTAAACCTCCCCCCCTTCAAAACAAGAATGGCCGGCCCCTGGAAATGGGCTTCTGCGTGAAGTCTTAATGCTGGGCAAAATCGCGTCGAGAACAGCCGCCGCCATCAAAGGGATTAAATGCGTCGGCCTGACTTGCCGCGATTAACAACCGCTTAATGTCCCATCAATCTGCCAAATGCGCGAAGATATTTAATAATCGTATCGTCTTGAATCACCGCGATTTAGAAAGTCAAATTGATTTGACAGGCATGACCGTATTCAGGTTCAAAAACACGTCCATCTAGAGCGTCGCGATTTAAATACCGCCTGGCGGTTTGAAAATCGCGGCGGGCCAGCTGGTCGCGATTTGTAATTCTGACACCGTTCTGACACCTGATAGCGGCATGGTGTGTTAGGCGGCTAAGAATCGTGTCGTACAGGAACGACGCATTTTCTTGCTGCGACATGTCCCCTGCCATGTGTCAGGACGTGCGTGCTCTGACACGGACGTGATGGTTTGACTTTTAAATCGTGGCCGACTTGGTGGACGCCATTAAACGTCGGTTACCCAGCGTGCTATAAAGGCGGTAACAAAATCGCGTCGGCTCGGGCAGCCGCGTTCACAGCGCCACAAAAGGCGTCGGCTATGCTGGACGCGATTTAAAACAGTGCCCAGACCCTTTTCCAGGATTTTTTGTGACATTTTCTAGCTTTTCTAAAAACCCTAAAAAGCCCCTAAAAAAAGTAGGAAAATAGGAAGATTACTTTAAAAATGTTAACTTAGGACAGCCGCTTTTGAGGCGTTACAATGCAACCTAAAACTTGTCCAACTTTGGGAAAATTGGCGTGTCTACAGATGCCTCGCCTTGGCGTTTGCTTTGTAAGGAAGTGGAGCGGAATGACACGAAATGAAGTAAGCAAGGTGGCGTGAATGAAGCGGAGTGAAGCAGAACAACTGAAAAGCAAATGCCAAGGTGTAATGAGACACGCCCTATTGCGGCTCATGACTGGGGCTATTCGTCAATTCATAACAAAGTTGCTCTTTGGAAATTCCTTTGGGGAGGAAACTCATCCATCAAAGATAACTAAGCTAAGGAAAGTAAAGACAATGCAATGATCAACTTCCGTCGTCGGGAAGTTCCTAAGGACGTAATCCGTTAGGTTTCACCTCTGTGTGGGGCTGCCACGGCCGGAGGTGGATCGAAAAGTAAAGTGAAGGAAATGACAAGGATCCATAACAGATGAGTTTCTCTCTGAAAAGAAGATCTTCAAACAACTTTATGATAAACTGAGTACTGGACCCTGAGTGGAATGTTCGGGTTGCTTTAGCAATTACGGACCAAGTGACTATCTTTAATTAAGCCTTTTAAGTGACCTTTCCTGAAAACTAGTGTGCAATGCATGCTGGGCTAAGAAAGAAAATATTCATAAGACAAAGCAAAATATCAAGTAATCAAGGATAATATTGTTGTACTGCAGGGGTCAGGATACCGGAAGGAACCGTCGTCCCCCTGTAGTGCAAACGGCCTATCCTTAAGAGCAAGAATTCTCTAAAATTATCCTCGTTTTTGGTAGTGAAGGGGAACTCAAATCCCAGATTTATTAGGCCTTCAAGGTCCTTGATGTGCTTTAGTAAGTATATCGTATAGTAGAATGCACTGTACACAACATCGATGGAGGCTGTCGAGGATATTCGTGCTCCTGCAACGTGGCAAACATCTCGAATCCTGTATTCAAGCAGCACAAAACACATTAGTTCACAAAAAGCATGACAATTCAAAATCGCGTCCATTACACCGGACGCCTTTAACCAAGAAAATCGCGGCGACTTTAGTGGACGCGATTTGCAGGATCGGTCTAGAACCCAAAACTTTCACTTTTCTGCCTCTTAGGTACAAGGGATAGAGGGGATGCTTCTAGACACTGGGTGAGTCACCCAAACCCACCTCCTCCTCCCCTTCTACACATCAAGCCCTCCCCCATTCATCCTTATCCTTATATTCTCACCCACTCCCTTCACTCTTTCTTCCCCACAAGGCCCTAAGAGGGAGAAAGGAAAGGAGATTGGTGGAAATGGAGCATGGTGGTCCTTCTTCTTCCAAGGGATCAAGAGGGGGTAATTTCAAAAGGTTGAGTCAAGTGGATGGCCATATAAGCAAGCTTATTGAAGCTAATGTGGTAGGTAAACTTGAGCTCGGTTCTGTGCCTTCTTTAAGCTTGATTAGCGTGTTCTTGACGTTCTTATGACCCAACTCTTATAATTTGAAGGATTATCCGCCCTTTCCGGGGAACCGACGCTTCATGCGTCTACCATGGATCCAGCAACTTACCTCAAACATTACTCTAGGCATGACCAACGTTCTCAAACGATGGGGAATCAATAACCTTGCGGTTCATGCGAAGAAGTATCACGAGGTACATCTTGATTGGGCCGCCATGGGAGCACTAGTTGAGGTATGGCATCCCCAAACCCAAACCTTCCTCTTCAAAAACTTCGAAGCGACTATTCTTTTGGAAGAGGTCGAGGTGTTTCTAGGCCTTCGGCGGATGAAGCAAGGTGAAGAAGATGAAATGATGATCGCGCCGAGGAGCCACACCAGCAAATCTGTTCTTGAAAGCTTCATGGATGCAAGAGAGGCCTATGAGATACGGACTGACAAGGGCATCCACCTCCAAAAGCTGGCGGTTTGGACTCAGCGGGAGCTCGGAGGAGCCGAAGATGATGAAGATTTGGAGCAGGCGATGAAGGGCTTCGCCATCTGCGTGGCAGGAGCAATCCTTTTCCCATCAACAGACAACGTGCTAGAGCCGGATCAGTTCGGGGCCGTATGCGCCATCTGGGAGGGTGAAAGATTAGGACCGGTCGTCCTCGCCTTTCTTTACAGCGGACTCACAGCGTCAAGCCTAGGTAGGCCCCTGTACGGATATATGCTTCTATTTGCATGTTGGGCTGACCTACATTTGAAATTCTATTTGAGTAACGAGGTTTCCACCTCGTCTCGGATCTTTTTCAAAAGTCCGCTGAAACATTTAGACAACATTATTGGCCTGGAAGGGCGAGTAGCAAACCGCGCGCCACAGCTGAAGACTCGGATGGATTGGCGTGAGTATCTCCGAGATGTGTCCGAGGAAGTGTTCAATGTGGTTCCGATGCCATTCCCGAATCGAGAATTGAGGAGCAGGCTGGCGCCCGGTGTGGATCTTCGCTTGATCGGGGCATCCGAATTTGTATTGTACAATCCACACCGATGCCTCCCCCAGCTCGGGTTCGCTCGACGCGTCTTTGAGGGGTCGTCACATGTCCCGCCTATCAAGCGTCGGGAACTCGGCACCAACAACGACGGCGAGGAGGCGAACAAAATCAAGGCCCTATGGAAAATATGCATCTTCAGGAGGCCGGCCCCAAGTGAGAGGGAAAATGAGAATGAGAAGGCGAATTATGCGAGGGTTTTAAGAAAACTCCGATCTTCAGAGAATGTGGTCTCAAGGAGTTTGTAAATATTTGGGACAAGCTGTAAATGAATGAAAGTCAAGTTGTGTTTGAGTTGGCAAAATGGCTGTCAAAGTGCATGATGTTAAAAAGGTTCCTTAGATGTCACGAAATCATAGCACAAGAACTTAAAAGCTTGCTTGAAAAATCGTTCTGCTGGAACACCAGAGGAAATCGCGTCCAGAACAGTCGTCGCCTTCCTCATATGTAAAACGCGTCCGGAAGACCTGCCACGTATTACTGTAAAGCGCGACGTTGGTTGTAGACGCGAATAAGGAATCCTTGAAATCTGCGCTCGCAGAGCCCGTACAGCTGTCATCATTACTTCTGAATCGCGACGATAAGGACCGCCGCGTATCAAAATTTCAAATTTCGCGCCCCTGACAATTCGGTCAGGGGTCATGATGACTTCTGAATCGTGGCGTACAAGGCGGACGCCTTTATTTATGGCGGTTCGAAATCCGCATCTGCTAGATTGGGCGCGGTTTCGGGATAACCCTAAAGCGCGGCAGGAACGGAGGACGCCCTTCTCAAAGATAAATCGTGGCGTCTGTAATGGACGCAATTAACGACAGTTTGAAAGCCATCGCGCGCCTTCTTCCCCGGCCTTTCTCGCTCCCTTTCTCTCAGATCCTCAAACTCTCATTCTCTCTCACTTTCTCACTCGCACTCTCACCCTCTCTCCCACCCTCTCTCACTCAATGGAGAAGCGGGCGGTGGCGAAGCGGCGGCGGGGCCCGACGGAGGCCACAGTGGAGGGCGCGGTGAGAAATAGTTTATTTTTATCTTTTAGATCTTCACATAATAGTTCATTTCTTCTTTTAAGTTCAGTTATTTATTTTTCTAATTCTTCGTTTTCTATTTTTAGATCTGAATTAGTGTTTTCTAAACATGTAGTATTTTTCTTACTAACTTTTAACAGTTTTGTTACTTCCCTATATTTACAGTATAATTCGTTGAAAGCTTCTTCTAGATTATCAGAATCAGAATTATTGCAAGAATCAAAAGATGAATCAGAAGTTACTTTCTCTTCAGTGTTTGTCATAAAAGCCAGGTTGGCTTCTTCTTCTTCACTGTTTGAGCTTGACTCACTGTCTGAGTCGCTGTTATTGCTCCATGCTGCTGCCATAGCCTTTTTCTTATGCCTCCTGAACTTCTTGGAGCTTTCTCTCTTTCTGAATTCCGGTTTCTTGAGCTTTGGACATTCTACTTTGATATGTCCTGGCTTTTTGCACTCGTAGCATATGGGCTCGCCCTTTTTCTGATCCTTTCCATCTGGTTTCTTGAAGTCCTTATTTTTCTTAAAGTGTCTTCTACTAGATTGGAACTTCTTCTTTTTGGCTAGAATGCATTGGAGGCTTCTTGATAGCATGGCTTCTTCATCTTCGCAATCATTTGAGCTTTCATCTTCGGCTGATGACTCATCTGATCTGTCTTCTTCTGCTTTAAGAGCATTTGAATGTTTCTTTCTACTTGAGGACTCTCCTAGTCTCTCCATATTTATCTCGTGGGCCATAAGGGACCCAATGAGCTTTTCCAAAGACATCCTCTTTAGATCATTAGCTTCCTCAATGGCTGTTACCTTGGGAGTCCATGTAGATGGAAGAGATCTAAGGATTTTTCTGACCATATCTTCAATCTCATAGGTCTTCCCAAGTCTTGCTAATCCATTTATAATGTCTGTAAATCTACTGAACATTTGAGTTATGGACTCTCCTGGCTGCATCTGGAACCTCTCATATTGAGTTACCAGAATATCTATTCTGGTTTCCATAACCTTGTCCGTGCCTTTATAAGTGATTTTCAATTTTTTCCACATCTCCATTGCGGATTTGCAGGCTGATACTCTATTGAATTCTTTCTTGCTGAGAGCACAGCACAGAATGCTTTTAGCCTTACAGTTTGAAGAAATTTTCTTCCTGTCATCATCTGTCCACTGAGCCTTTTCGTTGGTGACTAGGAGATCGCCTTCTTCAACTATGAACCATATCTGATAATCATGACCTTGTAGAAAATACTCCATTCTTGTTTTCCAATAAGCGTAGTCTTCTCCATCGAACAATGATGGTCGGTTGACAGACTGGTCTTCATTGTGACCTTGGGCTGCCATGGATCTTTACTCTTCAGATCGTTGGATCTTTTTCTTTGTCGAAGAGACTCGCTCTGATACCACTTGTTGCCCAGCTAGGTAGCCCAGACGGGGGGTGAATGGGTCTTTAAAAATTCTTCTACAAATACCTGTTCACTAAAAACGTTCACAAACAAAGACACACTTTGATGGATGTTGGTTATTGTTAGTATAAACAACAATCACACAAAGAAGCAATCACACAACACATGAGTTTATCCTGGTTCGGATCTCCTCTCTTTAGGAGTCCTACGTCCAGTCCTGAGCAACAACTCAGAATTTCACTAACTAGGGTACAGTCCCCCTATGGACACTACAACACCCAGCTCAGCTAGTCTTCTCTTCTCAGCCTGAAAAGGAACAACACCATGGATACCCCACCAGGTCTTCCTTTACACCAAAAGGGCACACACACACACCCTGGATACCACCAGGTCTTCCTTCACACACGAAGGGTACAAGCACAGAAACAAGTAAGCAGGAGATTAAGCCCCTAGATCAAGCTTTGACAAGCCAAGATCTGAAGCAAAGGACTGAGAGCAATGAGATCTACAAACAAAAGCTCACTCTCAGAACCAAACAAGCTCTCTCTCGAAAATTTACAAACAATGCAGAGAGCAAAAGAGCTAATCTAATGGAATGAGGCTTGGCTCTTTCTTGAGAACTCGCAGAAGACTTGATGATCAGAGTGATTTTTGTGACTGTCGTTCTCTCTCTCTATCATCGCTCTTCTGGAGCTCCTTTCTTCAATATATAGCTTCAATTTGAAATCTGAACGTTGAAGTATCCGTTGCCTCTAGCTTTTGGTGGACGTTAGACTGAGTGGCACTTGGAAGCTTCCAGTCATCAGTCCTTTATCCATTTATGCACGCAAAGAGATAGGATCTTCTGAAGTGTCCTTTGGCTTCTACAGGGTCCAATTGTTGTGAGATGAATAGCTGTCAAGGACCTGCACACAAAACAAGCTAGAATGATAGACAGCTGGACTGTCTCTTGTTGTCAGTCAAAGTTAGTGTGAGTATTCATCAGAAAGGTAATGCTATTTTGCTGTTCAAAAAGATGCGTGCGGGATAGACACGATAATGGGTGATATCGTCTGCATGCATGCAGAGATACGTTCAGCCTTCATTAAATGCACAGCTAATAGAAAAATATGTGTGAAGACTTTGACTATTCAACCGGTTGAAAAGATAAGTCATATGTCAAGTTGATTGATATGAAATCGATGCATTTATGACTTATGAAATTGTTATGCAACCCAACAGCAAATCGTTATGAGATATGAAAGAATCGTTGCGATAAGAAAATCGTTATGATAGAAAATCGTTCTGATGACTAAATGAACCGTTATGAAAGCAAGTCGTTACGATGGCTAAATGAATCGTTACGAAAGCAAGTCATTACGATGACTAAAGAAATCGTTACGAGAGCAAGTCATTACGATGACTAAAGGAATCGTTACGAGAGCAAGTCGTTACGATGACTAAAGGAATCGTTACGAAAGCAAGTCATTACGATGACTAAAGAAATCGTTACGAGAGCAAGTCATTACGATGACTAAAGGAATCTGTAACGTCGAGCATTGTTCGGATCTTTGTGGATCCTTTGTTTAGCGTGTGGGATGGTCAAGTTGTGACCAGTGCGACTTGTGTTGTGTGTTTCTTATTAGATCCTTACCGGGCTTGGTTATGGGTCTGTGTTGGTGTTCAGTACGCTGGACATCAACAGTGGGTTGGCGTCCAGGTGGGTGACGTCGACTTTGTGTTGACGGCCATAGGGTTGCCGTTAACATGGTTTTAGCGTCCATCGATATGGACGTCTAGTGTGATGAACTTGGCGGCCAAAGATGCGGACGCCTAGTTGGGGAGGTTTGGTTAGCGGCGCAGAGGTTGACGTTAACCTGACGCACCTGTGTTTTTAGGGCTGACCCGAGCCCTGTTCTTTCCCCACTCTCTCCTCTCCACTTCGCCCACCTTCACCCTTGAGCTTCTTCACGAGTTCCGATGGTTGGCGGGAGCACGTGGTGTAGCACCCCAGAAATTTCAATTATATAAAAATTCAATTAAAATGGAAATAAATAATTTCCATAATAACAAGTATTTAAAACATACGTATCTTTATCGTATGTGCTAAAACAGATCAGAAAATTTTGTAAAAATTATAAATCAACCCCAAACATTATTACTAAACGTTTCACAAAGAAATTTGTGCCAAGAAAAATTGGATTAGCTAAGTTTAAAGTGTTTCGCGACGTATTATCGTAATTCATGAATAAGTCGAAATATCATTATCCCACGTACTTGGACGAGTCAGGAAATTAAATAAAAATCATAAATGGATTTCAAATAATATCCTCTAATGACCCATCAAGAAAATTGGGTCAATAAAAATCATGTGAGCTAGGTTTAAGAATTATTGTGACCGATTATCCAAATATGGAAACGAGTCGGAAAACCGTTAACACGGAAATACGACGCAATCATAAATTAAATAAAAATGTTAGAAATGCTTCTAACAATATATAATAATGACCCAATATAATAAGTGGGCCAATGGACCACATATGGCCAAAAAAAAAATCAAATGAAGCAAGAAATTACATAGAAATTCGTAACCATAAATAAGCTGAAATTAAAAAGAGGCAATTAGAGTTGAATTGGGATACAAACATGCATTTATGGCAACCCAAATTCGTGCCTACCCATCCATGGAAGTTGCTTGATGGCCAAGACTCTCTAATGGAGGAAGAAATCATCAAAAATAGGAAACCAACATGCCAATCCCGAAACCCTTCTTTCCTAGTTATAATAGGACTCCTAAACACCATGGTTACTTAAATACTCTTCACCAAACCCTAGGTACGAGTTCTAGAACTTGCTGGGGTCGTGTGGAGGAGCTCTTGGTGGCTGGAGAGTAGGAGATCAAGCATACCAAGCTCATCTTCTTCCCCCGTTCATCTGCTACGACCTACACAAACAACCCTCTTGAAGCCGATCAAAGGTAGGCCAAACCTAAATACCATCGTGCAAGGCTTATACCCTGGAAAGAGGGTCGAGTCTACTTCCTAACCCAAGTGGAATGCCCAAATTCCATGCAGTATACATGGAGTATTAAGCGTTCTTCAATAGTGGTCTGAACACGGGTTTCTGAAGAACGAGACTTCATCAACCAAGAGGTAGGTTTTCTCGGCCAAATCTTAACATCTCCTATACCAAATGTGTAGAGCATCAAGTTAGCTTTCATTGCCCTCTGGTTTCATCGAATTTCATTGAGTAGATTTTGAATTATAAGTGTTTTCTCAAAGTCGTGCACTTTTAGGGCTTTTCCTATTCTTCGTATGTTTCATGTGATTCAAGACCGAATTAGGGTAAACACATAACATGAAAGTTATTCTACTAGTTATCCTCTTTAGGTTTTGTGTTGAATGTTTTGTCTAAATGTCATCAGTTGGAGAGTTATAAGCGTGGTAATAGGGTTGCTGCATGAAACTACGTCTTCTGGTTATACTTGGTCTTACCTTGTATTCAACTTGATCAGAACCTATTGAAACCATCCTTATTGTCCAATTTTGATTTACTGGAAGTACCTTGTATGTCTAGGTTGTTTTAAAAACTAGTTTCGTTATTTTTCATGCACTGTACAATTTGTTCTCTATTTTAGAACAACCCTGTGTCAAAAGAAGGAAAGACTGGTCCGCAATCCAAAGCACTGTCCTTGCTCTGTCAGGGTCAGGCACGGATCCTGTGAACGCGACGGCCCGATAGGTCGCATTTAGAGGTTTGATTGCGACATACCCCTTGTCGCTTTCTCAAGGCGACATGCGCTACGTCGCTATCCGGCTACCTGATCTGACATCACCGTCGCGATGCTCACACCCCGGTGTCGCCTTCTGGCCCCGACCCGTCGCCTTCCTTACATGAGTCTGTCGCGATCTGACCCCGACCTGACAGCACCCTGTCGCCTTCCTTACATGATCCTGTCGTGACCTGACTCCGGGCCTGACACCCATGTCGCCTTCCTTATATGGATATGTCGCCATCTCAAGATCTTGACCTGAATCCACTTCTTTTCTTGCAAAGTTTTCCGCATATACCCGATGTCTGTTTTAAACGTGATAATTACTGTGTAAGATGCATGTCTTGAGTCTGATCAGTACATGATTGTTACTAAATGGCTTAAAAATTGATTAACCCATTTAGAAGCTTTAATTACATGAATGCTATTCTAAGTGCTCCTTAAATGTTATGATCCATTCGTGCTACTTATGATTAATCTTCCTACTGATTCTACCATGGTTAAATGATAAGGGTTATCATAAAATCTTGCAATCCATGATTAATTAAAGTGCATAGTTTTATTCCATGTTATATTGTCAAGTGCTTCCTGCGAGTTTGAGACCGATGGTTTGCGAATTGAGACACGCGTACCGCACTACACACTAGCACTATTAGGCAGCCTTTTCTTGGGAAATTGGAAACTCTCTACCGGTCATTCTGAATCGGTAGACTAGCGACCTTTTCACCAAGGCCTCCGTAAATCTCCTCTGACCATGGATTCCCACATGGCCGACGAGTTGGTTGTACCATTGAAGTTCCCTGAAGATAGCGTGCACTTCTTTTCTCCTCTTGTTCTCGTGAGCGTGATTTGACAATCTAGACTAAAGTCATTAATGTAAAGATTTAACCAAAGTACAAGTCGTACCGTTATACTGCCGAGTTTATCTCTTGACCATTGTTATCATGAAATCATGTTCAATTACTTATTACTTGTTCCCATCTTCATCATGAACATGACATTTCACATGCTTACTTATTGAAACTCTCATTGGCCATTATTAATGACTGTGGGTATCTACATTTAAAATTTTACATGAGATGCTGACAGGGCACGGCGTGTGTCCAAGGGCTCCAATCTAGCCCCAATGACGGCGAGTCATAGATATACTGTTAACCATGGGGTATAATGATTACTGGCGTTGCATCTGCGCTGGGAGTCCTGCTTGCTTGTTGAATGATAGATACAATACCACATACACGTGTCCTGGTGTACATTCTTGATGGATCTTTTCTCGTGTACATTAGTGTCTACGTGCCTGATTAGTGTTACTTGATTGTGCTCGTACATTCTTGCTTGCTTGCTTGCGTGATATGGCCATCCTGCATTTAATGCAATTGGTGATATCCTGCGTTCTTGACATCAAGTGAAATCTCGCGTGCTTGTACAAAGTGATCTATTCCATCTTGTCATATTGTTCCTCAATCTTATTCACTCTCTCTAGCTTGTTTTATATGCCATGTTTTAACAAGTTTTATTCGTACTTGCATATCATTCATCGTAATTGCCTAGTTCTAAAATGCTAATTACTTATATCATTGCCCGCACATTGAGATATAAATCCTACTGGGCTAGTTTGCTCATCCCCTACTTTTACCCAATCTAGGTGACTATGAAGTTCAAGAGGAAGAGCAAGTCGAGGATGGGAATGCGTCCGAGTGAAGAGCGTTCCAATCATGAGTCTATCTATAGTTAGTTTATTTTGAGTGTTAGAACAATGTAGTAGGAAGTGAGGATTAAATGTACTTTCCTTTTTATTGAGTCTTAGTCCTGTACTAGTTTCCGTTTGAATACAAAGAGTTGAGATTTGAATACAATTTATATATTGAGTTCAACATGTGGGCCCTATTATGATGTTGTGTTGATACACATTTAGTGCGTGCTAGCTAGAGGCTTATTTGCGACTGTCCACGTCTCGAAATATCGACTCGAATTAATTATTAATATCCGCTGCGTACTTCTCGGGACGTGACAATTTAGTGGTATCAAAGCCTAGGAATACCAAATAGGATAATGTCTCAGGAATAGGAGATACCTATGGAACCTAGGTCATGAAAATTAAATACAGTACCTGGTGAGAATGGGTAGAGACTGGGAATATGTTAGAAAGAATTAAACACTCCTACCCATTGACTCTTATAATGTATCTAGAGACATTAATTGGTTTCCATCCTTTTCTCAGGAACCCTCATAACACTTTCATTCAACTGCAATGGCTCGCAACCAGTGGCAAGCTATGCAAGACACTGTGGCTGGACTTACTCAGGCCCTACAAAATGTAGTTCAGGCTGGAAATCAAGCGGGAGCTGCAAGTAATGGAGCCGGTGATCTGCATCGGAATTTTAGGAGTTTAAACCCTCCTCGTTTCTCTGGATCCCCCGACCCAGACGAGGCAGAAAACTGGCAGGAAGAAATAGAAAGGATCTTCCAAGTAATGCAATGCACTAATAGGGAGAAGGTGGTACTAGCCACTTTTCAATTTACCAAGGATGCCCGAGCATGGTGGAAGGCCACATCGGCCCACCTGCCTAATATAGCTGAACTGGAATGGGCTGAATTCCTGGAGATATTCCGGGGAAAATATTTCTCTAAGAGAGTGAAGGAGAAGAAAGCGACAGAATTTACCGCACTGAAGTAGAAGGGAATGTTCGTGGCTGAGTATGAGGCTCAGTTCGCGTGTCTTGCTGTGTATGCCCCACATCTGGTGGGAACTGAAAGACTGAAGGCTAACCGTTTCATGGATGGGCTCAGACCCATGTTCATTGAAAGGCTCGGACCACACAATATTCAAACTTACACTGAAATGGTCCAAAGAGCTCAGCTGGTAGAAGACACCATGGCCAAGGTGGATGGCATGAGGGGCAAGGACAACTCCAAGCCGGTCTTCGTCAGGAAGGGAGCACCTAATATTGCTCCAACCTTTCGTAACAACAACGTCAACAACAACAACAAGAGGCCGAATATCGAAGGGATATTGCTGGAGATAAGAGAGCTAAGGTGGAAGGTAGGCATTGGCGGAAAACTGCAAATTCTGTGATAAACCAGGGCACCGAGCTGAAGAATGCTGGAAGAAGCTCGGGGCTTGCTTGAGATGTGGTGGTCGTGACCACCGTATTCCTAACTGTCCAATGATGAAGGACCAACCAGGCAGAGCTCAGAATATACCACGGCGTCAGGGACGCCTTAATGCTGTCATAGAAGCTGACCTACCCGAGGAAGGGGGTATGGTGGAAGGTACCATTTCCATACACTCTCAACCTGCTTTTGTACTTATTGATACGGGAGCTGCATATTCTTTTATTTCCACCACATTTGCTGCAACTCTACCTGTCAAACCTGTACCCTTGAAATCCAAGATCACAGTAGCCTCACCACTAGGCTCAGAATCTGAACTCACCCACTACTTGCCAAAATGTGAACCTATAATATGAGGACACAATCTCTCTACCAACCTTATCTATTTAGACATGAAGGGTTATGATGTCATTCTGGGTGTCGATTGGCTAATTGAATATGATGCCGATGTAAACTGTCGTCATAGGAGGGTCACTTTTAAAAGACCAAACCTCCCAACTCTATCATTACTTGGCACCCGATATCACAAACACCCCATCTTGATATCCTCCCTAAAGGCTTCTAAGCTAATCAACCAGAGTTGTGACCAGTGCGACTTGTGTTGTGTGTTTCTTATTAGATCCTTATCGGGCTTGGTTATGGGTCTGTGTTGGTGTTCAGTACGCTGGACATCAATAGTGGGTTGGCATCCAGGTGGGTGACGTCGACTTTGTGTTGACGGCCATAGGGTTGCCGTTAACATGGTTTTAGCGTCCATCGATATGGATGTCTAGCGTGATGAACTTGGCGGCCAAAGATGTGGATGCCTAGTTGGGGCGGTTTGGTTAGCGGCGCAGAGGTTGACGTTAACCTGACGCACCTGTGTTTTTAGGGCTGACCCGAGCCCTGTTCTTTCCCCACTCTCTCCTCTCCACTTCGCCCACCTTCACCCTTGAGCTTCTTCACGAGTTCCGATGGTTGGCAGGAGCACGTGGGAAGGCTGTGGTGCGCGTGGTAGCAGCAGATCGGACGGGGAATGACGAATTGGAGCGCGGTGTTCGCGGGGGCGTTCTTCGGGTCTCGGCGTGATTCAAGGTTCTTCGGGAGTTCAATCGCGTTTCTGAGGTAGGGATTGGACCTCTGGATTCCTCATGATTGATTGGTTGTGGTTTGTTTGTATAGATCGCATGTTAATTGAGTTTTTAGGAAAAAGGTTCTTTATGCCGGGGAATTGGGTGGTTTGATTGATCCAGACATTGGATCATGTTTCTTCGGTTTAAGTTTAGCATACAGTGGTAAGGGGAGGTGTTTCCCCTAACTTTCCTGTAGTTTGTGGGGCTAGTTGCCCATGTGACCGGCCTAGGACCGTTCTGCACGTTTGTAGTTGTTAAGGGTCGAGGATATAACGTCAACATCTGTTGACGCAGAGTTCTTCAGTTGGAGATTAACGTCTAAGTATCTAGCCGTTGAGTGTGGGTAAACGGCCAAGTGGTGGTCGCTTACTTGGTGTTGACGGCAAGGGACATTATCGTCTATATTATTTAAACGGCAATTGATGTTGCCGCTTATATGTGTATGTGTCAGCACTATTTGTTTTACGTGTTTATGTGTGCATGGCGATGACCGGTGTGAGCCAGTGCACTTGTTACGCTCTTGGAGCATACTGGGCATGTTTTACGTGAATGATGTGTGATGTACGTAGTGGTTTAAGTATGTGTTTATTGCCCATGTGTTGGACATCTTGTTTACATAGATAGTGTGTGATATATTCATCGTGAGGTATTGTGCACATGATATCTTTGAGGTTTGGATGCCATGTATATGGTTTGTGTGTTCATGGCATACCGTGCGTTATTGTGATTAATAATTAGTGAGGTCAGTCTGCGTGTTGTGGCGATGAGGTTCACGTCTGAACTTAGCCTTGATCCTTTAGAATCTTTTATAGATTATTCTGGATGGATAATTAGTAAAGTGTAAGTATGATTATTATGTAAATATTGTAGTCAGTGTTTAATGTGACCTCTACTGTCACAAGATGTTCAATGATAGACCAAGTATGATTGGCTATCGTGGTTTATATGCGTGTTTGTATAAATTAGCTTGGAGGTCACTGTGTGACCCATGACAAACTGCGGTGTTATCTTTAATATGGTTAGTATATGTAGTTGTGCAAGTTAGCTTGTGAGTCACAGGGTGACTAGGACAAGCTATCCTTAATGGTAATTTGTGTATCGTGACGATAATAGAAAGTGTTTATGTATATATCGTGGTTTGAGCTTGCCGAGTGTTGGTGGTCCGGCGCCTATTCCAGAATGCCTCTCTAGTCGGTACCCCCAGGTTCTTTGTGAGCCAGGCACGTGTGCTTGTTGTGCTCGGGGTTTTGTCCCGGTACTTGTGTTGTACCGTTGAGGTCTGTATCGTCTTCTTGGACACCCTCACTCCTGTATTTGAGTTGTACGTCCGGCTGAGGGAAAGACGGCAGTGGGACAGCGACTTCCCAGAGTTTGTTCTTGTGTCGCTTGTAGCGTGCTCGTAGTTGGGGGTACGGACACCAGTAGACGTCACTGGTCCCCAGCTAGTCCTATTTTCTAGTGCCTCACTTTAGGGTGCTCCGGCCAGAGACCCTAGAGGTGCCAGGCATGGACCTGCAGTTGTGTGTCTGCAGGTGTGGTGTTGGTTGGTCTCCACAGTTGTTTGACTTGTTCTCGTGGAGCGGAAGTTGGACCTTTCGTCCGTGACTGCGAGGCTGAGAGGTTGTTCTTGTGTTGTGTTGTCTAGGTTGGATATTGGCCTGATCAGCCAATAGTCTGTTCCCGTGTGGTGGCGTCGTTCTTCGCGACTCGTGCTTTGTTAGCTCCAGTTGTGGTTGTGGTGACGTTGTTCCTTTCCGACTCGTGCTTTGCTACTTGTCGTTGTTTGTGAGTTTGTGACTCGTAGTCGAGGTTTGACTCGTTTGAGGTGTGCCCTGGTGTTGGCACAGTTGTGACTACGATTGTAGCTTGTGGTGTGCCCGAGTGGTGGCACAGTTTTGGTTATGGTTAGTGAGTATTGACTCACTAAATGTGGTTTAGTTTGCTATAGTGTGCCCTGTTGTGGCACTGGTTTATTTGTGATTTCCGTGCTGGTGCCTTGTGATAATAGGTACCTGTACCCTGTGTGGGTAATGGTTTGTGGTGGTATGTCATATACCAGTCTTTCTGGTATTGACATGGAACTGTGTTTCGTGGAGGTCGTGTGGTGTGACCTTCCACTTGTTGAGTTTTACCCTTTTTGGGTATGGTTCCAATTATGGTTTTAGTGTGTGAAGGACTAGCTAGCTGTAGCCAGTCCTACCACTTATGTGTGGCTCTCGTCGTAGTGTTGTTTGGGGTTTAATGGACTAGCACTTGGTTGGCTATCCTAGTACCCACGTGATTGGGGTTCGCCTGTGAAGCTTCTAGCCTGGGCAATGGTTTGCTTGTGTGGCATATAGCTTAGGCAACCAGTTGTTGTAGCAGTGTGCCAGTGAGACTGTGGTTTAGGCACTTTAGTAGTTGGGCTGACTAATGATGTTATATTAGTCATGTAGTCCCACTCTCCTTCCGAGGACTTTATGTTTATTATCATGATTATGTTTAATTGTTATTTATTGTTATGATGTGAGCATGAAATGGTTTGGCTATTAGTGTTGCCAGTGAGACCCTCCGGGGTCTAGGTCTCTTCTGTTTGGTTGTTGAGGGTTTTTGGGTGGTCCCTGCTGAGCCAGTGACTTGTTGAGGCTCACTCCCCTATAGTTCTTTTCAGGGCTTGCTGTGTGTTTAGCTTGCAGCGGCGTTGTGTCAGATTTGTATCACCAGCAGTAGTGTAGTAGTTAGTGTTGTGTGAGCTTGTGATCCCTCGGGGTATGCCCCAGGTAGTTGTACTTTTAATTGGACATGTATTAATGTAATGGGACAGTTGTAAATTGTTATATGCAGGTATGAGCACTTGTACTTTCTTGTGTCTTATACTATTGTGGTTTGTCTTTTATATTCTTACTGGACGTTTGTGTGAGCTATCCCTTGCGAGACTTCGGTCCGTTCGCGGGAGGCGGATCTGGATATGGAGCCTTAATGGGCATAAATACCCCAGTCCATCACAGAATCGTTACGAAAGCAAGTCGTTATGATGACTAAAGGAATCGTTACGAAAGTAAATCGTTACGATGACTAAAGAAATCGTTACGAAAGCAAGTCGTTACGATGACTAAAGGAATCGTTACAAAAGCAAGTCGTTATGATGACTAAATGAATCGTTACGAAAGCAAGTCATTACAATGATTAAAGAAATCGTTACGAAAGCAAGTCGTTACGATGACTAAAGAAACTGATGTCTACTTAGACAAATATGATGTTGTAGATACAATGTAAAGATGTTTACCTGTTTTGGCTTATTTTCCTTTGGTATTAATTCCTGTGCTTAAGACTTGTAGAAAATAGGTTAGTGATCTTTAATTAAGGGTTTGATAATTATCACAATAGTATGGTTTTGTTAATCACCAAAATAGAAATGTAATTACTTTTAATTACATGGGGATAGACTGTTCATCAAGGACGACCCTCACAACTTTTGAAGCTCTTCACGTCGGACTAAGACAAGGGAGTTACTCATGTCATTGCCCCCCCCGTTCACGTTAGAATGCTGGAGGTGCTAGCTAAGGCTGTGTTTGTCGTATGGTACTCCCCACGTAACGACATGTGCTCTGTGCGTATTCACATCATGACACATGCCCTGTCGCGTGGTAATGTCGACATTTATGGTGCCAAGAGTCATGATGATAACTCATCGGTTGTCGAGTGCATCGTCAACAGCCTTGTCGCCACCTTGAAATCCATTCTCCATCATGCTGATCTCTTAGGTTGCATCCAAGCTCGATCTGAGGTAGTGGTCAGGGGCCAACGGGAAGACACCACGTGGATGCATTTGGACCCTTCAGGCGAGCCAGCAAGCTGCGACCGTTGGATCTGCTTGGCCCATCAGCCATATAAATAGGGGGGTTCTGTGCCACAAATGAGCACCTTGCCTTCGCGCATGTGAGTTTAGTAGCCAATGTGCGAGTCTTCATCGTCTCCTTGACTTCCGACCTTCTCCTCAGATTCTCCTCTCATGCTTTCTTCCTTCGGAGGTAAGCCATGTCGTCTTCTAGCTATTCCGATTCCGCTGATTTCTTGTCCTCCAACCCTCAACTCTGAGAGGTTTCAGAGTCCTCAACTCCTTTTCCCTTTGCATCTACTCCCTCGTTGTCATCCTTGGTGGTGAGTTCTTGTTTCGAAGCAGAAACTCCCACTACCCAAGCACAGAACACCACCTCTGTGACTTTGGAGGTTGACCATTCTGACCTCCCTCTGATCATTCCAGGCTCCTATCTTGCAAAGGAGCCATCGGCTCACACCTCTAGTTCGCCAAAGTGAGCTGATTCGGTGGTCGACGCGATATCAGAGGGGGACTCTATCACCATAGAGTGGGCTGCGTCCATCCTCGGGTGATCCTAGCCAGATGACACATCTTTCGTGATTACTCCCGACGCCCGAGCTCACTACTTGATGGAGCTCGACTTCTTTCTTTATATCGACACCCTCCAAGCTGGCTTCTGATTTCCTCTTCCCACCTTCCCCTCGGCCCTGGAAGAGGGCGAGAGATGAAGAGGTTGACGTCGTGTCACCTTCTTGAGGCCCCCTAAGACCTTCACAAGTGGCTGAAGGGTCAACTCAGACCGCCCACACTCTTGCGCCGACACCGACGTCAGCCCGTCCTCAAGTACGATTTGAGGATGACCTATCGGCCAAGGAGTGGGGCTTATGCCCACTTCCTCTGTGAGATAGTGCAGAGGTGTAGGCGAAACATGCCGACGAGCTGATCGAGTATGTGTTCAGCGCCATCCAGGAGATCTTGGTGTCATTAAGTGCCTTCATCCACAAGACTGATGTCTCCCACCAATTAAGTAAGGAGAGAGTGATGAAGGCCGAGAAGTGAGCGGCGACAGTAGAAAAATAGCGACCGATGCCCAAAAGAAGATTGCTTTCGTAGGGAAGCAGCTTCGAGCTAAGAAGGCGGTCCTCGCCAAAGCCGAAGCTGACTTCAAGGGGTGCCTAGCAGAAGCTCGAGCCAAGGTGGTCAAGGAGTTCTGCACCTCAAAGGAACTCATCGACCAGGTGGATGGGCTATACATGGGCGGATACAACGTTGTAGACGCTATTTCTCGCTCCCCCCACCCTTTTTAGGAGGGGACGAAAAACGGGGTCCCACGGAATCGGGAAATTAACAACAATAAGAGTGAGATGACCGTGATCGCCAGGCACGCGAAGGGCACCAAATGGAAAGGACTACGAGGCGGAAAGGAGGAGGGTTCGTACCTTCTTCTTTGCCCGTAGTAAAAGCGCGAGATGTGGTGGTGCGTGGGTCCTCCTTCCTCCTTCCATCGGCCGGCCGGTAAAGGAGATTTGGCTCGTACGGTTACCTGGCAAAAGAAAAGACGACAGGCAAACAGACGAAAGATGGATTAGACTACGCGGTGCAGTAAATGTAAACACAAAGGACTAAACGAAAGGACATTAAAAGGGCATTAACACACCTTTTGGGGGTGACGTTAAACCCCTAAAGATAGGTAGAATAACAAATGATGTGCGTGTGTGGTACAGTACGATGCATGCACAAAATAAAAGACAGAATGAAAGGGAGAGAGAAAAGAAGGGGTGGTGGTGACCGTTGCTTCTGGATTGGCATGACGGTAGCGCTACTTCGCGTGGCTCCCGGTGGGGGTGGTGGGTCCTTCTCCACTCCAGAACTCGCTTCTAGAACAGTAGAACCTCCGAGAAATGGGGAATTGAAAGTCCGAAAGTCGAGGCGTCGATTCGGCAGGGCTTCGCCGCTCTGGGATTTTCTCTCTCTCTCTCTCTCTCTCTCTCTCTTTTGAAAACGCAGGTCTGTATATATAGACAAATCTGGATTGAATCGCGTCCATTAGAGCGGACGTTTTTAAAGACTTAACTGCATCGGCTATGATCGCCGCAATTCAAAGTCGACCTGATGTCCCATCAAGTTGTCAAAATCATGATGATTACGGTGCGCGATAATGTTAATAATTGCGTCCTCTTTGCCCACCGTGATTTAAAAAGTCAAATTGATTTGACATATGACCGCATCTACGCTCCAAAATGCGTTCAAGCGTAACGCTGCGTTTATTAACCGCCCTTTTCTTCTGGTGGTATCGAACATGTTTTGATTGACGGTTTGAAAACCGCGGCGTACTCCCAAGGCGCGATTATTTCTCTGACACGATTCTGACACCTGACGCAGAAGAATCGCGACGTACGGGTGCGACACGAATATTTCTGGATACGTGGGCTCTGCCAAGTGTCAGAACGTGCGTGGCCTGGCGTAGCCGTAAATGTTGACTTATAAATTGTGGCGTACAGGCTGGACGTGGTTAAACTTCGGTTACTTAGTGCACTTAATGAGGCGGTTCAAATCAGCGACGCACTAACCAGCCGCGTATTTAAGCATTTTAGAGGCGTCGTCTTCTTTGGACGCGATTTAAGCCAGTGCAACAGACCCTTCTCACACAAATTTTATAAAAAATTCTAAAAGTAGGAAAATTAGGAAAATCACCCAAAAGGTTACTTTAAGAAAGTCACTTTTGAGGCGTTGCAGTGTAACCCAAAATTTGTCCTTTTAAGGGAAAATTGGCGTGTCTACAACTGCCACGCCTTGGCGTTTGCTTTGTATAGAGTGAAGTGAAAAATGGCGCGAAATGAGGTGAATGAAGATGGAGTGAATGAAGCGTAATGAAGCAGAATAAATGAAAAGTAAATGCCAAGGTGTGATGAGACACGCCCTTTGCGACATAAAACTGGAGCTGTGCGTCAATTCATTAGTAAAGTTGATTTTCAGAAGATCTCCGGGGAGAAAACTCAACAGTCAGAACTGTAAAAAGGAAAATAAAGAAAGATCAACTTCCAGCATCGGGGAAGTACCTAAGGACACAATCCGTTAGGTTTCACCATTGGGGGCGTCTGCCACTGCCTCAGGTGGATCTGGGAGGAAATGAAAGACAAAGATTCATGACTGATGAGTTTTTCTCCAAAGAAGGTCTTTAAACAACAATACGATGAATTGAGTACTAGACTCGGAGTGGAATTTCTCTTCGGGTTGCTTAGCATTGGGAATCAAGTGACTTTCTTGAATTGACTTTTCGGGTGATTTTTCTCTTCTTCCTATATATATATATGTATATATATATATATAATTGATGTAAAAAGATTCTACATGATGTATGCTGGGCTAAAAAAAAAGAAAATTTTAAAGTAAAATGAAATATAGAATAATCAAGGATAATATTGTTGCGTTGCAAAGGTTTGGGGGCCAGGATACCGGAAGGAACCGTCGTCCCCCCCACCTCTGGCGCAACGGTCTATCCTCAAGAGCCAAGATCCTCAGGAATTATCACTGTTTTTGCTGGTGGAGGGGAACTCAAATTCCAGATTCATCAGAGCTTCAAGGTCCTTGATGTGCTCTAATAGAGTATATGATATAGTAAGATGCAATACTGTACCGAGAATGGTGGCTGTCGAGGATATTCGTGTTTCTGTACATAGCAAAAGGAGGCATCCGCTATTCTGCACTCTAAAAAGCGATCAGTATTGACAAGCAGCATATAAAAAGGCAAATACCATATGAAAATCATGTTGCTGAAAATCGCGGCAGGGTTTGTGGACGCTTTTTACAAATTACGTACAGATAGTTGGACGCCTTTTTAAAAAGGATTGAAAAGTGGATCTAATCGCCGGAGACACCTTTTATGGCATGATATGCACTTTGCAGAAGGTAGGGGTTCATAAAAAGCCAGGCTGCCTACGCTCTTTAATACCAACAAGTCTCCATAGCTTAGATTGCGGGCGACTGCCAAATCTCTCCCAACCTTCTGCAAAGTGCAACCTCCTGCTTTTAACTTCGTTATGAAGAGGATGAAATGACCTTTCATATGAAATGAAAATTATCTGAAAAGGAGCACCACATAGCTTGATGAAGCAACTTATGTGGCATGAGAGGGTCATTTTGGGTAATAGAAACTTCCCTTTGATTTTCTTGTCTTTGGGGACGGTGAAGACCTAGAAGTCCTTCTTACCGATTGCGGAGGAGGAGTGCCTCTTTGACGCTGAAGGGTGCCGGCGTACTTTTGGCATCCCTTAAAAAATGCGTCCAGATTGGACGTCGCCATTTTGCTTATCATTCTTTTTTTTTTTGAATCGCGCCATGTTGAAACGTCGTGATTAGAATTAAAAATGTGACTTATACGATGGACGCTTTTTTTCCTTTTAAAATGCGTCCACTGCTGTGGACGCGAATTAAAGCGTTAGGACAGCCCCTGACAATTTGCTTTCCCCTTCTTCAATGCAAGGGGGGAAGGCTCTAGATGCGATGACTCATGCAGAAACTCACTCATTCTCCCCCCTTTTAACCCTTACACTCCTTTTTACTCATTCCCCTCACTCTCTTTCTAACCCAAAGGTTCTTTTAGGTCCTTGGAGAGCAAGAGGAAGGAGGGGAAAGCTTGGAGATGGAGCAAGGTGGTTCTTCTTCCATGGGATTAAGGAGAGGTAAGTTTCAAAGGTTGAGCAACATAGAAGGACACATAAGCAAGTTGATTCATGCCAATTTGGTAAGTAGATCTAATCATTTAGGCTTGATTTGGATGTTCTTGGTGTTCTCCTTCTTTCCCTTTTGTCCATTACCTCAAATTTTGTAATCATGAAGGAATATCCCCTCTTCCCGGGGAATCGACGGTTTATGCGCCTTATGTGGCTTCAACAACTCACCTCAAATGTCACCTTGGACATGAAAAATGTCTTGAAAAGATGGGGAATCAATAATCTCATTGCTCATGCCAAGAGATATCATGAGGTTCATCTTGATTGGGCGGCTACGGGGGCATTGGTTGAGTTATGGCATCCCCAAACTCAGACCTTTTTGTTCAAGAGTTTTGAAGCCACCATTCTCCTGGAAGAAGTTGAAGTCTTGCTGGGCCTGCAGCGCATGAAGCAAGGCGATGAAGAGGAGATGGCAATCATGCCGAGATGCTATACCAGCAAAGCAGTGCTTGAGAGTTTCATGGATGCGAGAGAAGCTTATGAAGTTCGATTTGAAAAGGACATCCACTTACAAAAGCTGGCGAATTGGACAATGAGGGAGCTGTCGGAAGCTAATGATGGTGAGGCATTAGAGCGAGCGATGAAAGGTTTTGTCATGTGCGTGGCGGGAGCTCTCCTTTTCCCTTCCATAGATAGTATTTTGGAACCTGATCAACTGGGTGCGGTGTGCGCCATCTGGGAAGGTGAGCGACTGGGACCGGCAGTGTTAGCCTTCCTCTACAGTGGGTTGACGGCGGCGAGCTTAGGTAGGCCTCCTTATGGTTCTATGCTTTGTTTACTTGTTGGGCTGACCTACACCTAAAGTTTCAATTGGGAACCGAAGTTTCCACTCTGTCTCCCATCTTCCTAAAAAGCCCACTCAAGCACCTGGACAACATCGTTGGCTTGGAAGGTCGGGTGGCCAATCGAGCGCCTCAACTCAAAACACGGGTGGATTGGCGCTACCATCTCCTAAGCATGGGTGAGGATGAGTTCAACCTAATTTCGATGCCATTTCCAAATCGGGATTTGCGGACTAGGCTTGCACCTGGTGTGGATCTCCGATTGATCGGAGCATCTGAATTCGTACTGTATAATTCACACCGTTGTCTTCCTCAACTTGGGCTTGCACGCCGTGCTTTAGAAGAGCCATCTCACATTCCACCAATCAAGCACCGTGATCTTGGTACCAACAATGATGGTGAAGAGGCGAATACGACCAAGGCATTATGGAAGGTGTGCACTTTTAGGAGGCCGGTCCCGACCGAGAACGAAACTGATAGTGAAAGAGCGAAATATGTAAGGGGGCTTGAGAAACTCCGATGTTAGGGAGGAGTTTTCAAGAGGTTGTGAAAGTAAATAAAGATCGAGTTGGGATTGATGGAAATTGATTGGTTTTGAATGTTCAAATCCTAGACAACTTGGATTTTTGTTGATTTCACAAAGAGCCTACCTTCAAAGAATGCTCTGGGGTACTGGTAAAAAAGGCGCCCAAAGCAGCCGCCGCTGATTATTTCAAAACCGCGTCCGCCGAGAGCGCCGCGCTTATCATAAAATGCGACCGCTCAGACACACGTGCATAAAAGATTTTATCAGATTCTGTGTGCGCGCTGACAAAACTACTTCTGATCGCGACGTTCGGCTTAGGCGCGTTTCAAATTTTGAATTTCGCGCGCCTGACAATTTGCCCAGGCATCATGATGACTCCTCTATTTGCGGCACAAAGGCTCGACGCCTTTCTGAATGGCGGTTCAAGATATGCGTCGATGCCTGCAGACGCGGTTTTGAAATGCTTTTAAATTGCAGCATAATAGGCTAACGCGGTTAAAAATGAGGGTTGAAAATGTGTGTTGGCTGTAGTGGACGCGGTTTTTCGAAACGCCGTTATGGCTAAAAACCCGCGCGACCCTTCTTCTTCGGCGCCCTCACTCCCACTTTCAAACGCTCCCTCTCTCTCAGCTTCTCACATTCTCTCTCTCATCTTTCTCTCAACTGACTCTCTCTCTCTCTCTCTCTCTCTCTCTCTCTCTCTCTCTCTCTCTCTCTCGCTCCGATGGGGAAGAGCGGGGTGACGAAGCGCCCCTGGATCGTGGCGGTGGAAGCGGCGTCGGCGGCGAGCGAGGAGGGCTCCACGGCGGCGGCGGAGGCACTCGCGATCGTCCTCGTGCAGGAGGAGGTCGCGACGACGGTGGGAGGAGCAGGAGCGGCGGCGAAAGATGCACCAACGGCGGAGGAGGCGGGTATCGCGGAGGAGGAAGTGGAGGCGCCGGAGGAGGAGGACATGGCGGCGACATGGGCGGCGCGGTGGCGAGGACGGCAAGGCCGTGATCTCCCGGCCCGCCGGACACGGTAAGTGGACCTCTCCCTTTTGCATGTGATTTGGAGAGAGGAGGAGAGGGGGGAGGTGAGCGCCGGGTGTTGGGAAGGAGAGGACAAGAATCGCGACCAATGCAGAGGTCGCGGTTCTTGTCAGTAAATCACGACATGGAGAGGGGTCGCGATTTACAAGAGAAATGCGACCGCTCAAACGGACGCGATTCAAAAGGTGAATGGCGTCCACTGCTTTGGACGCGATTCAATCCAGAGAGCGAATTTTTGTTCTACACGGCTGATTTAATTTTGTTGTGACTCTGGGATTTTCATGCCTTGTAGGGTGTAATGAGGCCGCACACGATGTGGCCCCTGGTGGTGGCGGCCTACAGAGGCCTCCCGGATTTCCAGAGAGAGAGAGTCTGGGAGATGGGATTTGGCCCGTTCTTGGAGATTGAGCCATTCTTTGTGGATCCGCCGCTGATCTAGGTACTGCGCGATAGATGGGACAAGGTCAGCGGGACCTTCCTATTCCCGTGAGGGCATATGGTGCCCAGTATGGAGGACATAGCCCGGATCACGAGGCTACGGATTGATGGGGAGGCGGTGACCGGGATCACCTACTCCGACTATATGGAGCACGCGTAGAGCCTCCTGGGCTTGGACCCCCACGGAGATGAGCTTGGTGACCGGAGGATGGTTGGCCGGGTCACGATCTTGGAGGCGCTGGGTCTCAGGGGAGTGAGACAGCGCGCAGACGAGATGCTGCCGGCCTTTGTAGAGCGGGCAGCAGGACTAGCGAGATTGACATACTGCCAGGACCCGGCGGAGGCAGAGAGAGCAGACAGGGACCTACGTCGGTTCCTCGTATTCTTCTTCGGCAAGATGTTGTTCACCACGAAGGGTGACGACATTCATTGCCAATTCTTGGAGCTCTTGGAGGACCTAGAGAGGGTCGGGCATTTTGCCTGGGGTGTGGCCCTTCTGGCGCACACCTTTGCTGACCTCTCCACCGACACAGGGAGAGACTACAGTGGGTGGATTTGCCCCACTTCTGCAGGTACGGCTTTAATTAAAAACTCCTTTTTTATTTTGAATTTTGAAATTAAAATTTTTCTGCAACTTTAAATTGTGTTTGACATTGGATTGGTTGTGTACATGTTTGGAGTTATTATTACATTCCCCTGGGTAGGGCTACCCAGGTGCGTCTAGATGCGGTACCCCTCGCCCGGAGGTGGTTGCTAGTGGTGAGCACAACCACTTATTCTTTCCAGCTGGATGTTCTCCGTTGGAACGTCCGAGATTTTCCAGCGCTCCTGGTACGCTTTCCTCTTTTAATTCTTTCTTTAATCCAAGTATTTAGAAATAAATGAATGTGACTAATCAATGCTTGTGCAGGTGGTGTGGGAGCCCTACGCAGAACAGGGTGATGCTGACCAGCCCTGGGTGGTCAGTGGCCGACGCTTGTTCAGGCGGGACATCTGGGTCCATTGCCTGAATGAGATCGAGCCGCTACGTCTACGGCTAGCAGCATGCACCCTAAGACTGCACCAGAGGTGGATTGATGAGGTGGAGCCTCAAGGTATTGGAAAGAAGACCCGCGGGAAGGCGAAGATGGTGGACTGGAGGACGCGCTTCCCGGAGCAGTATGCAGACTGGCAGCGGGGCGGCCAGTTGGTACAGTCCGACACCACAGACAGCTCTGCATACCTCCGACGGTTCTAGGAGGAGTATGGCGCTCGCGGCTTCATGAGGCCAGAGAGGGTATGCACTTCTAAACTTGAATTTCTTTTAAACATGATTCGTAGAATATTCTAACAAATTGTGCATGTAGGATGGACGAGATTCCCTCATCGACCAGTTGCAGGGGCAGCTGGCGAGCACAGAGGTGCAGCTGGCCGAGGCGCGGACGACCCTTGAGACTCTAGTAAGTTAAGGGAACACTCACCTTTGCCTTATTTTACTCACCATACGCTGACTTGTATTTCTTGTTCATTGCAGCGTACTGCTCAGGCGACTGCGGAGCACACAGATGCTGGAAGTGCCTCAACTAGCAGGGGCGTTCCGGGTCTGGAGGTAGCCTCCCTCCAGGAGCAGTTGTCTGCTGCAGTGGCACGTGCCGAGTGCGCGGAGCGAGACCTGCTGGCACGAGTAAGTATTTTAATTTAGATACATGCTTGAATTGCTTTTATACTTACCTGTGGTCGTTCCTTATGCAGACTGACGAGCTCCAGAGTGCCTTGGCCCGCGAGACGAGTATCGTCACTGAGTTGACGGAGCAGTCTCGCCAGCTGTCCGAGCTGCGGTCTTAGTTGACCCAGTCGGACACAGACCTTCCTCGCGATGTTCTCGAGCTGCGGGAGACACTCACTCTGGAGCGTCGTGACTTGGAGAGACAGCAGGATTGCTGGGAGCAGGAGCAGGAGCGCTGGGAGCTAGACCGTGAGCGCCTGATCCAGCAGTCGGTAGAGGCACGCACGAGCCAGGGAGTCGCAGATCGCCTATTGAAGGCAGCCGAGGAGCGGTACCGACGTGGGCGGGATCGTCCTTGCAGCAGGGGCGTGCCAGTGCCTATTCTGAGAGCATTCTTGCGACGTCCTCTCAGCACGAGAGGAATGTCCAGGATGCTGTTGCGGCTCAGCGGTGGACCGGTTCACGGGCACCCATGAGGCCCCCTGCCTTGCCTACTGTTGCGGACCAGGGCGAGGCAGAGAGTAGCCGTCGTGTGGGACCTGCAGAGGGAGGTGACGAGACTCAGACTGCTTCACCATGAGACTGTACTTTTACCTTTTGATGATGTTGTGCCTAGTGAGGCATTTTATGATGTACTCGAGACCGGCTCCCGCTTTTGCCGCATATATATACATGTGCATCTTCTGTTTTCTGTATCCCTGCACTTGAGATGTATTTGAACAAGCAAATTAAATATCCGTTCTGACCCAGCCCCTTGCACATAAATACTGTTTGACTTTATGAATTTGTCAAGGGCTGAGCCTTTATCAAAATAAGGCAGAAGACAGAAATATAACTTAATTAACATATGACGGATGCTAAAAGGAAAGCGATGTGTTAATTTGCAAGATGTATGTATAGAGGAGGATATACAAAAGTGTATTTTGAAAACTCTGTTTGGAAAAAGATTTTTCTTTAGATTTGGAATATATGATTTTTTTGGATTTTTAGAATATTCGATTTTTTGGGAGTTTTGGAATATTTGATTTTTTTTTAGTTTTGGAATATTCGATTTTTTTTTTAGTTTTGGAATATTCGATTTTTTTTTTAGTTTTGGAATATTCGATTTTTTTTAATATGCGATTTTTACGTGGAACATTGACCCTCCAATGACTTAGTTGCCATTGAGAATTTATTGACTGTTCTTGGGTGTTTTAGGCATGGATCAGACGTGCTTTAAAAGGTGCCTCGACTTGAGATGGCTTTTGGCGACGTCTTCTTTAGTTGATCATTGCCTTGCCTAGATGTTAAGATATATCCTGGGGGGGAGAAGGGAAGAATTTTTAGAAAGTCTGCCAGTAGTCCGGGTAACCGGGGTGACACTCAATCCTTTGTTCTCATTCTCAGTAAGGTTTGGCTTTGTTCTTGGCATTTGGGGGGGGGGGGGGGGGGGTTAGCATGCGTACGACCGGGTCCATTTGGATCTCCGCGGAGACTTTGCCACTCTTGACATGCTTTTTCATTTGATTTGGCCTGTTTTGGCTCTTGTGAGTTGGGATTTGGATTTTCATTGATCCTTTTCTTTTCTCCCCTTTTGCCTTGGCATATCCTTTTGAGTTTTGGACAATTTCATGATGTCAATCCCACAGGTCTTTCTTTCTACTGGAGGACCGAGTAGGAAAGAAAATGGATATTGTCTTAGGTCATTGGTTTGGCATTGACTTTCCTTAGATTCTGTACTTCTAGCTTCCACAAGTAGGCGTGTAAGTGTGTGGATGTCGTTTCCTCTGACTAATCCACCAAGAACAAGAAAATAAATTAAGAATGGAACTTTTTCATTTCAGGGTTTGTGTTCCACGTAAAGTCTGAATAAACAACTAAGGGTAGTATCTTTTAAGATGAAGCCAATTCCAAGGATAAGAAAGTTCTTCACCTTCTGCATTTACAAGCCTATATGCGTTACCTGGGTATGCCACTTTTACAACATATGGCCCTTCCCAATTTGGCTGGAATTTTGATATGGGACCACCGGTTTTATGAAAATCCTTTTGACGACCATTTCACCGACTTTAAAATTTTCTCAATGACTCTCTTTTGGTAAAAACATGTGAGTTTATTTTGATACGCTCTTGTGTGCTCGGCGGCAATCAATCTCCTCTCATCTAAGAGTTCCAGTTGTGCTAGGAGCGATTCGTGTCGCTCGTCGACAAACAATTCCTTGTCAAGCTGGATTCTTAGCGAGGGGATGAGAATCTCATATGGTACTACTGCCTCCATTCCGTAAGTAAGAGCAAACGGTGTCTGCCCTGTAGGGGTACGGATTGAAGTGCGGTAGGCCCATATAGCTTCCACAAGTTTTTCTGGCCAATCCGAGAATTTATTAACCTCACATGTTTTCTTGATGATTTTAATCAAAGTCTTGTTTGTGGCCTCTGCCTGGCCATTGTCTTGCGGATAATAAGGGGATGAATGATGCAATGCAATTTTATACCTGTTGCAGAGATCACGGAGCTCTCGAGAGATGAACTGGGGTCCATTGTCAGTGACCACGGCGTCTGGGATGCCAAACCTAGTGATGATGTTCTTCATGACAAATTTGCAAATGGTTGTTGCTTTGATTTCTGCATAAGCTTCAGCTTCTGCCCACTTGGTGAAGTATTCTGTTGCTGTAAGAATAAAAGATTTGGTTTTGGTTTTGGAATTAGGATCACCAAGAGGGCCAATGATATCGAAAGCCCACATGGCAAAAGGCCGTGGTGAGGATATCGGGTGGAGTGAAGAGGGTAGAGCATGAATTTTGTCGGCGTGCAATTGACATTTGACACACCGGCGAACAAAGATAGAACAATCCTCTTCCAAAGTGGGCCAGTAAAAGCCTTGCCTAAGGATTTTTTTAGCAAGCATTTGGCTATTTACATGGCCTCCACAAACACCCGAATGGGCTTCTCTAACAACCTTTGGAGCTTCATCTTCATCTAGGCATCTGAGCAAAACCCCGGAGAATCCCCTTTTATAGAGGGAATTTCCAACCATCGTGTATTTCTAAGATAGCCTCCTTATAGTTTTCTTCTCTTCAGATGTGGCTTCTAAAGGATAAGATTGATCTTTGCAATATTTGGCTATCTCATAATACCATGGCTTCTCCTCGTCTTCCAATTCTTCTTCTAGCTTTAACAACATGATCTCTTTTTTGCTCCTCCTTTCAGCAATATGGGATACCTTTTCCTTAATCCAGAGGAACATAGGATCTAAGATAAAGGGAATGTGACGGCGTTCGATTTGAATGCTGTCATGATCCCCAGGATAGCACATATTCATGGTTGCGCCAACTGTGGCGAGGGCATCGGCTAAGAGATTCTGATGACGAGGAACATGGATAAAAATCAGCTCAGAGAATAGCTTGGCATAAGTTGAGGCAAATTCTTGATATGACTTGAGCTTAGGATCATGAGTGTGATATTTGGTAAGCACCTGACGAAGAATCAGTTGGCTATCACCTACAATCCGTAGGTGTGTCACATCATAGAAGTGGGCGAGCTCCAAACCAGCTAACAAAGCTTCATACTCAGCGATGTTGTTGGTAGCAGGAAAGTTTAATTTGCAAGCTCGGGAGATGGTGACACCTTCAGGTGACATCAGGACCACCCCAATACCTTTTCCAAAGGAATTTAAGGCCCCGTCAAAATATAATGTCCAAAAAAGATTGGGTTGATTGAGGGACATTAACTGTTCATCCGGGAATTCTGAACGAACGGGATCAGTTTGAGGAATAGGGTGATGAGCAAGGTGTTCGGCTATTACGTAGCCTTTAATGGACTTCTGCTGAATGTAAATGATTTTGAACTGGGAGAGAAAGCTTTGCCAGCGTGCTAACCTGTCAGTAAGGACAGATTTCTCAAGCAGGAATTTGATGGGGTTCATTCGAGCGATGAGGTGGACTGTATGTGCAAGAAAATAGTGCTTTAATTTCTGCACAACCCATACGAGCGCTACACAGGTCTTTTCCATTGTATTGTACTTCTGCTCGCATGGGTTGAGAATTTTAGACAAGTAGTAAGCTGCCCTTTCCTTACCTTCTTCATCCACCTGTGTTAGAACAGCTCCCACTGAATCTTCTAGAACAGAAACATAGAGAATGAGCGGCTTGCCTGGTGTAGGTGGCCTTAGGACAGAATGATTAGTTAAATAATCCTTAAGTTCGTCGAAAGCTGCCTAACACTTCTCATCCCAACAAAATTCAACTCCCGGCTTAGTGAGGTCATAGAAGGGCCTACACCTTTGTGAATGTTGGGAGATGAATCGACGGATAAACTGCAACCTCTCGATTAATCCTCGAACTTCTTTTAGATTCTTGGGAGGAAGCATCTCTTTTATTGCCTTTGCTTTGTTGGGATCAATTTCTATGCCTCTTTTGCTCACAATAAATCCTAAGAGTCTTCCTGCTGATACACCGAATACACACTTTTTGGGGTTCATTCTTAAATGGTATTCTCTGGCCCTTTGCAAAACTTTAATTAAAACCCCAGCATGCTCAGCTGTTGACCTTGACTTCACCACCAAATCATCAACATATACCTCAACAAAAGATGTGGATCATGTCATGAAAAATGGCCATCATAGCTCTCTGGTAAGTGGCACTGGCATTCTTGAGCTCGAATGGCATGACCACAAAACAATAAGTTCCCCAAGGCGTGGTGAAAGAAGTCTTGTCCTGATCTTCCTCAGCCAACTTGATCTGATTATATCCTGAGAAGCCATCCATAAACGAGAGGGTCTCATACCCGGCTGTATTATCGACAAGGACATCAAGGTGGGGCAATGGGAAATCATCTTTAGGGCATGCGCGATTGAGATCCCAGAAATCAATACAAATTCTGACCTTTCCATCCTTCTTAATAATCGGGACAATGTTTGCCACCCAATTTGGATAAAGTATGACTTTAATGAACTTGACTTTATGGAGTCTATCAATTTCATCTTTAATTCTTAAAGCCATCTGAGGGTGAAAACGTCTCAACCGCTGCTTAATTGCGATGGACCCTGGCTTGAGAGTGAGATGATGCTCTACTAATGCAGGATCCAAGCCGGGCATATCCTCATAGCTCCATGCAAATATGTCCTCATATTCCCTGAGAACCTCTACAATCGCCTCTTCTTCAGCAAGTGATAGATTACTGCTGATGAGGACAGTCTTGGGATCTTCTTCGGTTCCCAGATTGATTTCTTTAGTGATTTCCTGCACAGCTGCTGACGGTTCATCAAACCTTCTCAACCCACTTGCGAACGCGTCAGCTTCATCCTCGAATTCTTCATCGCCTTCCTTGATTGGGTCATTATCATCAATGATTTCATAGACCCCAAACCCATCATCGACGAAGCATGCTGACTGATCATATTCCCAGTCCGGTAATTGCATTGGGCTCTCCATGAATTCTGGGATGGCTAAACATGCTCGGCACTAATGGGCTAGGGTGGCTAGATAACGGTGAGGAATCCTTCTCCCTTTAGGCTTCTTCTCAGAACCTACCCTTAGCTTATTAACTTCTTGACTTATCTTATCTACAGCAGAAGGAAAAGACGACTCCTCGGAAAGAGAAACTAAAGGAGAATTCACAGAAAGTGGGACAAAACAAGCAGAACTTTGCAAAGGAAATTTATTAAAAGGACTGGAAGAAGTCCCTGACTCGCGGGTGAGTGGAGGAGACTGTACAGGGAAAGAAGAAGTAGAAGTAGCATCCCGCAAATGGGAATTAGGGAAAGCAGTAAAGGAGTCATTCTCTGAGGGAGAATTCACAACGACATTCCCCTGGGAGGGAAATGGATTATGGAAAGCAGTAAATGCCCCTTCTGTAGAAGGGAGCGGTGGCCTGGTCTGATAACCCGGGAAAGGCGATTGACTGGTCAAAGCACAGTCAAGATTGAGGAAAGAAGTTTCCTCGAAAGAGATGGCAGGGTCATCCATCGTAAGATCCCCCCCCCCCCCCCCCCAAAAAAAATTCCCCTTCTCCCCGTGTGGGAGGGAAGAAAAGGAATGAGAACACTTGAGCTGTTTAGAAAACGAGAGGTGAAAGCGGAAGCAATGCTCTGAAAGGAAAGGAAATGAGAGAGTTTCTCAAAGGAGGCAGAATGTGCTAAAAGAAATCATGGTGGGCGTAGTGCATATGAGAAAGGAAGAGGACGCATTGTTGATGGAGTAGAGATGTGGCGTAAATGAAATGGCCAACCCAAAAAAGCTCAACTGCGTTCAAGGAGGTCTGAACGATATCGTCAGACGGGAGATCTGCGAGGAGATGGTAGATTCAGAAGACTCTGAGAGGGAGGAAGTGGTTACCTGCTCCTGGGCTTGTAAGGAAATTGAAAAGTGGGGCATCAGTGTCCGCGGAATGCTTAAGGAAGACAAAAGGGGTCCTGCTATGGCTTGCAGGAGGGAAGGCGCAACACTCGAAGAAAAAATAAAAAGTGTATGTACAATGGCTGGAAGAGGAGTGGGGGTAGATATTATGACACCTGGAATCGAAGATAGGGTGGGCATGATACCCGAAATGGGATGTACAGTAGGTACAATAACTGAAATAGAGGTAAAAACGGGTGCGATGCCCGAAGCAGAATTAAAAGCGGATGCGATATCCGAAGCAGGAGATAAAGTGGGTGCGGAGCCCGAAGCAGAATTTAAAGTGGGCGGAATGCCCAAAGCAGAAAGTAAAATAGGCGCGATGCCTAGAGCAGAATCAAAAGCGGGTGCAATATCTAAAGCAGAAGATAAAGTGGGCACGAGGCCCAAAGCAGAATTAAAAGGAGCTGAAATATTTAAGACAGGAAATAGGATGGGCGCGATGCCCGGAGCAGAAGTAAAATTGGGCGCGATGCCCGGGTCTGCAATGGGTATCGCAGAAATTGAATTTGAAATGGTGCCTGAGCCTGCCTCGGCTGTTCACAGGCCGATACGAGAAATTGACAGCTGATGTGTATCTAATAATTCAAACAAATGGCACAAGGAATCAGTGAGATCACTCATGTCAAACCATCTGTTCCATTCTAATTCAAACTTCCCAAGCTTGGCCCGCTTGGATGATTTATGATTATCGGCTGCCCGAAAAACATCTCGTGATGAACAACATAATGGCTCAGTTGTGGCAGCTGGTGCTTGCTCATCGCCTGGTTGTAATGGGCCTTTCTTGAAATGATTATATAAAGTCCAAGTAAGATAAGGCATCGGCTGCTTCTTGGACTTTCTCGGCTGATAGCCCAATCCTGCCCTGACTCTTCTTTTGAAGGCTTTCACAAAGTCTGTTCTGCCTTGCTGCTGTGCACCCAAACCTTTGCCCGGCTGGTACCCCATCTGCTTCATCATGTGCAAACCCTTCTTCGTGATGATCTTGCTTCCATCGGCAGTCTCAATAGGCAGACTGCTCGGGCCCAGATATTTGCCTAATATGCCTTGAACTGACATTAGTGGTTGGTTGCTGGGCCAGATGGTAGGAGCTGAACTGCTTGACATATCCTCTATCTCTGCAGTCGTGGGTTTGCTGATGACTTTAATAACACGGCCCTTGTATGGGAATTTTAAACATTGGTGAACTGTTGATATGACAGCACCAAGGGCCTGAACAAATGGTCTGCCCAAAATGATACAGAAACTTGGGTCCATATCTAGAACATGGAAGTCCATCTCTGTAGCAGACGGGCCCAATTCAATCCTTAATGTGACGACCCCTTTTGGTGTCCTACTGGAGTTGTCGTAGGCCGTGACGATAATGACAGCGGGTCGGATTGCTTGAACTGGAATCCCACAAAGATCTAATGTGTTGGGTGACACAACATTAACGGATGCTCCAGAATCTACCAAACATCGAGCCACACGGACGCCATTGATATTCACTGTAAGGCACAGGGCATACCGTTGTGACTCGACTGGTGCCAGTTCATTCTCGTGAAACATGATTGCCGTATGCAAGCTTGCTGGAGTTAGCACTGTACTGATCTGGTTGACCGGCAAATCTTCATTAACCATCACCTTCTGCAGATATTGCATGAGAGCTTCTTGATGATCTCTTAATTAACTCCAAGATGGATATCCTGGCTGGAGTTCTATCTAAATGCTTTAGCAAGTCATATTGGGTCCCTGAAACTGATTCTTCTGGTAGCACTTCTTCTTCTTCTTGGGATGGCAACATCTGCTCTTGCTGCTGGGGAAAAACTCTGTTAAACATACGCCCACTGCGGAGCACCATGGCAGGCTTTGAATGGCTTGCCGATGTAGATGCCACATCCGGCTGAGTGGAAGTAGACTGTGAGATGGAAGGTTGGTTGCTAAATATCTGGTGCGGCAGTTGAAAGTCTGTCGCACTCTGGGAGGTGGTAGGAGTGGTAGCGGTAGTAGTGCGGGGAAAAGGGGCTCGATGATTAGGATTGATAAAGGGTATAGTGGAAGGCATATGGGGAGGTGGCGGGTTTGGTAAGGTTGATTGTGAAGCGGAATAAACAGGAGAGGGATTATTTGGCTGTGGCGGTACAGATGCGCGTAAAAACGGAGCTGATGGGTTTGTAGATGGAGCGGGTGTAGTAGTGGAAGGTTGGGATGCGAGCGGAGGTTAGTGGTGCGAGTGGAAGAAACATAATGAGCGGGGATACGTAGGAAGGAGGGTAACGGATTGTCGGGGTTAGGTGCGCGGATAAAAGGTGGTAAAATAAAAGATGGCTAGGTGGATGGAGTAGATGTAGAGGCTACTTCCGCGGGCCGGGGATGACCCGTAAAGGCACTGAGTTGTGCATTCGGGGCTCGATGCTCCGACAGTGGGTTTTGTACAATCCCCATGCTTGCTGGCTGCTGCTGCTGAGTTGCTATTGTTGTGTGTTGTTGATGTTGTTGGCCTTGCTGTTGCTGGCCTTGTCTAGCTGGCCTCCTTGTCTTCATGTCAGTGATGTATTTCCTCATTTCTACCCAATCAATGCCTCCACCTTCACTTAAGTTGTGAATATAGTCCTTGAAGTGGAAGCATTCTTCCAGTGTATGGCCTGGCCCTCGGTAGAATTCACAGTACCGAGTGGTATCAATATTGGGAGGCATTGTAGCCTTTCCCTTGGAAATGTAAGTGCACTGGTAGCCATAAGTGCATTAAAAACATCGGGTAGAGTCTCTGGCAGCTGAGGGTAGTGGGTTCTTCTTGGGCTAGGTGAAGGTCGAAGCTGTGAAGGATCATAAGTGCGCGGAGGAGGTACCTGGTTGAACTGGGGAGGTGGTTGAGGAGGCTGCTGAGGCTGGTAGTGAGGAGGTGCGGGCTGATATTGTGGTTGCTGAAATTGTGGACGCTGAGGTGCCTGAAACTGGGGTTGCTGGGGCGGTTGGTAATAAAATGGTTGTTGTGGCTGTTGTGGAGGTGGCGATGGCCCTCTAAACATGAATTGGATGTTTGGCCTAAAAGCTGGTGCTTGAGGTTATTGTGCTATGGGGTTATAGGGTGAACGATGAAAGGGAGGGTTTGGACCGCCAAATGCACTCACCTGTTCATTATGAATAACGCCCTCAGTAGTAGGACCCCCTGTGGGGGTACCAATAGCCTTCTTGACCACCCGGGCCTTGGGCTCAAACATGGCCACTATGGGAGAGTCTTTCAGCTGAGTCTGGATGTATCTGGCTCTTTCATACAACTCTTCCACGGTGGTCAACTTGTTCATGGCCAAAATGTGTCTGAATTGCGGAGTGGCATTTGTTGTGATCATTTTTACTTGCTTTGATTCAGACATGGGATCTTTTAATTTTTCGGCCAGGAGCCTCCATTTATCAGCAAAATGGACAAAATCTTCATCTGCCTTCATTTTCTCGGCCATCAAGTCAGTGATCGAGAGCACCAGACCAACTCTATCTTTGTACCTCCTCAAAAATTTCCTCTGTAGTGCCTCAAAATTCTCGGCATCCGTAGGATCCAGAGAGTAAAACCAGTCTAAGGCAGGCCCGTCCAGGGATCGACGGAAAAGAAAAGCAAGGGCACGGTTATCATCCTGCCAAAAGGAAGACTCGTACATGAATTCTTTAATATGTACAAATGGATTGCCGGTGCCATTATAGCGGCGATATACCGGCATCTCCAAAGGAGGGAGGTGAAAGACTGGCATAGAAGGGAGTGCTAGTTCAAATGAATCGTTAGGGACAGATGCCCTTTTCAAATCTCTTTCTAGCCTATTGACCTTAGCTAGAAGAGTTTGGGCAATTTGATTAGCGGAGGGTTGGGGTGCACCCGAAGGAATATTCACCTGAGAGGGATACTGGAGAGGAGCACCGGCGTACACAAGACCATGGGTCGGAACCCGAGGTTGATATGTAGGTCGTGCCACGTCAGTAGTTGTATGACGCCTCTCTTCAGGACTATGATAACGGGAATGAATAACAGAGTGTGCTCGAGAAAGGGCGGGTGAAATTCATCCCATCGGGTCACGAACAGATTCAATTCGGACTCCCGTGTTCGGGTGGTTGAACGGATCTGGATTGGCGAGAGACTTCCCCCTGAGGGCAGCTTGAACCTCCTGAAACTGAGGAGCTTGAAGGTTCTGTAGCATATCCACAAGCTGAGACAAATTAATTGAAGCTTAGGGATCGTCAGGATCACGCCTCTGAGAAACTTGGGGAAGCTGAGGAGCTTGGGTGTCCACCACATGAACATGTGGGTTGGACGGATCAACTTGGAGGTGCTGACCGGAGCCATACACTTCCTCATACAGACCATCATCATGACCCACATTTTCGTATTCGGCCATCGAGAGAGATCGACCGGAACGAAGTTGCATGCGGGATGATTCAGGTGAAATATAGCAAACAACTACTCACAGCAATTTGAGAGAAGAGATTGACAATTTTTAATTCACACACTTGATGATTACGTCCACTTGAATATTCAATAAAGCTTAGTGTGGATTTAATTATCAATGTGTGTCACTCAATAGGAAGAGCTTTAGCAGTATGTGGGATGACAACTTCGGGCTCTTCTAAAACAGTTTACTTTCCGCGCAAAAGGAAAATCTAACCCGGGTCACCGGAGATAGGTACAACCAGCTCGGTTCGCCATGAGGGAATCCACGTGGTACGGAGACTTACGGAGGTCTCAATGAGAATTCTCTTGCCAGATGGGACGGAATGCCCAAAAGGGAGATAGTTCTCACCGAGAGAGGTGTGTGGATCCTAAGGTAAGGAGAGAAGGAGGCCTCTCAACCGATGATATGCGCTGCAAATGCGAGAAAGTAAACAAGGCAGACAGATCAACCTTCTGTGACAGGTTTAAAATCGTGTCCACTATAGTGGTCGCCAATTCAGAATCGCGTCCTTTCTGTCAGCCGCAGATCTGACAGCTCGCGAAAGCTGTAAGAGCCGAAGCGACTCCCTCAGGACTCCGTCACAAAAAGGCGTCAGCAATGTCCGCCGCACAACAAACACAAAATCGCGTCGACTGCTATGGACGCGTATCTAAACAGTGCTCAGTAGAACGAAAAAATTGCAAGCCATGAGCAGGTAAGGAGGGTTTGCTTCAGTTGAAAAGGGGGGGATATGAGGATTGAAAGTTTTCTCAAATAAACTGAAATAGATAAGGTGAAACTATAGCATGCATTTTTTATTTAATTTTTATTTATGAGTTTATACCTATGTATTTAAACTAAGCTTAATTTCTATGCCAGAAGGTGCAAATAAGACATAAAGATAACTAAGGAAGAAAATGGCAACAAACTAAAGGAAAACCACGTGGGGTGTCAAAAGAGGCAAACGCGAGTGCCAGATGAGGTAACCGAGCCAAAATAAAGAAGGACTGTGATCGCCAAAATGTAGACGCTATTTCTCGCTCCCCCCACCCTTTTTAGGAGGGGACGAAAAATGGGGTCCCACGGAATCGGGAAATTAACAACAAGAGTGAGATGACCGTGATCGCCAGGTGCGCGAAGGGCACCGAATGGAAAGGACTACGAGGCGAAAAGGAGGAGGGTTCGTACCTTCTTCTTTGCCCGTAGTAAAAGTGCGGGATGCGGTGGTACGTGGGTCCTCCTTCCTCCTTCCATCAGCCGGCCGGTAAAGGAGATTTGGCTCGTACGGTTACCTTGCAAAAGAAAAGACGACAGGCAAACAGACGAAAGATGGATTAGACTACGCGGTGCAGTAAATGTAAACACAAAGGACTAAACGAAAGGACATTAAAAGGGCATTAACACACCTTTTGGGGGTGACGTTAAACCCCTAAAGATAGGTAGAATAACAAATGATGTGCGTGTGTGGTACAGTACGATGCATGCACTAAATAAAAGACAGAATGAAAGGGAGAGAGAAAAGAAGGGGGGGCGGCGGTGGCCGTTGCTCCTGGATTGGCACGACAGTAGCGCTACTTCGCGTGGCTCCCGGTGGGGGTGGTGGGTCCTTCTCCGCTCCAGAACTCGCTTCTAGAACAGTAGAACCTCTGAGAAACGGGGAATTGAAAGTCTGGAAGTCGAGGCGTCGATTCGGCAGGGCTTCGCCACTCTGGGGATTTTCTCTCTCTCTCTCTCTCTCTCTCTTCTCTGAAAACACAGGTCTGTATATATAGACAAATCTAGATTGAATCGCGTCCATTAGAGCGGACGTTTTTAAAGACTTAACCGTGTCGGCTATGATTGCCGCAATTCAAAGTCGGCCTGATGTCCCATCAAGTTGTCAAAATCATGATGATTACGGTGCGCGATAATGTTAATAATCACGTCTGCTTTGTAGGATCGAATAGGTGGATGAATCAGATCTAGAAGGGGGGGTTGAATAGATCTGACACCAATTAATGCGGAAGCTTAAGCAATTCAAAATTACTTCGAATCAGAGATCAATTCACCTAAACAATTTACTGATCTGAAGTGTGGGTGTGTAGATTGTGTGTGATTAATGTGTGTGAGAAAATCAATTAGAAGTGTGAACGAAATCCCTATGCATGCATCTAGCGCAATACAAAGTCAAACCACAATTCAAACCACTGCACAGAGGATTTTTAGGTGGTTCGGAAATCACCTCTAGTGATTCCTACGTCCACCCCTCACACAGTGAGGCCACACTACTCAAAACCTTGAGTACAACACACACTGAAGCACGACGACTCCAAACAACCTTGAGCACGACGGCTCAACACACAACCTTGAGTTCAACGACTCACAAACTGAGCGCGACGGCTCAAACAACAACTGGAGTACGACGACTCCAAATTGAACACGACGACTCAAACCACACAGTGAGTGCGATGACTCACAAACCAGAGCTCGACGGCTCACAGTACAAAAGCTAGATCAAACACAAAAGAGATCAGATCCTCTAGCAATGATCTGATTCAAGACAGTTTCGTACACAGAAATTTGTGCAGAACTTCATGCACAAATCTCATTGACAAAATAAGGAAGAACAAACTTAGAAATGAGACAAATAGATGTAGAATGAGTGTTCTTCGATGAAGAGGCCTTGCAGACACTTGAATTGAGGAGCCTTGATGGAAATCGATGGAGATTCTCCTCAATTGGCGATGCTCTGCTTTGATGGCATCTGAAATGCCAGAAATCCTTCTTCTCCTGCGCCTCTTCAGTTAGATCTGCTCCCTTGCCTTGCACATCAACCTTCTCTCCAGGGATTCCCCTTGATTCCCACGTCCTTCCTCTTGAAAGGATGGCTTGCAGCTTCTGGAGATGGAGACAGATCTGGAAAGCCCCCTTTGGCCGCCAAAAGGCTTCTTCTGGAAGTGTATGGGCTCTCTTGCCTTTAGGGTACAAGGAACATGGGTATTTATAGCCCCATATGTCCATAAAGTGACTTGGGGTGCATGGGCATGGAAACCTAGGTCAAATCCCCTAATTCCCAAGCAGTCACGTGTCCAGACAAAATCACGATTTTGAGTTTCAGCCGGAGTGTGTCGACACCACCAGGGAGTGTGTCGACACATTGTCCCATTTCTGCAAAACTGTTCTTCTGGGAACTGAGACTAGTGTCGACACTGCCTGGGACTGTGTCGACACTGTCTGGGACTGTGTCGACACACTGTCCCAGTCAGGCAACTGGGTCTTCTGGAGATTGGGACTAGTGTCGACACTGCCTGGGACTATGTCGACACTACCATGACAAAATCTGGATATTCCTGAAAATTTAACACATAAGCCATTAGTACAAGATATTATCATTAAAATATAAGATATTAAACATCAAAAACATGTTGTTTGAACATTAACATGTTCCACCCATTAAGCATTGAAATCACAACATGTCATCATCACAATCAAAGTATGTCATCATTAAAATCACAATATGTCATCATCAAAATCAAAGTATGAGTGATGTTCATTGGTCATCATTAAAATACAATTTTAGGAAATTCCAAAACACACTCAACCCAACAATCTCCCCCTTTTTTGATGATGACAAAATACATGCACAATCTCCCAATATCTTGACTCCCTTGACTACAATAACTCTCCCTTTGACCATATACACCCTTTGACCTTTCTCCCCTAGAGACCTTTCTCCTTTAAAGAACTTTCTCCCCTTTGAATTTTCTCCCACTAGAGACCTTTCTCCCCCTTTTTGACAGCATCAAAAAGATATACAAGAGAGAGAAACAATGATGGTTGGAGACCAAGAAATGAAATGGAGTAAGGAATGGTCAGGAATGATCAAAATAAATGAGACAAAGTGATATTGACATATGAGAGAAATTATTGTGTGTTTTGTTATTGTGCAACAAAGTTTAATCACAAAGACACACTCATCACAAGGTAGTGCAAGATATAATGATCTGAATGCAGTTAAAATTATGATGCAAATGTGAAGTAAAGTGACCTATATGAGTGAGCAGAAGTATTTAACAAGGATGTTAGGAGCTTTAAGTTTAACACAATGTAGAATAATAGGTCTAAACTCAGTAAACATAAACTTTATTAAGGTCTTAAGCTTTTCTATCATGTCTTTTTAATTTTCTTTCAATTTTAGTTGGGAAAGAATACAAGAATAAATTAGTTAAATCTCACTTTTCAGTGCAAGAGATCACATTGATCAGATGCAAGATCTCCTGATTACTCAGTGGTTTAACTTTCATTATCTTATACAGAGTTGAAAATTTGATTTCCACTTTTTGACGCGAAACAAATCACTTATTAGGTGAAAAGATCCGGTTACTCAGTGGTTCAAGAATTTGCATTGCTCTGTTTGTATCTTTCCAGATTGATCATTTTTCTTTTGATGTTTTACAGGAATATGTTTGCTTTGACCAGACAAGACATGACTACGAATTTAGAAAAATTATTCTTAACAAGTGGTAAAAATAAAGCTTAAACATACACAAGTGAAATATTAAAGCCACTCATGTGCCTATAATGATGTTTTGCAAATCATTTTAAAAACATTCAGTATTAAGATTGCTTAACCTTGAAATGATAATGAATCTTTGAAATTAAACTAAATGCATAATGAGTTTAGTTTCAATGTCTTAATTCTCTCATAAGAAAATAGCACAATGACACAAACATTCTGATGATTTTAGGGTTCAAGATAGACAAGTAAAGTCAAGGAATGTGACAATGACTCCCCCTTTCATGTATCTCCCCTTCACAAGGTGAACATGAGGATTATTGAAGAAATATGAATGGAATCAAGTGTAAATAGAAAGAGCAAGAATGTTTTATTGAAAGACAATGATTCCCCCTCAACAATTGCATATAAGACTCTTGATACTTGGCGGAGACATATACTCACGCATAGTGAAAGTGTCCAGACAAGCCTGACTTGTCTTTCTTCAAATCACCATTTGATATACCAAGAATGCCAATGCAATGTGAGAGTGAGGAATTCATTTGCAAGAACATTTGTCAACAAACTGAATGGGAGTTGATGATAAGTCAGATATGAAAGAATATTTCTCCAGCATTTCACTCAAAGATTCTTTTGACTTACACCCCCATAAGATATGCATGAAATTCATTGCATTTTCAAGAACATTTTTGCACTTTTTCAAATTTACTCCCCCTTAATATGTGCATGGAATGAAAAAGCTAGTAAGCAATTCACACATGATTATGCACACCATTAGCTTTAAGCATAACATGACTTTTGGTACTTGGCGGAGTATTTTACTCACGCATAATGAAAGTTTCCAAACAAGCATAACTTGTTTTTCCACATGTCATCATTTGATATAACAAAAAGTCAAAGCAGTTGATATGCACACAGAATCATAGGCACAGTTAAGCAAGCATGATAACACAAACATGATTCCAAATGTTAAAACACAAAGTTATTATTGGGAGTAGCATCAGAACACATTTTTCATTCTTCAGATAAAATATCAAACATCATTTCAATTCAGGCAATTCAAATTTGAAATGATAAAGAAGTTTTACCTGAATGGACTTCAATTACTTTTCAAAGATTTTACCTGTGTTTATTTCTTGCCTTGCACAACCAATATCTTGAATCCATTTACAATGTATGGCTGCAAGACTCCTCAGCTTGCTGATCAAGCTGGTTTTGGGACCCACACTTGCTTGGGTCCTGCAATGAAATCAATGTTAGAGTGCAATAAAGATTTTTGAATCCAAAATGATTTTATTTTTGGTATAGATGTATTTCTTTCATTGATAGAACTATGAGCAGAATTAGTTCCAAATTTTCTTTTTGCCTTGCTCAATGCATCTATGTTTTCATGAAATGTTCAATTTATATTCACATGGAGTTTCTGAGCATTTTCAACAAAATCATGATTCTTAGTTACATGTGAATGATGTGAAAATTTTTGCAAGTAATTCAAGCTAAAATCATCATGGAAGAAATGAAATAAACAAGCAATCATGTTTCAATGACAACCATTTTTTTTTTTTATTTTTAAAATTAATGACTCTTACACAAGGAAGATCATTGGTACTTGGCGGAGGTAATTCCTCACACATAATGATAGTTTCCAGACAAACATGGCTTGTCCTTCCACAGTTCACCATTTGATATACCAATTGATCTTTGCATAAGAGTCCCAATTGATTTCAGTTTTTATTTAGCAGGGAATCTCTCAGAAGTATTTACCTGGCAAGATTTTCATTTTCTTTCATTCTCTTCACTTACTTTCCTTGTAGCCTTAGTCATGAAGCCTTTATTTTGAGATTGGCTACAAGGATCCCTGCATCCAGCATTCAAGCAGCACATTTTAGAACCCAAACTTGTTTGGGTCCTAAGGATCTTCCATGAATTTGCAACAATGATTTTTGAATCCAAAAGGATTTGATATTGGGTGCATTTTTCTGAAGACTAGAAACACTGGAATCTTGGTTTCTAATCTTAGAACTATTGGTATAGAATGCACCACTGACATACTGAACATTTTGTTTTCTATTTTTCAGATTTTTATCATTGAGATTTTTAACATGGAATTCAGAAGAGATCTTTTGTGCAACAGTTCTTTTTTCATGTACATAGAATTTCTGAGTGTTTTCAGCATGAACATGATCTTTATTCTTATGTACATTGACATGAAACATGGGAGCATGCACAAGATTATCAATTCTATGTCAACATTCCTTAGAAGTATGCCCAAATTTATGACATGTGAAGCATTGAACTGATTTGACATATTTACGGAAATGTTGATCTCTATTCCAATAATGTTTGGCAAGATGACCAGGTTTATTACAGTTAAAGCAAATGAGATCATTTCTTACCTGGTACTTACCTTGGCATGTATGCATTTGCTGGAATCTCCTTTTCATGTGAGGAGGCTTACCATGAAGAGAAGGAGGTACCTTTTGGTGGCTCTTGGCATGATGTGAATTTGGAACTTGCCTTGGTGCTTTTTGGACCGATGGAGGAAGTAGATAAATCATCTTGACAGTAGCATTCTTCTTTTTCTCTGTCTGTTTCTGAACAAGAACTTTCACTAGTTTTTCATTAGAATTAGTAGAGTTCTTGTTCGCAGCAGCTTTAACAAATGTTAATTTGTTTTATTTTCATTTTTCTTATCTCTCACAGAAGCAAGACTTGTGTTTTAGTATTTTTCAATTCATGTTGAAGCTTCTGTTTTTCAACTTTTAATGCAACAACTTCTTTTTCTGAAATTTGAAGTTTATTTAGCATTACATCAAACCATTTTTCATCTTGTTCTTTTCATTTTTAAATTGAGCAATTTGTTTTTCCAAATCAGCAATTTTATTACTCAAATTGCTACAATCATTGTCCAATGGTTTGTCATGAACAAGCATTCAATCTTCATTTTTAGATGATGATTTTCTTCAACAAGTTGTTTGCATCTTTCATTTATTTGATGATCATGAGCCATGTTAGAAATTTGTTTGTTTAATTGATCATTATCAAATTTGAAGTTTTCATTGAGATCAATCAATTTTCCATTTTCATCTTTCAAATCAAGATTTTCAAATTCCAACTGATCATGATCTTCTTTTAACTTGGACAACTTGTTTTCACAAATTTTGATTTTATCTTTCAGACTTTCTTTTTCAGAATTCAGTTTCTGAACTTCACTTTTCAAATTCTCATTTTCTTGTGAAAGATCTTTATCATTATTTTGGAGCAATTCAAGTGTATTTTTCAAATTTTCACTTTCTTTATGGCAATGTTTTAAAGTCTTTTTCAAATCATTATTTTTAGTGTTCAGCTTTACATTAAGATTTTGTATCTTCTCACAGAATTCAATCAATTCAACATAAGACATGCATTCATCTGCATCAGAATCAGAATTAGAATACATAGATGGGTCTTGAATTGATTTACCTGACCTGGTAGACCCATTTGAACTCTTGTGTTCTGAAGAAGATGAAGAATACTCTGAGCTCTTAGAATGTGCAGTGAGAGCCACAACCTTCTGAATTGTTGATTTTCTGGATTCATTGAGGCTCTTCTTTGCCATAAAGTACTTGTGAATTTCTTTTGCTCCAGTTCCTTTGAAAAACTTGATGAAAGTGAGACTGGTGATTTCTCTGAAATTATAACAGGAAATTCATGCAGATTAAAGAGATTTGCCATTATACCAAAACTCAAAAGACTATTAGATCTAATCACAGTGAATCAATGTAATAAGGAATTAGATCTAACAATTAGAGTGGTTAACCCGCTCTAATACCAAATGTAGGAATCAGAACGATTAAGCACATAGAGACAGTGAAAGATCAAGCAAACAGTTCAAGTAATTAACACAGAGATCAAACAGAAGCAATCAAATCAGATCAGTAACAGACATTAACCTGCTTTGATACCAATTGTAGGATCGAATAGGTGGATGAATCAGATCCAGAAGGGGGGTTGAATAGATCTGACACCAATTAATGTGGAAGCTTAAGCAATTCAAAATTACTTCAAATCAGAGATCAATTCACCTAAACAATTTACTGATCTGAAGTGTGGGTGTGTGTAGATTGTGTGTGATTAGTGTGTGTGAGCAAATCAATTAGAAGTGTGAACGAAATCCCTATGCATGCATCTAGCGCAATACAAAGTCAAACCACTGCATAGATGATTTTTAGGTGGTTCGGAAATCATCTCCAGTGACTCCTACATCCACCCCTCACACAGTGAGGCCACACTACTCAAAACTTTGAGTACAACACACACTGGAGCATGACGACTCCAAACAACCTTGAGCACGACGGCTCAACACACAACCTTGAGTTCAACGACTCACAAACTGAGCACGACGGCTCAAACAACAACCGGAGTACGACGACTCTAAATTGAGCACAACGACTCAAACCACACAGTGAGTGCGACGACTCACAAACCAGAGCTCGACGGCTCACAGTACAAAATCTAGATCAAACACAAAAGAGATCAGATCCTCTAGCAATGATCTGATTCAAGACAGTTTCGTACACAGAAATTTGTGCAGAACTTCATGCACAAATCTCATTAACAAAATAAGGAAGAACAAACTTAGAAATGAGACAAATAGATGTAGAATGAGTGTTCTTCGATGAAGAGGCCTTGTAGACACTTGAATTGAGGAGCCTTGATGGAAATCGATGGAGATTCTCCTCAATTGGCGATGCTATGCTTTGATGGCATCTGAAATGCCAGAAATCCTTCTTCTTCTGCGCCTCTTCAGTTGGATCTGCTCCCTTGCCTTGCACTCTCTCCAGGGATTCCCCTTGATTCCCACGTCCTTCCTCTTGAAAGGATGGCTTGCAGCTTCTGGAGATGGAGACAGATCTGGAAAGCCCCCTTTGGCCGCCAAAAGGCTTCTTCTGGAAGTGTATGGGCTCTCTTGCCTTTGGGGTACAAGGAATATGGGTATTTATAGCCCCATATGTCCATAAAGTGCCTTGGGGTGCATGGGCATGGAAACCTAGGTCAAATCCCCTAATTCCCAAGCAGCCACGTGTCCAGACAAAATCAAGATTTTGAGTTTCAGCCGGAGTGTGTCGACACCACCAGGGAGTGTGTCGACACACTGTCCCATTTCTGTAAAAATGTTCTTCTGGGAACTGAGACTAGTGTCGACACTGCCTGGGACTAGTGTCGACACTGCCTGAGACTATGTCGACACTGCCTGGGACTGTGTCGACACACTGTCCCAGTCAGGCAACTGGGTCTTCTGGAGACTGGGACTAGTGTCGACACTGCCTGGGACTATGTCGACACTACCATGACAAAATTTGGATATTCCTGAAAATTTAACACATAAGACATTAGTACAAGATATTATCATTAAAATATAAGATATTAAACATCAAAAACAGGTTGTTTGAACATTAACATGTTCCACCCATTAAGCATTGAAATCACAACATGTCATCATCAAAATCAAAGTATGTCATCATTAAAATCACAATATGTCATCATCAAAATAAAAGTATGAGTGATGTTCATTGGTCATCATTAAAATATAATTTTAGGAAATTCCAAAACACACTCAACCCAACACGCTTTGCCCACTGTGATTTGAAAAGCCAAATTGATTTGACATATGATCGCATCTACGCTCCAAAACGCGTTCAAGCGTAACGCCGCGTTTATCAACCGCCCTTTTCTTCTGGTGGTATCGAACGTGTTTTGATTGACGGTTTGAAAACCGCGGCGTACTCCCAAGGCATGATTATTTCTCTGACACGATTCTGACACCTGACGTAGAAGAATCGCGACGTACGGGTGCGACGTGAATATTTCTGGATACGTGGGCTCTGCCAAGTGTCAGAACGTGCGTGGCCTGGCGTAGCCGTAAATGTTGACTTATAAATTGCGGCGTACAGGCTGGACGCGGTTAAACGTCGGTTACTTAGTGCGCTTAATGAGGCGGTTCAAATCAGCGACGCACTAACCAGCCACGTATTTAAGCATTTTAGAGGCGACGTCTTCTTTGGACGCGATTTAAGCCAGTGCAACAGACCATTCTCACACAAATTTTCTAAAAAATCCTAAAAAGCAGGAAAATTAGGAAAAATCACCCAAAATGTTAATTTAAGAAAGTCACTTTTGAGGTATTGCGATGCAACCCGAAATTTGTCCTTTTAAGGGAAAATTAGCATGTCTACAAACGATAGCCGCGAAGCATTCCAAAAGCTATATTCTGACCTCGATCTGTTGGGATTAGATGCAGAGGATGAGTGAAGGGCATTGAGGCCGGTACAAGCGGGACTTCTCCAAGCGTTGTCGAGGACACCGAAGCTGCAGTCAGCGCAGCAGCCACTACAGTTGTGGTACCTGCCAACACCGTGACCCCCAACAACTAGGAGGCACGTCACACAGGTCGATAGATTTATCTTCCTCGGTTGTGAGCCAAAAACTTTTGTAATCCTCCCTTCCTCGGCCTTAAGCTGAGGATTTTTGTAAGGCTACTTGCCTCAGCCTCTTGTCGAGGCCAAAGTTAATGAAACTTTCTTCCTGTTTATTCTCTCGTGGTTTGTGCTTGATCACCTCATCTCATCGGGGTCAGCCAAGAATGTGACCGTGCATAGTATGCTTCTTAGATACCCCGAGATAACAATGATAACCATGACACTATCGCTAATTTTTCGTGTCGAAATCGATCATAAGCACATGCTTATCGGGCCAACGTCCACGACCTTAGCTGATGTGTTTCACGCATTTTCATTAACTCGTCTCGTCAAGGTTAACCGAGAGTGCCATAGCGACCTTGTTTCACTTACAGCTCTGACATAAATGACATCGACTGAGACAATGCCTAAGCGACTCATGATCTTAAGGCTCGTGGCCGAGGCTTTGCTCAAATGAGCGGTGCTGACAATCAATGCTATAGAGCGCTGTTGTGAGTTCTCAAGCCTCGACTCTGCTCGAGGCGCATTTTACACTTTTCGTACCCCGTCCCTACCTTAGGTGCGAAGTGCTTGGAGCGTCTTCTTGATAATCGACATGTTAGTGTTACATCCTGAGTCAGACCATACCTGACCTTTTGTGTAACACCCCCAATTTCTCAATTATCAAAAATGAGAGCTTGGGAAGGCTACAAAGACGGATCCATAAGCGTGCACACATAGTGAGAGCTTGCAAATTTATAGATTACCGAACATTTATATTGTCCCAACCTATCACGTACAATTTTCTTCTTCTTTAAATAATACATGCCAATTTACGCACAAAAAAACACATTGTAGCGATGAAAATCTATTCTTCCTCCGAGGTTGGTTCTGGACTTTCTTCTGGATTTTCTGAAAAATAAACATATATATAATCTAATGAGTCAAAGACTCAATAGGCATCAAGACCTTACAGGAAACAGTAATAACGATATATATATATATATATATATATCTATATAAATTTCATACTTATGCTTAATGTGCGTAATAATTGTATCTGAAATAAAGTAGAAGAAAAATGAAGACATTTAATGGTAAAGAATTGAGCCAAATAATCATAAGTTAAAGTTTAGGTAGAAATAATTTAAACATTTATTATTATTGATATTATTATTATTTAAAATTTTATTTACACAATTTGGACATGCATTGCAAACCATCATTGAGACCCAAACATGCATAAATTCACCTGGTGTTTGGACAATGATACAAAGTCTTGACAATGCGCAGTACCGAAGGACAGATCCACACCTAACTTCATCCAAATCGGATGGTACATTAGGATTTCAAAAGAAACTCATTGCCCTCGAGCCCAAAATGACTTCACCCAAATGGATGCCTATAAAGATTTCAATCCACAAAATCCTCGAGGTGGCAATGCCCATGATATATTTACACTCATACTTTGTAGACAAATTTATTGGAGTCTTAGTTAAAATAAAATAATTATATAAGATAAATTGTAGAATAGAACTCGAATAGAAATTGGGGTACAATCTTATAGACATATATACGAAAAAAATCGAATAACAAAAGAATTCAAATAAATAGATTTGGAGTATCAAATTAAAATTAACTGGAATAATTATAGGATAAAGTGAAGCGATTTGATACTATAACACAATAATATAAATGATAAATTTAACATCTAAACAACTGAAATGGGAAATAAAACAACAAAATAATATAAAATATTTAATAGGTCCAACATATCATATATCTACCTTTTTATAAAAAATTGTATACCAAAAACACACTATCATAATCTCTTTTCTCCCTCTTCTTCTTCCTCTCTTGCTGCTATGAACTCTCTCTCTATATCTTCCTTATTTAATACTTTCTCTCTCTTCTCTTTTTCTTCCTCACTTCTGTTATGGAACTCCCTCTTCTCACTTTTCTCTCATCTCTCTCTTTCCCCCTCATTTAATGCTTATCTTCTTTCTCACTTCTGCTACGTAATTCTTTTTCTTCTCACTTTTTTCTCATCTCTCTTCTCTCTCTTTCTTCTGCCTTCCCTTTCCATTGTTTCACCCCTTCGCTTTATATAATCCAGGAACGAAGGTGATAAGGATGGGGAGGGGAAATGGATAAGGACAGTGGGGTGGGGAAAGAGAATGGATAACGACGTGGAGAGGGGGGGGGGAAGGAGAATGGATAAAGACTGGGGAAAAGACGAACAGATAATGACGGTTCACTTTTTTATCATCATTATTATTATTGTGTTTGTTAAGTTGTATCTATGTGTAACTTACATTAAAATATTCTTTTTTAATTAAACAACATAGTATACTTTCTTCCTATTATTATTATTTCTAAATTTTTATTTTGTATCTTTACCTAACTCATAAAAAAATCTATTAAAAAATGTGATCCTAACATCCTGTCTCCCTTAAACAAATTTCGATCTCAAAATTTCAAACGTTACTTACCAAACAAGTGTGGATATTGTTTTCTCATAACTACCTTTGATTCCCATGCTGCCTCTTTGGAATTAAGATTACGCCAAAGGATTTTGACATGAGGGATGATCTTGTTCATTAGCACTTGCTCCGTGTGATCGAGGATACGAACATGTACTTCTCAAAAGATAAGTTTGGTTGGACCTCTTGTCACGCCCTGTCAATTTAGCAGCGGAATAAATCGAGGAGACGTGAACAAAGTACATAGTAGTGTATAATGTACAAACAGTCGAGTGAATTAGAGCATCTAATGAACAATAATTGAAATAAACTCTTTATTTCATTATAAATTCACTAAGACTATTACAACCACTAATTTCGAGCCAATACATAAGACTCAATGACATCATTACATTGAAAAGAAAATCTAAAGCAATAACTTCTAGACTCTATTGTGCTAGGGTAACTTCATGACTCGACTCCAGGTCGCTCAACATTCTGGTTCTTTCCCTGTGTATCGTCAACATTTGACTTACCTGAAACACATATGACAAATAACGTAGGGTGAGCGATAACACTCAGTAGGACTTAAATCTCATGAGTCAAGCACGCTTTAAATAATTAATGCTTTAAAGGACAAAGTAACTAATGATAGAGCGAGTCATGTAAAGTCGAGAAAGTAATAGCATAAGTAACATGGTTCAAATAGCACATGAATCAAGTATAGCACAATGAATATGATCAAATCACGATAGAAAGTGATATCCAAAACGATAGCAAGTAACGTCATTGTCAAGCAATAACAAGTAACATGTAGAGCAAGGAGAGAGAGAGAGTAGTTGGACATATAGAGAGTAAATTGTACTTTGATTGATTTTCATTAATCGAAATAGTATAGCACTTTGATTAACTTTCATCAATCGAGATAGCATTGCACTTTGGTTATCCGTAGATAGCCGAGAGAGAGTATAGTACTTTGTTTTGTCAATAGTGTAATACCCTCAAATTTTAAACATCATGATTTACTTAGTAATTTTGTTTATGCATATCAATTAGTCTTAAATTGAGATATTTAGGATTAAGAGTGTGTTTAAGACACATTATCATGCACCGATACCATTTTCGGTCGTGCGCATCCCGACAGGGCGACACCGAAATTCTGTAACAAAAATGAAATCTGAGAATACCATAATTCTTAGAAAAATATGGTGATAACAAAAATGTAAATATCCGGAATTGTTGACATACAGATTTCGAGATTAAGCCGACGCAGCTATTTTCTAGGCGATTTTTCACACAGTGGAAAATAAAATATAAAAATTAAACTAAAATCACCATAATTTGTAAAATCTTCCTATTAATTATATTTGAAATTTCAATTCGATTGGGCATTGTTTGAGTATAGAAATGTAGGGCCAAAGAATCTGGATGAATTAACTCTATTTACGTAACCCATTTTAGTTGAATATTGCTTGGCTACGTAAGGCTTACTCAAATTGATGTATATGTCCTACACCTGTCATGGTATGTGTAAGGAGGATATGAGGTCATGGTGCACGTGGCCATTGCATGGAAAATGTGATGTTTTATGGCGACATGTGCAAGGATACGTGCCATGCAGGTGTGGGTCTCAAGCAGCTATATAAACCTCTTCTTAGCCACTCCCGTGAGAAGTTTTACCCATCTGCTCATCACCTTTTACCTTGCTATGCCGTTGCTATTTCTGCTAAATCTATCATTTTCGTCATTTCTGCTGCTTCTGCTGTGACTATCACTCCAGCGGCACCATTGTTTTCTTTGTTGACCAGAAGAGATTCTTACTGGAAAAGGATTTCGTTAATCTTTAAAGATAGGTAGGTTCATATCCTCTTTTCAAACCTTTACCCACTATTCTTGTTAGAAAGATCATAGCCTCATACAAGTTGCCTTTAAGCTTGTCAACCAACCTTGGTTTAGTTTGTATACGTGGTTGCAACTTTAGACTTTTGTTTGATTTCCTTAACTTCTTTGGAACTATGTGGTTACCAAGAAGAATCTTCAATTCTACTTCAAGTCAAGTAGGTTTTATACATCAAATCCTTCACAGTTCTCCCATTTATATGCACATAGTTTCTTCATTTATAGAAACCATGTTCCCGTTTGTTCCATATCCTGTAAAGTTCATTCTGTTTTGCATCACTTTTGATTAGAAGTCCTCAAGGATAATCTTTCATTTGGTATCATCCTTAACTTGTGTTCAGCAAGGTCATAAGAAGTATGCAGTTATCCTTTATCTGCCATAGTGTTCAAGTCACCAGTGGTATTAACCATCTCTGGGAAAAAGTGCAACGACTGTCGACAGATAAGACCCCATCTGTCGACAGGTGCCCTGGTCCCAGAACCCAAAACCCAGGATCTTCAGTATCTGTCGACAGATATAACCCCATCTGTCGACAGATGAGGGTCAGATTCCAGAATTTAGTTCTGGATGCATCAGTCGCTGTCGACAGCCACCTTCTGGCTGTCGACAACCACCAGCCTGATTTTTATAATATGAGCCAAACTTTCCCCAATCAGAGTTGGTACCTTCTAGTATTGTCTCAACCAATTGTTTTTCTTATATTCTTGGATTCTGAACTACTGCATCACCAAGATATCTGAATTAATTCTTAACCAAAACTACCTTTGGATTTCCATTCCTGTTATGCTCATGAGATGAAATTTATGATCTGAAGACAGTGCTCTCTAGAAAGAGGGTTTAGGATCACTTGTGATAGCACTAGTCACTTGTGATCAGCTGTGGGCGACAATTTGTAGGTAAATCTAAGTCAATGGACTGATGATGGTGGGTAATAAACCTCGTTCTTGCGTAATGAAAAAGATCCAAGGTGTTGGAATCGCCTAGGCACTGAGGATGTATTTACGTTATTTAGTAACCTCTTGAGAGCAGTATGATGCCTGTCTGTTGAAGCAACTTCCTCCAAGTCTTCAGAAAATTAAGTATTTTGATAAGACAAATCTTTAAATGAATATTTTGCGTCTACCATGATAAATTCCCAAATATATATATATCTTCCAAAAATATAGATATACTACAAAATTTCTAGACAGCTTCAATATCCTGAAAGACCAAATTTTTCTAAGTATACAACTTTATACTGTATTCGACTCATACAGTCAAATGTCTTTTTACTGTATTCGACTCATGACTTCGACTCATACAGTCGAATGTCTTTATACTGTATTCGACTCATGACTTCGACTCATACGGTCGAATGTCTTTATACTATATTCGACTCATAACTTTACACCTCATTCGACTGTCGATTTCCTTCTTGAGTCGAAGTACACTATTCTTCATAAATCGAATCATACTTACTTCCTGAGTCGAATTACCTATTCTATTGAATTCGACTACACTGTCAGCTGTGGTACCTTTGTCAGTTCTAAATTGTCATTCCTGGTTGTAAATTCTTCTCAAGCATAAAATCGATGACATATTTCATGTTGCTTATCATATACATTTAAGATCGTACAAGACTATTATTTTAATATATTTTCTGACAAAGATTCAGTACATTCACATATTTACATTCCTGTAAAAAATATTTATCTGAAATATACTTCTGGTTTTGATGTCCTTTGCCTCAATCTATTCCTTCTAAAAAGACTCAAAGCATTTATGTAAAAATTAGGCGCATGGTATCTGACCATCTCACCTACCACTGACAGACCCATACCTCAGCTTTTTGTCTGTCTCGCTTATTTTTCGAAAGGACTAAGAATACTAAGTTCCATACTATTTGTTGTACTCCACTGACTCACCTACCACAAAGGTATGGATATGCTTTTGTCTTTGTCTTGTCCTTGCAAACAGGCATTTATTAGAGCGCATGTTTTAAGCATGGGTTGCTCAGCTCAAGTCTCAAAGAGCTTATCTTCTAGCTGTGACAACGGCTCCTGCCTTTAAAGACTTTGGAAAGAGGCAAAAATTCAAGACCCTGTGGATATAAGTCCCAAGATCCAAAGGATCCCCGAAACTCTCCTCAAACGGATAGTATGCAACAACCATCTTACTCCAACGGCTATCTTCTTCAAACGGCTAGTTTTTGAAAATTATAAAGAGATGGAGAAAAGCTCATGAAGAAGAACAATTTTTCAAGTGCACAAAAAGAAATTCCTTCAAGCCATCTCTCTGAAAAGCTCATCTTGCAAGCTCTCTAAGTCTTCCTGTTCAGCCTCTGTGTGAGAGCACATCTTCAGGAATTTCTGTTCTGAAGATCTGTCTGTTGGGTGGCAATTGTAATTGCTCCTTCTTTTGAAGTCCACCCAAATAGCTTCAGCTAGGATTTAGACTGCACTTCTCTTCATTCAATCCTGCTGGAAAGTGTGTGTTCTGTGCTCATCTTTGAGGCAAGCACACAAGGTTTCTTTCTCTGTTATTTCTGCAGAAGTTTTTCTGCTTTACCCCTCTTGTGAAGGGAAGGCCTTTGGTATAAGGCAGTTATGTTTACCCCTCTTTAGGGAAGACTTGTTGTGGAGCAAGTGGGTGTTGTAATTACCTCTCAAGGGTGAGAGAAGGCCAAATCTGTTTGGCAATTTAGTGAAAAAAAACTCAAGTGGTTGGCTTGAGGACTGGATGTAGGACTTCCATGTAGGAAGGGCCGAACCAGGATAAATCTCTTGTGCAAATCTTCTGTGTGATTGTTTCCGCCAAGTCTTTCACTTGAATCACACACATCACACCAAGCACTAACATATCTATTTAGTGTTGTGATTTTCATAAGACTTGTTGAAAAGCAAGAAAAGTCCTATTCACCCCCCCCCTCTAGGACTGTGTATTTGCCATTGCGATCCAACACTGTCGAATTCGTTTCCAAATCAAGTTATGATCTGAATTTTGAAAGATATATATGACTCTTGTTCTGAAATTTGTTTGAGCTCGTTATAAAATCAAATTGAGCTATATGTTTCTGTTAAGTATGAAATTTATGAGCAAATATGTTTTTGAACCATATGCGCTTACTTTCACCTACTGAGTCCTCCGACTCATGCCTTTGCTTTCTCCAACCCTTTTCAGATTGAAGGTGTGTATAATCTCAGCTATAGATGAATCTCAATTCCACTGCGGAAGATGAAGAAATGGAGAAGAATAGCATAGTTTAATGACTTTTTAGAGATTTTGTTGTACTAATAAAACTTTAGAGAGAAGAAGCTTGGTTTATGTAAATAATGAGTATTAATACTTTGTTACCTTGTGATGTATAATATGTTCAAAGATGCATTTGTGGAATGGTTTGCCAGTTTTGTGCGTTTCGCAGATTTGTCTGCCCTTAACAAAATTTGTCAGCGTAACCCCTCTTCCGATCAAAAGTTATGCGATATGTATATGTGTGTGCGGTCGGGAGAGGGTGTTACAGAGGTGGTATCAGAGCAAAGTTACGGGTAATAGATATCTCTATGACCATTTTCACAAAGGAAATAAATAAAACATTTGTGTGTATTCTAGAATTTCTAAAGATCATTTTGGTTCTTAAAATTTAAGTGGTTAGTATGAATTAATTGGATGTGTTTGATGGTGTTCCAGGAAATGGCAGATAAAGGGAAAGCTGTCGACACATCCAGTGAGGATAGACATGAGGAAATTGAAGAAGGTTCTAGGGGGGAAGTGCCCAATATAGTACCGGCCAGAAATTCTCAAGAAGAAAATACTGGGACTCCTAATTTTGCCACTTTTAGGCAGTCATTTCAGGGATTGGTGCAAACACTAATGAAGAACCAACAAGATGTAGGTGGAGAAAGAATTTCTGGAGCATCGTTGTTAGAGAAATTTAAGAAGATGGGACCCCCAACCTTCAAAGGAAGTAGCCAACCTGAAATTGTAGAAGGATGGGTTAGAGAGATGGAAAAGATATTTAAGGCCATTAGATGCGAAGAGGAAGACAAAGTCACATTGACAACTTATATGCTGCAAGATAGAGTAGATGAATGGTGGCAATCTGCCATGAGAAATGCATTCAGAAATAGAGGAGATAACATTAGTTGGGAAGAATTCCTGAGAGATTTGTATGAGAAATACACTCCACCGCACGTCAAGGATAGGAAAGAAGTGGAATTCTACAGTTGGAGCAAAAAGACATGACTGTGGCAGAATATGAGACCAAATTCACTGAATTGGAAAAGTATGCACCTCACATTTGTGACAATGAACTCAGAAGGGTAAAGAAGTTTGTGAGAGGATTGAAACCTAATGTGAGGAGCAGCTATCTTTGCTGTGCCTTATCTAAAAGAGAATTCAATAGACTCTCAGCTTGTAAGACAGCAAAAGAAATGTGGGATAAGTTACAGGTAACCTATGAAGGAACTGATAGGGTTAAACAAACCAGAATAGATATACTAGTATCTCAATATGAACAATTCAAAATGCTTCCAAGTGAAAATATAACACAAATGTACAACAGATTCTCAAACATAATTGTAGGGTTAAGTGCCTTAGGGAAAATCCTAACCAATGAAGAAACTGTTAGAAAAATACTACGATCTCTAACCAATTTATGGACCCCTAAAGTTACAACCATAGAGGAAGCCCATGATCTCACTGAATTGTCCATTGATAAGTTAATAGGCTCCCTCATGGCACATGAAATAAACATGGAAAGATTTTCTAAAAACTCTTCAAAGAAGAAAATTTCAAATGCTCTAAAGATTGCAGATTCTTCTTCATCTGAAGACTCTAAAGAAAAATCAGATGACAGTGATGATGAGGCTATGCTCTTAAGGAAATTACAAAGAATATTAGCTAAGAAAAAGAAGTTTGGCTCAAGAAAGTTCTTCAAGAAAGATAAAAAGAAAGAGCCAACCTGTTATGAGTGCAACCAGCCGGGGCATTACAAATCTGAGTGTCCCAAACTCAAAAAGAAGGACCAAGCAGAAAAATCTGAAAAGAAGAAGGGAAAAGAAAAGAGATTCAAAAAGTTCAAAAAGAAAGCTATGGTAGCAACATGGGACAACGAAGATGCTACCAGCTCAGAATCTGAAGAAGAAGAAAAGGCAAATCTAGCCCTCATGGCAGGACTAGAACAGGTAAATTTTGAAACATCTTTTACTTCCTGCTCAGAATCTGATTCAGATAGTCTAGAGGATGCCTTCAATGAACTTTATGAAAAATATAAGTTGGTTGTAAAACAAACAAAAATAATCAAGCTAAATTTGTTAAATCAAGAAAAGAGCAATACCTTTCTTAAAAATGAGGTTGAAAGGTTAAAGAAAAATTCAACTGAAACTAAAAGAGCTAATGAACTATTATGTGAAGATTTGAAAAATAAGAATAACAAGATATTAGAATTAGAATCAAATCTAAGAGAACTGAAGAATGAAGAAAAATTGTAAGAAGAAAATAGTTATCTAAGAGCCACTTTAGATAAAATAACTACTTGCAAAACTTCATTATTTGTAAATCTGAAAGGTGCAAGAAAAGGAAAAAGGAAACATGGAGTAGGATACACACCTCCACAAAATGAAGAACATATTATTTATCCCAAGATATATCCAACTCCTAAATTTGTAAAAGAGGATGATATAAAAAGTACCAAAAGGGTAAATCAACATGCTTATGCACAAAAACAGAAATACAATAGAAATATACACAAGAAGAACTCTTTCGATTTATGCTGTACACATTGCAACCAACTAGGTTATACAGTTAGCACGTGCACTACTAGAAACTTAAGATGGATTCCTAAAACTAACCATCAAGGACCCAAGAAAATTTGGGTACCAAAAGTTAAAACTTAGCTTTATTTGCAGGGTCAGCTGAGGGCATCCAAATGGTATTTGGATAGTGGATGCTCAAGGCATATGACAAGTGACAAGAAGTTATTTATAAGTTTTAGAGAAGAATCTGGTCAAGTTACCTATGGTGACAATGGAAAAGGAAAGGTGCTAGGGTGTGGAACTATTGGTACTAAAGGAAGAGATTTAATTGAGGATGTCATGTATGTAGAAGGTCTCAAGCACAACCTAATCAGTATCAGTCAGTTATGTGATAAGGGTCATTTAGTAAGTTTTCAGAATGATAAGTGTGTAATTTTGAAGGACAGCAAAAATGTGTTTGAAGCACAAAGAGTAAAGAACCTGTACACTTTGCAATTAGCAGAATTAAAAGAAATAAATCTTTGTTTGGCTACTACCAAAAGCGAAGAAGCTGATTTGTGGCACAGAAGACTTGGTCATGCAAGCACTTTAGTAATCAAGAAATTATTAAAGCATGATCTGGTTGAGGGTCTTCCCAAGATGAAAATTAAAAAATCTGGAATATGCTCAGCATGTGCAAAAGGAAAACAGACCAAGACCTCATTTCAGTCCAAGACAATTGTTACAACTTCCAAACCTCTGGAATTGATTCACATGGACCTATTTGGACCTATGAGGACAGTCAGCCTTGGAGGAAAAATCTATGGCTATGTATTAGTTGATGATTACTCAAGATATACTTGGGTGTCTTTTCTAGAAGCCAAATCTGAAGCTTTTCAAGCCTTTCTGAAATTCAGCAAAATTGTTCAGAAGAATCGAAAATTTCAGATTACCAGTATTAGATCTGATCATGGAGGAGAATTCAAAAATGAAGAGTTTCTGGAATTTTGTGAAGAAAATGGTATTGAACACAATTTCTCAGCTCCCAGAACACCTTAACAAAATGGTGTAGCAGAAAGGAAGAACAGAACATTGCTGGATATGGCCAGAACTATGCTAAATGAGTATAATTTACCAAAGTACTTCTGGGCAGAAGCAGTAAATACAACTTGCTACATTATCAACAGATGTATGATCAGACCCATCCTGAAGAAGACTCCTTATGAATTATACAAGGATAAGAAGCCCAACATCAGTCATCTTCGACCTTTTGGCTGTAAGTGTTTTATCTTAAACAATGGTAAAAATAACTTAGGAAAATTAGATGCTAAAAGTGATGAAGGTTTTCTGCTAGGATATGTCTCCAAACCTAGAGGATACAGAGTGTTCAATAGAAAGACATTAACGATAGAACAAACTGTACATGTTTTGTTTGATGAAACTAACCCCTCTATCAAAAGGATAGAAGAAGAGGAAGATGGTGTTGATAATCTTTGCAGGGATCTTGAAAAGACTTCTCTTGAAGAAGAACAAAACAAAGATGAAGAATCAGAAGATCCTCCACTAGAAGATCTTCAACAACAAGAAGAATCACAAGAAGGACTACCTAAAGAATTGAGGTACCACCTGGGATCATCCTAAAGAAAACATAATTGGTGATCCTCAATCTAGGATAAGAACAAGAGGTATGCAAGTTCCAAGTGATTTCTCTGCTTTAGTTTCACAAATTGAGCCTAAGACAATCAATGATGCACTGGGTGATGAATCTTGGATCCTTGCTATGCAAGAGGAACTAAATCAGTTCCAACGCAATAAAGTTTGGACACTTGTGCCTAGACCTTCTGACCATCCTGTTATTGGAACCAGATGGATTTTTAGAAACAAAATGGATGAATCAGGAGTAATCACCAGGAACAAGGCCAGACTTGTGGCTCAAGGATACTCCCAAGAGGAAGACATAGACTTTGATGAAACCTATACTCCAGTTGCTAGATTAGAGGCAATCAGAATTCTATTAGCATATGCTTGCTCTCTTGATATTAACTTATTTCAGATGGATGTTAAAAGTGCTTTTCTGAATGGTTTTATAAAAGAAGAAGTGTATGTTGAGCAACCTTCCGGATTTGAAGATACTAAAAATCCTGATCATGTTTTTCGTTTAAAGAAGGCACTGTATGGCTTGAAACAAGCTCCAAGGGCTTGGTATGAAAGACTAAGTGCTTATCTTATATCACATGATTTTGTAAGAGGAAAAATAGACAGTACTCTGTTTATCAAAAAAATTTCAGATGAAATCCTAATTGTACAAATTTATGTTGATGACATTATCTTTGGTTCTACTAATGAATCACTCTGCAAATTCTTTGAAGAATTGATGCAAAGTGAATTTGAAATGAGCATGATGGGTGAACTAAATTATTTCCTTGGATTGCAAATCAAGCAAACCAAAGAAGGGACTCACATATGTCAAACCAAATACATCTCAGATCTACTGATCAAGTATGTATTTGACAAATGTAAGCCTTTAGGTACACCTATGAGCTCAGGCATTAAGCTAGATAGTGATCCCCTTGGTAAAAAGGCAGATCAAAAAATCTATAGAGGAATGATAGGATCACTACTCTATCTCACTGTAAGTAGGCCAGACATAATGTTCAATGTTTGTTTATGTGCAAGATTTCACGCTGATCCAAAAGAATCACATGTTCTTGCTGTTAAAAGAATTTTTAGATATCTTATTAATACAAGTAAATTAGGCTTATGGTTTCCCAGATGTTCAGAATTCAAGTTAATTGGATATAGTGATGTTGACTATGCTGGATGCAAATTAGATAGAAAAAGCACCAGTGGTACTTGTCAACTCCTTGCAGGATGTTTGATATATTGGTCTTCCAGAAAACAAAACTCAGTAGCCTTATCCACTACAGAAGCTGAATACATTACAGCTGGAAGTTGCTGTACTCAACTACTATGGATTAAGCACCAACTGGAAGACTATGGTCATCAACTTCAAGAAATTCCAATGCTGTGTGATAATACAAGTGCAATCAATCTAACCAAGAATCCAATTCAGCACTCAAGAACAAAGCACATTGAGGTTAGACATCACTTCATCAGGGATCATGTAAGTAATGGAAACATCTCTCTTGAATTTGTTTCTACAGAAAATCAATTAGCAGATATTTTTACAAAGCCCCTACCAGAAGATAGATTTACATCTATTAGAAGAGAAATTGGTATGTGCAATCCTGATTAATGTTTTCCTAAATTATCATGCTTGAAGAATATTTTTTTGTGAAAATGTATCCTGAATTTTTCTTTAAGTAAAAGATCGACTGATACATTCGATTCATGAAGAGTCAAGGCATTCGACTCATGTTAAAAATTGTCATTCGATTGATGCAGTCGAATTCTTAAATCGACTCACTTAAGTTCCTGAAACGTCTTAACATTTAAAATTCTTTAATTAACACTCAATCAAGGCATGTCTCTTCGTAACTCAAATCACGACCTTTCATGAAGAGACAGTCGTCATTCGACACTTATATAAATATCCCCTCGTTTTTTTAAGGAAACACCCATTTGAAATCTCTCCTCGACTGCTCTGTCTTCTTCTTCGCGCCTTCTTGCTCTCCGGCGAAGAAACTTCAGAAGCCCTCTGCTAGACCTCATCCTTTCGAGAAAAAGGTAGGATCTTTAACTCTTTTCGAGTATATCTCCTCCTCCTCTGAAGGTCTCCTAAGTTTCCCTTTCGTCCGTTTGTATAGATGGCATCTTCTAGGGCTCAAGACTCCGTCCAACTCACCTCTGACCAACTCCAACGCCTAGCCAAGATTCCCATATATTCCGGGAAGTCTGTTGAGTTTTCTCATCTGAGTGGCAGTCTAGCATGGGTAGAGGAAAGCCTCGCAGAAATGGGATGGACCAAGCTCTGTCAGATTTCAGAACCTTTTGTGGCCAATGCAGTAAGGTCCTTTTATGCTTCCCTGAAGATTTCAACTGGAAACACCATTGTAGGGTATGTTAAAGGAGTCAGAATCACCATTTCTGAGGAATATCTTGTGGAGCTATTGGATTGTCCTAATATCGGACACTATCTCAGTGAGTTTATTCCCTTAGAGAAACAAAAGTTAGGGATTATTGGGAATCTGGGGACTCTGTACAAGAGAGGTCTGCAAGTAAATGAGCTATCTGCGGAGAAGAGGTTGATTCACAGTATCATTACCAATATCATAACCCCTAGAGTGGGTACCCATTCCTCCATCACAACCAGAGATGGGAATCTACTCTTTTGGGCTATTCAGAGGCACATAGTCAACCTTCCAGCAGTCATTCTGGAAAGAATGATAGCAGCAAAGGACCTACAAGAGTCTCTCCTGTATGGGTCTTTGCTTACCTTGATCTTTAAGAAATTTTCTGTGGATTTGTCTGAAGAAGTGCCTGTGAGCACCAGAGAGAAGATTGGACTCATTACTCTTAGAAGGAGTCACTACTCCTTAGTTGGAAAGAAGCAGAACTTGTGGTATAAGGACTCTGTTCCGGAGTGTGAACATGAAGTGTATCCAGATGAGAAGTTAGTCTCTGTGCTCACCCAGGACATTCCTATCTCAAGTATTCAAATTGAAGCCCCAGCAGATCCAGCAATCTCAGATATGTTTGTTCAGCCTCCTTCACCAACTATCCCTCCACCAGTTCAAAATGAAGAAGTTCAGTTTCCAGCCTCCTTCTCTCTTAATGAGCAAGATGCTCCCTCTGAAACTATACATGAAGTTTTGAAAGATCTCAGAGGTAAGGGAATCATGTCTGAAGATGTTCCTGTCCCACCTATGGAACACATGTTTGAAGAGAGAGAGCCTTCATACTCCCCTTCTCAATTTGAGACCCGGCCAAGGTCTCAGGGGGAGAGTAGCAACAGCCTTAGCTCAATTCTGGAGCTTGTTAAATCCCAACAAGAAAATCTATCTATTCTTCATATGCAAGTTGAACTGATCGATGTCAAGTTTGACAGTTTAGCTGATGAGGTGAAGCAGATAAAAGAGCTTATGCTTTAGTTAGTGTGCCAGCAGGGCACTCCCAAGCCAGTAGGGCCTTCCCCCTCACAGCAGCAAGAAGAAGCAGCAGCTACTGCTCAAGAGCCACAGCACCAAGAGTCAACTCAAGAAAAAGATTATGAAGATCAAGTGCTTGAGCAAGTAGTAGAAAAGGATCAAGAGATCCAGGCTGACCAGCAGCCCATATCCGATGAACCCCAGCAGAAGCAAGAGCAAGCTCCCAAACCTCCACTAGCAATAGTTGTTTATCAACCTCCTGAGGAGCAGCATCAAGAGCAGTAGCAGGAGCAGCAGCAGGAGTCAGTGGCTGATCAGCAGCCAGGTGTAGCAGCAGTTGAGGAAGAGGGATCCCTAGGGAAAAAACCTCTTCAGGCCTCTGAATCTCTCACTTTCAAGAGAAAGGTTAAGAGAAGGCTAGTGAAAGATGGCCATCCTATCCGTCCTTCTCCTTCTTCCAGACCTAACTCACCTGCCCCTCCTGTCATTAACCCTCCAGAAACCACTCCTGCAGCACCCTCATCCTCTGCTCCCTCCACCTCAATTCTTGAGGTCTCCTCTCCAGATATGCCTTCTCCAAGCATCCCAGCGATCCACACTTCAAAGATATCCAATTTTCTATCTACCCTTTGCAATACCAGCCTAAGCCTCTCAAGGAGGTAGCAATAACCTTGTCTACCCAACCTCCTCAGTTTTATTCATCTCTGCCAACTATTCCCAAACCTGGCTCTCAGCAAACCCATTTACAAATCATTGAAATGGTTCCCAGTCTCCAATTACCAGCTTCCCGTGGTCCTAATTTAGGAGACAAAGCAGCTCTACTCCTTCCTCCATTTTGGTATGCCTTTGTCTACCATTCTTCTCAGTTCATGGCTCTATTCAGAGAATATCTTCAAATTAGAGCCTTTCTTGAAATCCACAACATGCCAGGTTTCACTTTTGAACACTGGCTTCCATCTCTGATCAACACTTCCTAAGTTTCAATCTCTGAACTTCAGGTGGTTTCTCAGAAGAGCCACTGTCTGACTCCTCAAGAGTTTGTTGATCTTTACCCTGAAGAAGCCATGAGATTTCAAGAAGCCCAATCACGAAACCACCATCTCAAAATCTATACACATATCTCTCTCCGGTTTCATGACCTCTTTGCCACTCTTCTCAGAGAATCTCAGGCCAAATTTACTGCCATGAAAGCCTTTAATTTTGAGAGGTTCAAACTTGGTCTGCATGATGTCTCCAGAGGACAATATGATATGCTCATCAGAGGTCAAAGGGCAGTGGTTCCATCAATGTCAGTAGCTTTATTACCTGATCTCCATCCACCCCTTGTAGGAGCAGTTCTCTATAGAGGTTCCTTTGCTAATACCCTCTACAACAGATTCCTTCGGATCTCCACAAGGTTCAAGATCAAGTACAAGTCTAAGCTCAGCTTTCAGAGGTTCATCTTTCTTCACTTACCCAAATTACAGAAGAACCTTCTTGACCTCCAACTAAGCTTCGCTGAATCCGAACGGTTCACTCATGATCAATGGGAGAAAGCTTATCCAGATCATCATGTTAAGTGCCAAAAAATGAAACTCACTCTGAATGAGTATCACTCCAAGAGCCTCCTTGACCTGAGAAAGCACATAGGCCTTAAATGGGCACACAGATATTTGTACTATTATCAGGCCAAGGATGCAGCTCTCTCGTCTGGTCTCCACTAGAACATCACTATGCATGAGTTCCTATCTCTGGTAGTCACTAAGAAGTTTACTCCCCTTCAAATCAGATATGTAATGGATCCGGAAAAGGCTAACCTCAAGCGCGCCTTTTACAGAAGACGCCACATCAAATATCTGAAGAAATTACCGTTCACCGGTCCTACCTACAATGTGGATCCTTCAAAGTTTGACCACATTTTCCCATCCAATGAGCTAAAGGTTTGGAATCTTATAGAGCCATTCTTGGATAAAATTCCCCCAGCTCTTTATCTTCCTAGCTCTGGCAACAACTGAAAACATTGTATTGTTTTTCTTACTTCTGAAAGTTGTATAATGCTTAAACACTTACCTTTTTTGGTCAAAGCATTTACTATCTTCTCCTGTCTTTTGCATTGCCTACATTAATATTCTTTATGTTAATGCCACAAAGGGAGAGAAAAGACAAGGTAGCTACTCAGTTTCTTTTAAAAATTTTGTATCAAACAATTTATATGCTATTCAAGTTATCAGCTACCATTTAAAGATTTTTTGTCATTAACAAAAAGGGGGAGAATTGTTGAAGCAACTTCCTCCAAGTCTTCAGAAAATTAAGTATTTTGATAAGACAAATCTTTAAATGAATATTTTGCGTCTACCATGATAAATTCCCAAATATATATATCTTCCAAAAATATAGATATACTACAAAATTTCTAGACAGCTTCAATATCCTGAAAGACCAAATTTTTCGAAGTATACAACTTTATACTGTATTCGACTCATGACTTCGACTCATACAGTCGAATGTCTTTTTACTGTATTCGACTCATGACTTCGACTCATACAGTCGAATGTCTTTATACTGTATTCGACTCATGACTTCGACTCATACGGTCGAATGTCATTATACTATATTCGACTCATAACTTTACACCTCATTCGACTGTCGATTTCCTTCTTGAGTCGAAGTACACTATTCTTCATAAATCGAATCATACTTACTTCCTGAGTCGAATTACCTATTCTATTGAATTCGACTACACTGTCAGCTGTGGTACCTTTGTCAGTTCTAAATTGTCATTCCTGGTTGTAAATTCTTCTCAAGTATAAAATCGATGACATATTTCATGTTGCTTATCATATACATTTAATATCGTACAAGACTATTATTTTAATATATTTTCTGACAAAGATTCAGTACATTCACATATTTACATTCCTGTAAAAAATATTTATCTGAAATATACTTCTGGTTTGATGTCCTTTGCCTCAATCTATTCCTTCTAAAAAGACTCAAAGCATTTATGTAAAAATCAGGTGCATGGTATCTGACCATCTCACCTACCACTGACAGACCCATACCTCAGCTTTTTGTCTGTCTCCCTTATTTTCCGAAAGGACTAAGAATACTAGGTTCCATACTATTTGTTGTACTCCACTGACTCACCTACCACAAAGGTATGGATATGCTTTTGTCTTTGTCTTGTCCTTGCAAACAGGCATTTATTAGAGCACATGTTTTAAGCATGGGTTGCTCAGCTCAAGTCTCAAAGAGCTTATCTTCTAGCTGTGACAACGGCTCCTGCCTTTAAAGACTTTGGAAAGAGGCAAAAATTCAAGACCCTGTGGATATAAGTCCCAAGATCCAAAGGATCCCCAAAACTCTCCTCAAACGGATAGTATGCAACAACCATCTTACTCCAACGGCTATCTTCTTCAAACGGCTAGTTTTTGAAGATTATAAAGAGATGGAGAAAAGCTCATGAAGAAGAACAATTTTTCAAGTGCGCAAAAAGAAATTCCTTCAAGCCATCTCTCTGAAAAGCTCATCTTGCAAGCTCTCTAAGTCTTCCTGTTCAGCCTCTGTGTGAGAGCACATCTTCAGGAATTTCTGTTCTGAAGATCTGTCTGTTGGGTGGCAATTGTAATTGCTCCTTCTTTTGAAGTCCACCCAAGTAGCTTCAGCTAGGATTTAGACTGCACTTCTCTTCATTCAATCCTGCTGAAAAGTGTGTGTTCTGTGCTCATCTTTGAGGCAAGCACACAAGGTTTCTTTCTCTGTTATTTCTGCAGAAGTTTTTCTGCTTTACCCCTCTTGTGAAGGGAAGGCCTTTGGTATAAGGCAGTTGTGTTTACCCCTCTTTAGGGAAGACTTGCTGTGGAGCAAGTGGGTGTTGTAATTACCTCTCAAGGGTGAGAGAAGGCCAAATCTGTTTGGCAGTTTAGTGAAAAAAAACTCAAGTGGTTGGCTTGAGGACTGGATGTAGGACTTCCATGTAGGAAGGGCCGAACCAGGATAAATCTCTTGTGCAAATCTTCTGTGTGATTGTTTCCGCCAAGTCTTTCACTTGAATCACACACATCACACCAAGCACTAACATATCTATTTAGTGTTGTGATTTTCAGAAGACTTGTTGAAAAGCAAGAAAAAGTCCTATTCACCCCCCCCTCTAGGACTGTGTATTTGCCATTGCGATCCAACACTGTCGAATTCGTTTCCAAATCAAGTTATGATCTGAATTTTGAAAGATATATATGACTCTTGTTCTGAAATTTGTTTGAGCTCGTTATAAAATCAAATTGAGCTATATGTTTCTGTTAAGTATGAAATTTACGAGCAAATATGTTTTTGAACCATATGCGCTTACTTTCACCTACTGAGTCCTCCGACTCATGCCTTTGCTTTCTCCAACCCTTTTCAGATTGAAGGTGTGTATAATCTCAGCTACAGATGAATCTCAATTCCACTGCGGAAGATGAAGAAATGGAGAAGAATAGCATAGTCTAATGACTTTTTAGAGATTTTGTTATACTAATAAAACTTTAGAGAGAAGAAGCTTGGTTTATGTAAATAATGAGTATTAATACTTTGTTACCTTGTGATGTATAATATGTTCAAAGATGCCTTTGTGGAATGGTTTGCCAGTTTTGTGTGTTTCGCGGATTTGTCTGCCCTTAACGAAATTTGTCAGCGTAACCCCTCTTCCGATCAAAAGTTATGCGATATGTATATGTGTGTGCGGTCGGGAGAGGGTGTTACAGAGGTGGTATCAGAGCAAAGTTACGGGTAATAGATATCTCTATGACCATTTTCACAAAGGAAATAAATAAAACATTTGTGTGTATTCTAGAATTTCTAAAGATCATTTTGGTTCTTAAAACTTAAGTGGTTAGTATGAATTAATTGGATGTGTTTGATGGTGTTCCAGGAAATGGCAGATAAAGGGAAAGCTGTCGACACATCCAGTGAAGATAGACATGAGGAAATTGAAGAAGGTTCTAGGGGGGAAGTGCCCAATATGCTACCGGCCAGAAATTCTCAAGAAGAAAATACTGGGACTCCTAATTTTGCCACTTTTAGGCAGTCATTTCAGGGATTGGTGCAAACACTAATGAAGAACCAACAAGATGTAGGTGGAGAAAGAATTTCTGGAGCATCGTTGTTAGAGAAATTTAAGAAGATGGGACCCCAACCTTCAAAGGAAGTAGCCAACCTGAAATTGTAGAAGGATGGGTTAGAGAGATGGAAAAGATATTTAAGGCCATTAGATGCGAAGAGGAAGACAAAGTCACATTGACAACTTATATGCTGCAAGATAGAGCAGATGAATGGTGGCAATCTGCCATGAGAAATGCATTCAGAAATAGAGGAGATAACATTAGTTGGGAAGAATTCTTGAGAGAGTTGTATGAGAAATACACTCCACCGCACGTCAAGGATAGGAAAGAAGTGGAATTCTACAGTTGGAGCAAAAAGACATGACTGTGGCAGAATATGAGACCAAATTCACTGAACTGGAAAAGTATGCACCTCACATTTGTGACAATGAACTCAGAAGGGTAAAGAAGTTTGTGAGAGGATTGAAACCTAATGTGAGGAGCAGGGTAGCTCCACTAGATCCCCAAAGCATGGCAGTGGCACTAAAGACTGCATATATAGTGGAATATGAGTTTATGGAGTATATGAAAAACAAAGAAACCATGAGTTTATGGAGTATATGAAAAACAAAGAAACCAATGAGGGTAAGAAGAAAAATATGAATACCAAGGAAACGAAAGGTCAGAAGAGGAAGATTGATCCAACCAAGCAACATGGAGAACAGAAAAAGAGTTGGCCCGTGTGTGCTCAATGTGGAGGAAGACACCCCGGTGATGAATGCTGGAAAGTAGCAGGAAAATGTTATGGATGTGGTCAGAAATGACATCTGATTAAGGACTGTCCACTCAAAGTAGATCAGTCAAAAGCACCAAAGTCACAACCCTACTCTCAGAAAGCTCCAAGACAACCACCTAAGGGACCAGCTAGAGTCTTTGCTTTGACAAAGGAGGAAGCCCATGACACCCCCACCGTAGCTGAAGGTATTCTCCTGACTGAAAATATGTATGCTAGAGTGTTATTTGGCCCTAGAGCTACTCACTCTTTTATTTCTCGGGTATTTGTTAATTTTATATCTCAGAAACCAGAGAAATTGGTAGGAAGTATGGTACTTGACTGTCCTACTGGTCAAATAACTATTCTTACCTTTGTCATCCCTGAAATAAATTTGAAAATAGGAGAGCATGAACTTACCGCGGAGGCATCTATAATATTATAGCAATCACATAGGACAATACTATTAACATGCATTAACAAGTTGGCATAAATAAAAACTATCAAAATTAAAGATAATATTCATGCAACAAGCACTAAAAAAATAGCATAGAAGATTGCAATATCTCTTCTTTCCATATCATCACACATTGAATTTATCCAAAAAATGTCAAAATTATATTAAATAATATAATATTTTAATCATTATTTAATCAACATTAATGAAGATACACTCATATACATTTAAATGATCACTCTATACTCCTGCAATGTTTCTATAATAAAATAACATGTTATCATCTAAAATAGTAAATAAAATAAATTAAAAAATTCATATTTATTCGTCAAGAATCCTAAATCATCCTTAAAATGATATGGATTTATAGATTTTCTTCTTGCAAATAACTACTAAACACTTATATTGAAGTTTTCAACTTAAATATTACTTTCAAATGCAAAGAAAATGAAGAAATAAAAGTAAATTTAAGGTGTGATATATACTTTGAAGAGGTGAACTTCCTTTGAAAAAACTTTGAATCTCAAGTTGAGAAGGGAGGAGATACATTGTTTAGATTTTAAATCTGAAAAAAATAAATAAACTTAAACATCAAAGTAGGGAGGGGGAAGAAGGGAGGTGTGAACGTGTTTAATACGCCACAAAGAAATAATTAAAAAAAGGAAAAAAGATTTTTTAAAATAATAATAATGGATTGAATAGAAAGAGGTGAAAGAGAAAGAGAAGAGTGCATGTGTGCACTATAGATGGAGGTGTGATCGCCAGATACTTGAGGGTACCGAAGGAGAGAGCGAAGGAGAAATTGCTTACCTTCACCTAAAGATCGATCGCGGGAGTTAAAGGGGTGGGTTGACTCTTACTTCTCCAACTGAGCGGCCGGCGAATAAGACTTTAACTTGTGGTTACCTTGCAAGGAAGATAATAAAATGAGTGAGGCAAACGATTAGTCCAAGTTGTGCAATATCAAATTCAAAGAAGAAAGGAAAAGACTTGTGTGCATGAGCTTAAACACACCTTGTGGAGGTGGTGTAAAACCCCTAAAAGAGTATGGGTGAGAGTGAATGAAGTGGAGTGTGTGTGAACTATTGTGATGAATGCACTAAATGATGAATTGAAAGAAACAAAATGAGAGGTAAGAAAAATCTGATGAAGCCAAGCCCAGGCGCAGTAGTGGATGAAGAGGAAGAAGACTCCTCCTTCTTGCTCCAATGTACTTGAGAGGTTAAAAGCACAAATCCCCAATTGAAGAAGACTTTGAAGCAATGCTTGAGGGAAGGGTTCTTCTCTTCAATGCTTCAGAGTATAGCTCTTCATCGCAGTAGGGCTTCTCCACCACACTTGAACTCTCCCTTAAAAAATGGCCACGGAGGTCTTTCTGTAGAAGTAATAATGTATATCGTGACGGACACAGTGGTCGTCTTTAAAGGTGAATCGCGACCGACTAAAGCGTCGCATTTAAAAACATTTCTCATTTCGACTTGGGTCTTTCCAAACATCGATTATAGTAGGTATACAAATCGCGACGACATGATCCGACGCGTTTCTGACACTTCTAATATTGATCGGATTTTTGTCAAATTAATAAAAGGAAGTTATGAATCGTGACGACAAGAGCTGTTGCATATTGAAAAGAATCGATCTTTTAAACAATGGAAGGCCAGAAATGCGACGACCTGAGTGAACGCATTTATATTTAGTAAAAAAATCTTTCAAAAAATAATTTTAAAAATTGCAAAAAATTGAATATAAAAATTCTTAAACGCGATGACTGTAGTGGACGCGATTATAAAACATAACTCAAGTTGAAATAGGAACGTAATACGCGACGGGGTTAGTCGTCGCAGATCATCTTCTTAAAATACGACCACTGTATCTGTCGCGATTCAAGTTGTGCACAAAGGACCCCCGAGAGCCCTAGAAAATTTCCTAAGAATCCTATAAAAATTTAGAAAAACAGAAAAATCACTCAAGTGGTTATATGAGGAGAGCCACTTTGAGGCATTACAATATAACATGAAATTTACTCAATATACTGTCAAATTTGATGTGTCTACAGAAGGAGGAAGAAAAGAAGAAGGGAAGAGGAGAGTTACCTGCGCAGGAAGGAGTGGCTCTTGGGTTGGCAAGGGAAAGGGGGAGTGAGGGAAGGGGTTTTAAAGCTTTTAAAATAGGATCCAATTGAACCGCTTCGGGTCCGGTCGGGTCACTTCCGGGCAACAGCCGGTCACCCCTCCCTGGTGACTCGACCATGTCAGCACGACGAACCATGCTTATATGTACATAACTACATCCACTATTTTAGAACCATCAACACTGAGTATACAATTATACTCACATATATTGAAACATGATCTTGTACATACAATCATAAATACATGTGTTCAACTATAAGTAATATATGTAAGCGTTCCTCAATCCCTAAAATAGTGCTTTAGTTCGAAAATTGGAGACGTTACATAAATATGACACTATGTTGAGAGACAGAGGATAAACTGCCACAATAAAATCCTTATAATGTTTACAATACATATTATAAGGGATTATATGCATATCTAAAATTTATCCCTTTGAGAATACAAAACATGTACAAGTAAAAATGGAAAAAACTACAACTTTGCTCTTAATACGTACCATCTTCAGAATTTCCTGAAAAAATTAAACAACATGAGTTCTATGACTCAATAGATAACTTATCTCAAAGCATGGTAAGATACTTATTAATGGAACGAACATAATAGATGGCAGAGATCAAAATTGAATGTCAAAATTCGACAATATGGGTGAAAACTACAAAGAGTAATTTATCAAATAATAATATTAAAAAAAGAGAATTTAATTTCAGATCTAAAATTGGCAATTTATGAATAAATCAAAATAGTATGGATATCAAAATTTCAAATATATTCTTGGACATATCCTAGCCACATCTTTTTGACAAATCAAACAAAACACATAATGTCATGGTATTGCGTAAATCGAGGATTGTAATCTCATCTAAACCTGAACCACTGTGGCATTACGTATCGCCATCTCACAATTTTATCGATCAGGATTTAAGATTTTTCGAAACGTTACGTATCGCTGTCCATCGAGATCTTTTACTTCTGTGGCATTACATATCGCTGTCCCGCGAAAGGGTTAACCAAACCTGAACAGTGGAAATTATCCGTATCGAGTTAGCAAAATATATAGATAAAAAGAGTTGCAGCAAATCAAAGAATTATCATTAGAGAGTTAGAAGATCAGAATCGGAGAGAAATATGGAAAAAAACAACTAAGAGTAAGGGGTAGAAGTTAGAACCAGAATTAGTAGCAAATAAATATCGAATTAGTGTTAATGGTGAGAGAAGTGATGGGGTAGTGGCAGTGGCGGAGCTAGGGGGGGGGGGGGGGAATTGCCCCCCCCCCCCCCCCCTTAATTTTTTGTATAAATTTTTTCCTTAATTTTTTTGTGAATTAAATTGATGGGCATGTCACATGTGAAAATTTTCTTAATTTTATTAATTGCCCCCCTTGTTTTGAGTATACATGAACAATTAATCTTATTAATTACCTCTCTTCTAAATATTTTTAGCTCTGCCACTGGGTAATGGTGACCTAAAGGATAGGGAGAGTGAAAGAGACCACCCCTATTTATAGATCTATAAGGAGCCTAGGATGGAGCCATCTTACCTTTTATTACAAGGTTCCGTTGACCATGGTGATGTTTATCACCATCACATTCATCCTTATCAACATTGCCACCTCACCTTTTCTAGAATTTTATTTTAGTGCCATCTCACCTCCAACTACATCTCATCCATTCGGTTTTTAGAAAAATACTAGTTCTTGGCCCGTGCGATGCACATAAAGTTTTTAAATATTTATATTTATAGAAGAATTTTTATAAAAGATCAATGTTTTTGTTAATTTTCACAAAATCTTGTAATCACAGATAATAACAGTTGAATATAACAAAACTTTTAACAAAATTATAGACCTAAATCATATATATGAAAAAACACATTAATATGAATTCATGAACACAAACATAAGTAATTCTTTTTACCAATAGATATGTAAAAATATAATAAAAGAATTATTATTAAAAAAATCGTTGCTACCACAGAGTTAGGCAGTGAATATAAATTTACAAATATAGAATAATAAAAATACAGAGACTAAAAAAGATGACAGGCAATACCTATATAGGCAGACATTTAGGTAGCAAAGCCAAATTCAAATATCTAAAGGAAAAATTTTAAATGACCAATTGAAATGGCATTAACAGAGTTAGGTAGTAGCAAACGATGAAATAACAGATAGAGAAAAGTCTATAAAATAGATAGAGAAAAGCTTAATAACTGATCATCCAGGGATGATCTGTGATGAGTGTTGAGAGAGAAAAAATTCAAACAACCATGTATGAGTAGTGTGGATAATTCTAACACTTAATGGTATCTCTCACAGAGGCATCTCTTTTAAGAAAGCCACACTTAATGATATCTCTCACAAAGGCATAACAAAGGGAGACTTGTATGAGTAGTGTGGATAATTCTAACAATTTAAAAAAAAATCTATAAAACCCTTAAAGGCATGCTTTCAACCTTCATGCTATAGAGCAAGTACTAACTGACATATTCAGGGGGTTATATTAAAGAAGTTGTTGAGCCTGAGGTTGATCCAGAGAGGGATCAGAGAACTGTGAGGGACAAAAGTCATGTTAGAAATTATGAATTTGTAGTCATAAAGTGAGGGACAAAAGTCATGTTAGACATTATGAATTTCATTTTTCCCTTCACTGAAGGCTGTGAGTGCCTCTGTCTCTTTCGAGAAGACTGTTCAGCAAAAGAAAATGAAAATATAGTCATCATATCAGTGAGCCAACCCTTTTTTTATAGAGATCATTATTGTTTTCTATTGCTGTTAAAGTTTCCTTTTTTTAAAAGCAAGACATGGAATAGGCAATTATGTGGTAGCAACGATTACTTTTTTTAAAAAAAATCACTGTTAGTATTGCCCAGTGGCGAGAATGGGTAACAAAGTAGGACTAAGCTTCTTATTGTTGCCTCAAGAAATAAAAGAACTGCTTGGAAAAGAATTATCAGCATCCTGTCGTTCCACATGTTTTCCTTCCGAAATCATTTAGGGTGGTCAATTAGGGAGAGATTTCTAAACTTAGAGAGAATTAGATAATGATGTACGCAAGTAAGCAGAAAAAAAAAAACTCAACCATAAATATATTTGCTGTAAGGAATTCTCGTCTCTTTTAGAAACAAAACAGTGCTCGTGCACTAATATTTATTTGAGCATGTATGTAGCTCGTTCAGGATAAGGGCAAGCGATGTTACACCTGTAATTCGTGTACTTCATGAAAAAAAATTCAAGAACTTCAGAAGAAATGCATAGTATAGGCCACATTTTGGACAAAGTAGGTGTCGTGACATCCAGTGTGTCTCCGCTCACACAGGTTGGATGTCATTGACCACAGTTTAGCTAAACTTGAAAAGTTCAACATCCTAAGCGAAAATGTGAATGATGAATTTCTTTATTACAGTACAGATCAATAAGGTAAATCAATGTCGACCTACCAATGACATAAACCACAGGAATGTGAGCTAATCTTATGCATTGATTTTAAATGGTAGATTTAATGAATTATCTATAAAGATGTAAAGAACCATATAAAAAGTTTCACAGTCTAAGAATCTAACATCATAGAGTGGCCGCCCATTTACTACCACCCATGGAACAAATCTGTGAGGGGGCTGAAGAGCATCTGTCTCTGCTGCGTACTTCAGCTCAAGCTGCAAATAACATCCGAAGGGGCATTATATACTGGAAATAAGACGAAGTAAAGATGTAAAACACAAAGTAAATAAATGAAATGAATAATCAATTAACAACAATATTGAAGCACAATGTACAACAGCTTTATCGAAAAGGCTATACTTTTCCAACGGCAACATAAAATGATATTTTTCAAAACTGATGGTGAAACATGTTAAGATCGATCAAATATAATTGGTTCAATCACGAATCTATTAACTCCACAGAAACTTCCCTCTGAACCGGCCAGGTGGCCATATCTTCTGTCCAGCATTTGAACACCCTCGGTGAAGTGGAGCGGCAATTGTGCAGGGGGAGATGTAGATGGGGAGATCAGCGGAGGAGGCGAGGAGAGAGAGAGAGAGAGAGAAGCCGGGAAGGAGTTGTTCTGAACACATTACCAGCATTTGATATAAAAGTTACCATGGACTCTTGTTGATGGAATAATACATCCATTTTAATTTATCCAAGCTAGCATGTTCAGAATGCTCCTTCAACCACTCTCTCAGTGCAAGATTACTACTCCAAACCTGAAAGAGAATCCAGAGAACCCTTGGTATCAGATGCACAATGTACTTGTTATCTAGTTCATGAAACTGTAGCATATATCAGATCTCTTTTTCTTCTCTGATATAGGAAGTATAATAGAATTGATGGACATAATGACAGCATCATAATTTGAATGACATTAAGATACCATCAATACTATGAACATAACATAAAATCAACTCACTGTATGAAAATGCCATATTTGAGAAAATCACATGTAAATGAAGATGACCTTAGTATAGAATATGTCATCAATGACTGTTGCTGCTTTAATAAGATAGCCTAAAGCTTTCTGATTAGCCACTGACAGCCCAGACAACTGCATCCAAGGAAACCCGAAAAATCAGTGGCAATTAAAAAGAGAACATATCAATGTCCACCCAGAAATATCAAAGCAAGAGATCTATTTTCATTACCCATTCAAATAATTGTCAATTTCAGGAACTCTTTCATTAGAACAATAGTATCCTGCACTAATTAGTTTTCTAAGAAAAAATGCGCCACAATAACTTATTCACAGGAAACAACTTAAACTGCTTATTCACAGGAAACTAAGCTAGTCATTTGAGCCCATCTGTGTTTATTTTATTCAAAGATCTAATCAAAGATCTATAAGAACTGAACTATATATACTCCAAAAGATATGAACCAATTATACATCAACAATGCCATGCAATTAGAGTTATTGAGACCACAAAATAGTAACAACACTATTTAACCCCCCCCCCCCATCCCATGGCATATCCTTTAAGGGATGACATTAATCTGCATTTTAAATATGTTTTAATCTTTAAAGTTACATTTAATACTTTGGAAAATGGAAGTCTGGATTAATCTGCAAGGTCTTCTATCAAAGTATTGCACAACACTTCAAATAGGTTCCACTGTAATCTGCAAGGATTTTAACACTTTAAAATTTGACCAATGCCAGGATCAGAGATAGGGAGGGAGAGTGATAGAGTCAAGGAATTGGAGATCCATTGCCCTGAAATTCTAAGCTATGCCTCAGCCACCTAGGCAAAAGTTCTAATGCAAATGCCTGGATTGGTGTTTGGTCATATGCTTGGTGTGCAGAGTGGACAGTGGTGCTTGTACATTGGCAGAGAGTTTCTAACCTGTTTAACATACTGAGGCAATTAGAAACTATATGCTTTGAAGTACATATTTAAAAACCTGACAACCATAGTGACCAGAACGAAACAGAGGAAAATTTTAAAGAAAATGCAGAAAAGTTTAACTTTGAAATAAGCTTTGCAGAAAATGGAAATTATTATTCAGAATTCAAAAAATAGGAAAAGTAATCAGTTAAAAAATAGTTTAACTCTTATGCCCAAGATTATGAATGTCAACAGAGCCATCAGATTAACGTGAATTGAACCAATTGATACAGATCATATCTAGCATGCTGATCCTTCACAGTTTATGAGAATTTCACTAAAATCAAAGTTGGAGGAATCATATTTTTACATGTCCTCAATCTGGGCCTCCTGTCAATCACATTCCCCGATCATGTACTTGGTAACTACTGCCATTTTTCATATCTTAGAGTGCCTTCTAGCAGATTAAAATATTGTTGGAAGTCTGGATTAATCTGCAAGGTCTTCTATCAAAGTATTGCACAACACTTCAAATAGGTTCCACTGTAATCTGCAAGGATTTTAACAATTTAAAATTTGACCAATGCCAGGATCAGAGATAGGGAGGGAGAGTGATAGAGTCAAGGAATTGGAGATCCATTGCCCTGAAATTCTAAGCTATGCCTCAGCCACCTAGGCAAAAGACATAATGCAAATGCCTGGATTGGTGTTTGGTCATATGCTTGGTGTGCAGAGTGGACAGTGGTGCTTGTAATGTGGCAGAGAGTTTCTAACCTGTTTAACATACTGAGGCCATTAGAAACTATATGCTTTGAAGTACATATTTAAAAACCTGACAACCATAGTGACCAGAACGAAACAGAGGAAAATTTTAAAGAAAATGCAGAAAAGTTTAACTTTGAAATAAGCTTTGCAGAAAATGGAAATTATTATTCAGAATTCAAAAAATAGGAAAAGTAAGATACATAGCATGCTGATCCTTCACAGTTTATGAGAATTTCACTAAAATCAAAGTTGGAGGAATCATATTTTTACATGTCCTCAATCTCGGCCTCCTGTCAATCACATTCCCCAATCATGTACTTGGTAACTACTGCCATTTTTCATATCTTAGAGTGCCTTCTAGCAGATTAAAATATTGTTGGAAGTAGAAACAGAAGTTAAGAAAATGGTCTTCATAAAGCAAACACACACCAATCTGGTTGGGTTTATAAAATTCACTTAATAATTTTTTTCAGAGCTTTTCATATGCACATTAAAACAGTAAAGAAGGAGTGTGTGAGATTCTGTATCTCTATCCTAGGTGTAGCCTTATTTCTTCTGAGGTTTTACTGATAATTGGTAGGATGATTAATATGTTGAGGCAATGCATCTAATAGCTTTAAATTGCTCTTGGCAAACATAGACCAACATTTCTAATCTAATGTTCGGTTCACAATATATGATCATGAAACCCCCCTGTAGAACTGTAGGTTAATTCTAAAACTAATAATGGGTCCTCTTTTATAGGGTCTAGGTAGTTGTCTAAGACCCAAAGAAACATCCATGGAAGGACATGTTTGCTCCCTGGAAGGACATGTTTGCTTGATCAGATCTATGTAGAAGATTTTGGAATTGGATTCAGAGGATAAAGTTGGGTTTGGATGGTCATGACTTAATTTTTCCATTTGGAACGAATAAACCTGGAGATTAGACTCAAGCTGGTTTGCATAGCACTGTACCAGCTGAATAGCAGCACAATTTGCACTATTGGCAGAACAAAGACCAAAATTTCTAATCTAATGTGGGGTTCGGCTTTTTGGGAGAATCTGTGTCATTCCTGTCTTTTTGGGAGATAGAGTGGTGTATCAATAATTAAAACAAAACAAAAATTAAGACAATTATAGCAGTCAGAAATTAATTTTATTTTCCAAGGCTTTGTTGATTGATTTGTTGTTTACCTCTTTTGTTTCGATGTCATGTGAATATTAATTTTCTTCTTCACATAGTGATAGAGTCTTTATATATTTTTTTATTTAGAACTACTCTCACATACATTATTCTCTGTTTCCTCTAGTGACTGTCCTAATGAAGTTGACTTTGTTTCCAAGATTGCTTTGTAGGACCCTTACAAATAGATGCCACCCCAAAAAATCGAAGAAAGCTACCTTTTGGATGAAAAATCAAAAAAAGGAGGGTCAGGGAGAAAAAAACAGAACATGAATAAGACCAGTTACTAACTGAAAAACATCAATAAGTAAGTAAAGCCTATTTTCCTATAGAAAAGCAACAATATGAAACCCCAGAAACAATATCAATATGAAAACTGTATAGATTTACAACAAAGAAATCAACTACTGGAAGAGCGCGACCTTGAAAACTGAGAAGCTACCTAAAGAACAGCGGGAAGACAAAAAAAAAATGGCGAACAAACAGCATGAACTGGCTGAAATTTGGGGAAACACCGTTGAGTACCTCTCTGAAAATGGCGACTGTGAGGCTGCGACGGGAAGGCTGCAAGCTCGACGATGCGAACGAAGGATACCACTGAAAATAGACAGAAAAATATCAGGCACAGTTAAAATTATTGAAAAGGATACCACTGAAAAATCTTAAACAGAATTAAAGATAAGCAGTAATGTAGAGTAGGAAACCCTCTAAAACAGAATAGGAAACTTTCTAAAACAGAAAAAGAAAGATACATTAAAACCATCAGGTGGATTTATGATATAAATCTCCATCCTTTTAATAAGGATGCACTAATGAAGTTAGCTTGGAGGTTTCAGTTATTAAAATTATTATTCAGAATTCAAAAAATAGGAAAATTAAGATACATAGATTGCCATTAAAAGCTTCCAATGATATATATGATCATGACATCAATACATCATTATTCAGGTCATTGCCACATTACAGAAGGAGTGAAATGATCTATAGTAGCTAAATTTTCTGGCTTTTAGTATATATACATTAGTGCATATATAGGCAATCATAAGACACAGAGATATCTTAAAAATTATAACTGGAAGCTTGGATTTTATCCTTACATTCCATTAGTTTATTAACATGTCTTTGCTACTCTGCCAACTAACTTTCCAGTTCTAACTTATCTCAGGTTTTAAAATATTCCATCACACTTTCTCATAATTAACAATTTTGTTCCTTTTCAAGAAAACTGAACATATACATGATAAGGGGATCTACATCACTAAATGTCATTGAAAAGCAAGAAAATAATGTTCAGCCTGTTTATTATAATAATAGTATACCCATCATTATTCAGGTCATTGCCACATTACAGAAGGAGTGAAATGATCATGACATCAGCTAAATTTAGCTACTATGATCATGACATCAATACATCATTATTCAGGTCATTGCCACATTACAGAAGGAGTGAAATGATCTATAGTAGCTAAATTTTCTGGCTTTTAGTATATATACATTAGTGCATATATAGGCAATCATAAGACACAGAGATATCTTAAAAATTATAACTGGAAGCTTGGATTTTATCCTTACATTCCATTAGTTTATTAACATGTCTTTGCTACTCTGCCAACTAACTATCCAGTTCTAACTTATCTCATGTTTTAAAATATTCCATCACACTTTCTCATAATTAACAATTTTGTTCCTTTTCAAGAAAACTGAACATATACATGATAAGGGGATCTACGTCACTAAATGTCATTGAAAAGCAAGAAAACAATGTTCAGCCTGTTTATTATAAGTTGCACAATAATTTGCTTAATATCTGCTTGCTAGGATATCATAATTTACACAATAATTTCTGCCTGTGTATTCCATCACACTTTCTCATAATTAACAATTTTGTTCCTTTTCAAGAAAACTGAACATATACATGATAAGGGGATCTACGTCACTAAATGTCATTGAAAAGCAAGAAAAAATACACAGACAGAAATTATTGTGTAAATTATGATATCCTAGCAAGCAGATATTAAGCAAATTATTGTGCAACTTATAATAAACAGTTAGCACTATAAGATGTCACGGGCAAAGAAAACTATCAGTTAGCACTTTCCGGTCTCTACAGGATAATTTAAACTATTTTATGGTCCAAAATACAATTCAAATGCTGCTCTAAAAATTAACATACAATCTATAGATAATCTCTAGCAATTTCTACAGGTGGTTCTCTGAATTGTCCTCAACATTCGCAAACTGATAGGGTTGGACTTTGAGTCTGCTTCCGATTCACTTGGTGTTTAAGCATGTGCAACATCCCTCCCTTTCTTCCCCTGACAGTTTAATATTTTTTTCACCCAAATCCTGAACTATCTTTGCCTTTTAACTGCAAAATAGTATAGATGCTCCATAGCATTGTTCCTCACAGTGTTTTTTGTACACTTGAACATTAAATAAATATCTGAATAACTTCATCAAAATATAAAAAAACTGTGAGGAAAAGGTAATCTGGGGGGAGGAATATTAGAACAAAAAAGGAACCCAGACTGGTCCTCCTGATATCTAGAAGACTATCTGATTCGTCTTCATCTTTAATATACTGGATCTGAAGAGGGGTGCTTTCAGCAAATGTCAAGACATCATCGTTGTGATCAGCAAAATGGAAACTCACAAAATTTTTGGTTTTGGTGCACAGAGAGTGTGTGAGGTAGTGAAAAAAAAATCAAATTGTACTACATAAAATGCTAGGTAGAGGAGTTCATGTATCATAACATCTAAGACAGAAGAAAGTGGGTTTCAATTCAGGCCAAAGACAAAGAAAATATACATAAGACTGGTATGGTTTAGTAAATGTACCTTTCTCCACACACTGCCGAAGGATAACTCTCTGACTTCTAAAGCACACACACTTAACCTGTAAAAATATAATTTTCTATTAATCTGATAAGACATACATTGAAAAATTTTATGAGTAATATAGAATTATAAAAATAACATATACTAAAGAAGATGACAGGCACTAATGAGTAATAATAAAAATACATATACTAAAAAAAATTCAGAATTTCTGGTTTTAGTGCACAGAGTGTGTGAGGTAGTGAAATAAAAATCCAAATGTACTTAATCAAATGCCAGATAGAGGGTTCTAGATTACATACTGTTTGCCTTATCCCATGTGAATTTCCCAATGGGTATAAGTCACCTAAGTGAATGGACTCTTAACCCATGTTCAAATAAAAAAAAGATTTTGATGTATCATACTGGTTGAACCTCAAAATTTATAAAGAACAGTCCACAATGAGGAGCTTTTACTGCAATGAGGAGCTTTACTTGCTTCCAATTGGAACCATCAAATACAGATTTGGCAATGATAAAAGATGACAGATCCATCTATTGAAACTACCCAGTAGAGACCTCCAGTTTGCTACAAATATGTGTGTTAGAACAACATTACATCTTATGATATCCAAAAAAATCAAAACCTGAAACCAAAAACTAAATCTCTAATCTTCAGAGAAAGAGAGACCAATGCTCAGAACAATGAGAGCAAACATAAGAGAATACAAATTTCCGAGGCTTTTCTTTCATTGTAATTGCTTGGAAAGGGTAGGCTGAGAAAAAACTGCAGAAACTATTGTGCTTCCAGGAAAAATCAAAACATAGAAATTTCAGAAATATCAAACCCATGAATAATGAAGGGTCATTACAGAGGAAACACGGGTGGGAAATAGTCAAAGAGTTCTTCTAGAGTGATTTTTAAGAACCTAAACTCTAAGATCTGTACATCAAAATTCAAAAATTATTTAACATATCCATTAAAGATTTTATGAATAACCTGACAGTGCCATGGATGTTATCAAGCTACTGTCACTACTATATATATATATATATAGAAGCTCAAATGGAATATAGTTGTATAATTCCACTTTACATTTACATTAAAATCAATATGTAAAGTATTTAGATAGATCCATTCTCAATAGAAATCTCAGGGGACTTGAGAAAACAGTCAAAGATCCTAGCATATGCTTTGGATTCATTATTGATGAGAGATTCATGAAGACATTGGTGTTTCTTAGATTGATACGGGCCAGTACTAAAGGGTATGTATAAAGGATATGTTAAAAGATAGTGAGGTAAAGTGCTTATGAGATCATAACAAATATTATTAAACATTTCCTTTAACTATTGCAGTCTTGGGCAGGTCTATGCACGCTCTGTATGACTATATGGCCATTTTGGAAGATCAAATAGCAAGCTTAAACCCATGATCTCAGGAAAATATGATTTACTCTAATTTGATTTCAGTGTCCTTCCAAGTTTCTTGTGATCCATTCCCATGTTCTTCAGTGGTGCCACAGAAGGGAATAGAATGGGGCATAGTGTCCAACCAAAGGACATATTGTGGCACGCACTTTATAAGAAGGACATCAGGTGCTCCATAAATAACATGTTACACATTCATTTTTTTTTAGTGATTGTGACAATCTGATATGGCATTTTTCTTATGATTGAAGGATGATATTGCTTTATTTGACTACAATGTTGAAGAACATGTGAATGCCTTTGTAGCTGCTTTATTTGACTACAATGTTGAAGAACATGTGAATGCCTTTTATTCAGATTAGATACAACCAATCTTGTATGCATTTTAGTTTCATTAATTTGTAATTTCATTGTTATATATTTCATCTAGTGAGATTATCCATTACTGCGGATCGGATTCTTATGATGAATTAGTTATTCTATTTAAAGAATATTTTTTTGTTGTATTAGATAGACATACCGATATCAGTCTTGATACTGCTACTATAATAGTAGGTGTTTGCTTTGTGGTCTATCAAATTTCATACTAACATTACAGTAAAATGAATTATCACAATAATTATAACAGAAAGTGGATAGCTCTAGCTTTTATCTTTTCGCTTGTCTGGGGAGGTAGTCTTAGCCTTGCTCTTTTCTTGTATAGGGGAGTTTTTGTTGCTACTCCCTTACCCCAAGTTCCCTTTTAGTTATATATGCAGTGGTACCATCCACTTTGAAAGACATATTCCAACCAAGAAGGGCATCAGATACATCCATTGCTTTGGATGAGGTTCTGGTCCAAATCAGCCAGTTTTTGAAACTTTGAACAGAATTGTATATGACAAATTACTATTACAATTTAATAGTATATATAAAGTTCTCCCTTTTCTAAGGTTCTTTCTCCTTTTTTATTTGCATAAAATTAGGGTTGTAAAGGTATGTATTAGTAAGGATATTAGCAAAAGATGACCAAAATTGTACATTATCTCTGAGGTCATCTAAGCATCTCAGAAGGGAGGAAGAATTCTTCTGTCTTTGGTGTTTTTCTAGGTAAGGATGAAGGAAGAAAGAAGAACTGAAGTGCATGGCTGGCTGTTTGGAATATCCACATTGATCAAGTCATCAAACAACTATCATATCTACTTCATTTTTATTTTTTTTTGCAATTTCTCCTTTGTGCATATGTCAAAAAAACAGGTGCTAAAAGTAAATAAAATCTAAAAGATTTGAACAGAGTTCTTCTACTGTCACTATACACAAAAAATGTTAATAACCTGAAATCTTCTACTATAACTACCCACATCAAACATATATTTCAAACTTCTAGTTACATTACAATGAAGTTGGTATGAAAAAAAAAAACAATCAACATGCTAAAATTTGGGTCAGTGCACAGAGAGTGTGTGGGAGAGTGAAGAGACAGAGAATGAACGAACAAAATAAAATCAATGATGGAGACTATAATAGATGTCAGCAGGTGATATTTTGGCTGTTCTGGAATTTCATGAGAAACTGACATTTTGGATGTTCAATGAGAAACTGAATTTAAATGACCAATTAACAAAAAAAACCCATATTGCAAAATTTTAACTGGCCATTATAATTGACATGCTTACATGCTGCAGGTTCGAATGAACTACATGATTTCTGCATGTTAAGATTTATTACCTAATGAAGACAACAGAATCACCAGCTTTAAGCCATTTTGCTCCCACAAAGACACTCCAACCAGATGTCAGAAGGTGACTCTTTTGCTGTCCTGGAAAAACAACCATGTTCAATAGAGTAAATTATAAACACAGAGGCATAAGAAAGGCAGACTTGTATGAGTAGTGTGGATAATTCAGAAGGAGGTATGCCTTCCCCGTATGCCCTTGCAGAGTCCTACAGCAAACCAGATCCGTGGAGTTGAAGCTGACGGCAGCCTTCCCGCGAGTCCTCGAGTAACCCGCCACTGCGCAGAGCAGCACCGAAATCTACGTTAGATCCACAGACCTCCCGGAAAAACGAACGGGGACGACGAAACGGGGAATGCAGAGGAAAAGCAGCAGCAACGGGGGCCTGGAAGCGGGAAAAAAAGAGAAGCCGTACGGTCAGTGTCGAGCAGCATCTCCCGCCGCTGCCTCAGCCGCTCCCGCAGCGCGTTCACGGCCGCCGTCGCAGCCACGTGCCGCTCCTTCAGTTCCGTCACAGACATCCAACGAAGCCTGGCTACCGGACCAGCAAAGGCTTCCACGGCGGGCGGTCTCCGACCATCACAGACGCCACCGGAGCTCGAGCCGGAGACCTAGTTCGCCGTTTCCTCCTTCCCACTGCGGGTGCTCGGGGAAAACTCATACGGGCAAAAAGAAGAAACCAAAAAAATTGCGGTTTGGCCATTTCAGAAGGAGGAAAACTCATCAAAAATTAAGGAAGGTTTGGGTAGAACGCGCTGGCCTTCCTGGTTTTGAGGAAATTTGAATTTTTGCATCGCGGGAGGGAGAAAGAGGTGGGAGAAAGAGAATAGAGGAGGAAGGCCATATAACAGTTTTGGCGGGATGTAGATAGGTTGTATGACTGCCACGTGTACATCTAGGACTGAGTTTTATAATAATAGTATAGACTAGCTTATGTATTTATTTCACCCAACTAATCTTATTTAAAATGACCTCCAACCGAGATTTTGAAGATAGTTTTAGAAACTTTGAAAGCTTAATTAGAGCCCCTAAGAAATTGGTCAATTAGTTCAAACTTTAACTTTTAATAAATGTTTATATTTTTCTATTTACAAATATATATAATAATTATGTTTATACTTTTTTAGTATTTACAGTTTTTTTTATTATTCCTTAAAATTGATGGTTTATTAAAAATGAGAGTGTGTAACAATATATAAACCAAAAAGCACCGACATACAATTATATTAAGGGAGGGGTTAATGATTCTTACAACCAGTTTTTATTCTATTACCAACTACGAAAAAACATTAAATTTCTTTATTTCAGAATTGAATAATCAAGATGCAAGAATTAAAAGCTAATTCTAAAGGTATCAAGGATTAAAAACCAGCCAAACCCAAAGTAAATCGTATGACGAAGAATTTTGCGATTATAAAAGAACAAAGGAAAGTGTCCCCTAAAAGGACAAGTTGCTAAGAAAAAAAGTTATGTTCCCTGGTGTTTAAAGTTGAATAGTGAAGTTAGCGGCAATAAAAGCTATTTGTAAAAAGTTACGAAGGCTAAAAAACTTAAAAAAACTGTATTTTTTTTTGACTTCTCTTAAGAATTAGGGCAATAAATTGTATGTTAACATTCATTTTTTTGGGGTAAGTATGTTAACTTTGAGCAACATTTTTTGTCTATGAAACAAGTAAAAAAAATTATCTGATCAAGTCGTCGATTGGTCAACGAAACATAAAATTGGATATCCAACCAATTAAATACGGTGCTGAACAAATTTTTTAATCTATTTTTATGGATAAAAAATGTTGGTCGTTAACTTTACTTCTAAGATGTAAACTCCGTATTTCTGTCCCCGGATGTCTAAAACGGGCCAGACCGGGCCCCTTCCTAGAGCTGGCCTCACAGGCCCAGATTCATTACGGCGGGGCCCTTGCCGGCCCAGGTTCACCAACGGCAGGCACCCTTCTCAACCCAGGCTTATCCTTTGGCGCGCGGGCGAGGCGTTGGGCTGCGTGGCGGGTGCACCGGCGCGGCCCGTGCAGGCGACTTGGCGTGGGCGGTGTCCGGCGGGCGCGGCGGGGCCTCCTCGAAGCGAACCAAACCGAACCGAACCCGAACTCAGACCCACGCCCGAAGATGTTTTGTGATTATTGTAATAAAAAACCCCAAACCCTAGAACAGGGGTTTTCTCTTGTGTGGAGCACCTGAATGCCTCGTCTCAGGAGGTCGCACAGAGGACGAGGAGGAGGAGAGGAGGAAGAAGAGGAAAATGGCGAGGAAAAGTCGAGAACAAGAGAAGCTGCGACTGAAGGTACGGCGGCGGCGTATTGGAATTATCCCTTCTATCTCTCTCTGTCTCAGCGCTTGTTCGCGTGCGTTCGCGTCGGATACGTTAATTCTATGTTTTTGTTGCGGAAAAAATGTAGAAAATCCCGGAGGAAAAGGTGCCGGAAGGACCAGCCAGAGATGGGGACGAGGAGCACGGGGAGGCCATCGATGATGGGGCTCTTCGGGATCAACAAGGGTCATCGAGAGATGAGGTGCGTGGTGAACAGGACCGTCAGTTTGGGTTGGTCCTGCTTGGGGAAGAATAAATGAGTGTTTTTTTTTTATGTGCAGGAAGATTCGGGCAGGGTGCGAGGCGAAGACGGCGAGGTGGCGGCCGAGGAGAGTGATTCTTCTGAAGATGAGGTGCCGGATCGAAACACGATCGGGGGCGTCCCACTGAAGTGGTACGACGAGGAGGAGCATATTGGGTATGATGTTTCCGGCAAGAAAATCAGGAAGCAGGCGAAGAGGGACAAGATCGATTCCTTCTTGGCCGGAGCCGATGATGCTAAGAGCTGGTGATTTTTTCATCTTGTCACTGTTGACTATTCCTTTTCCTTGCTTAACTTGTTTTCTAGATTCTTGTTGTTGCTACTTGACTCCAAAGTTAGCCTTTTTTATATGCACAAGCATTGGGGATGTCTTTGCGCTTGAAAAATATGTAATCACTTGTGTTCATTCGTCCAGAGGCTTCATAGTTTCTCTTGCATATCTTACCTGTAAGATCATCATGTCCTTTTGGTTTGTCCTCATTACTGATCACCCTGACAACAGAGCAGCTAGCTTCCAGATTATGGACACGTAATGGAGTTGATAATCTGTTTGTGTATGAATATTTTCAAAGGAGAAGTATAACTTTGCACTTTGCAGAAAATCATAAGATGTCTTTGACTCCCATCCTTGTATCTCATCAAATGTTCTAGTATCAGTTTTTTTTAAATGTATGTCTCTGTTCTAGGATATTTCCCTTCAGAATCATTCAACATAAAGGTCCAAAAACTTTAGAAGCTTCTGAACAGATCAACAGGTTGGCGACTACAATCGTGTAAGGTATGGTGTAGTGTGCAGGTGTCAGAAAAAATGGATATAGAACCTGATTTTGTTCATAGTTCTTTTCGTACCCATACAGTAGCTAAAGCTTAGCTGACATAGATTTGGTTGTGAATGCAATCGAAATTTTTGTTTCCTGAACTGTCTCAGTCATATATTGAGTCTCTCAAAGCTTGTCCAGTCTCAACCACAGCTTCATTTTGTTACTTCAGCTAGCAATTAGTCTTTTGACCAAGGTTTTAAGGAGTCTAGTAGATGGCCTATGATAGATTGGCTGATTTGATTGTTGTTTGTCCGAATGTTCCAACTTGCATTTATAGCTGCTCTGGGATTCTGATCGATTGGGTTGGACTGGATTGGAATGGTGATTAGCTGGTCCAGGTCATTCAGAAAAAAAAAACAATAAGAAAAGCTGTGATAGTGTGATGACATCAAATTGAGGTGAAGATTGAAATGTTGATGAGATTAGGTGATTACGATCACGCAACTTGATGCTGCAATTCTTGCACTCATGGTGTGAAAAGAGAAAACTGTTGTCTTGAGTGCTCAAGTTGTACTATCAAGAGCATAACCTTCTCCACTCATGCTGTACTCTGCTAGTTCATAAAGGAGCCGAGCTGAAATTGGCTGGTTACCTTACTGATGCCAGAACTCTACAAGGTGCTAGTTCTTTGGACCAGGTAGGTTTCTTCAGGTCCTAGATATGGCAGGGGATGGTCGAGGTGATTGTTGAGTATCTATTGTTGCTGCTAAAGCCTGCTCTCCCAATGACCCAAAGTTATAGTCATTCTTATCATCTTCATTGCCTGCAAATCTGCAGGTGAAGTGTTGGAAGACTTGTCAATTGTCAACTGCCTGCCTCATGCATACATTCTACCCAGTGGCATTTTGTGGAAATGGATTGCCCACTAGAAGCTAATGAGATGATTATTAAACAACCAATTGCCTTGGTTGCATGATTTAGGGAAGGGGGACAGTGCAACTTTGGTATATTCTAGTAGGAAAGACTGATCAATGTGCATGGTCATTAATAACAAATGCCAAACTGCCATGTCAGCATCGACCACTTTAATGAGAATATGCGTTTTATAATTAGATGATTCTGGTTAGAGGGATGGGTGTGTCAGGACATGATGCTCCGTAAGTTGCTACCTGGTGCGTTGTCATGAGCATCCTTTTCCAGGCCGGTGTCTTTTATCTTTTATTAACGATTGCACTTATAATCGGTAAATTATGACCCAACTCTAAAAGACCCTGACTAGGACCCAGGGAGGGAGATTTATATTTCTATTTAGATCTCTCTAGAATATCACTTTTTTGTGATTCATAGAATTTGAGGAAGAAGCCCTAAGGGTGATTCCAGGTTGGGTCATCCGCATCCTAGTTATAGCCTTATCCTATTTTCTTGAGGTTGGCTGCATGACTGCTGCACTGCCATTTAAACTTATATAAAATTCTAAATCAATTTTTGTTACTAAATATAGGAAAGTCCTCTCTTCTTACTACATTGAAGCATTTTATTTTAAGCTTTCCTTGTCCTTTTTTCCCATCCTTTACTTGGATCTGATTCCATCTGCATTGGCTGGACTTCAATGACCAAGGACATGGCTAAACCATGTGAACCTATTTTCCCTAAGGCTATACAAAATTCTCCATGTATTTAGTATCTTACATACTCCGGTAGATTTAGCAGATATCAATTCTTGTTTCTTTGGAAGGTCTCATCCATTTTCTTGTCTTGGGGATTAGCTTGCTTTTTCATTATCGTACTTTATGTAACTAAACATCTACATGGTACATCTTATATTGTGAACCCTTAGGAGAAAAATATATGACGAGTACAATGATGAAGAGATAGATCTTACGAAGGACGAGAGGAGAATCATTCGCAGACTAATGAAAGGCAAAACTCCACATGCTGATGTTGATCCCTATGCAGTATGTATCTCATTACATTTTTGCGGGTTACATTCCCTTTTTTTTATCATCAGAAATATTCTAGATGGTGGATGGAACAAATTTATGAAGGATAGATGCCAACTTTCTGTAAATGGTTCTCAAACAGCCTTATGTTGATTGGTTTGAGTGGGAGGACAAGGGTCTCCCACTTTCTAGCGCACCTGAGCCAAAAAGACGGTTTACACCTTCAAAATGGGAGCATAGAAAGGTAAATTGTCAATTTTATTCTGTTCTGATTGAAGCTTTATTTCTTTCTTGCCCTAAAATATGAAAATAAGTATACTTGTTTCATTTTTTTTTTCAGCCAATTGGCGCTTGATATAGACTACTATCTTCACCTGTCATATGTTTACCAGGGTGAATATAAAGTATGGTTGCTTCTGCAATGCTTGTTTCCAGAGAAAGTAGGAACATATCATAGCATCAATCTGTCCTTTTGTTTCTTTTCTGCCATAGTAGATCAGCTTTTCCTACTTGTGAATTTCTTTTCCCATGGCCTTATTTCCACAGTTTGCCCGCTTTGGTGAGACCCAACATTTGATTCATCTTTGATCATGACTAGAATTTCCTGTTGAAAGTTGGAAGGGGCTGATTTTGACTTTTGCTTTGGCCTGTTCTTCTATTGCATTCTTTATACTATGCTGACAACCCTCATATTTGGTCATGTCAGAAGGTTGTACACTTCTATAATGTGTCTCTGTTATCCTTTGCATTTTGATTGGACCATACTTACCTTTGAACATTAAAATTTTGATTTAGCAAGATTCTCATGGTAGGCTATGTACTTGTCAATTGTTGGCTGTATCCATGGATGAGTTTTGATCTTCCTGTTTCTTCTGTGGGGGATGAAGACAAATCTTTGGTTTACATATTCCTGGGATGTACATTCTGAAAGGAGCATTGGCAGCTGATATTTAAAGATTTTTTTGCCATGGTGACATTCAGTTATTATTTGTTGTTATGCATGCAACAGTTTGGGTCATTGTGGGAAGGCAGAAGGGGATTTTGAAAGATGTGCCTCACTGTTATATGTACATATATTTGTATATGTATATGTGTGTTTGTGTGGTATATATATTTAAGATATATTAGTTATGGGTTAATGTATGGCATTGTGAATTGTCCGGTATTAAGTCAGGTTGAATTGCTTACCTGCTTTTTTCCATCATCAGAGATTTGCCACTTGATGACTGAAAAACTTACAATGAACAAAGCTGAGTTGTAGGTGATGATTTCCAGGTGTAGATGTTTAATAATATTGAACTGTATGTGTGGTCTGAATTCTTCTCCTCATTGAGGGTAGTCCACATTGAGTTACTTTCAGTTGTTGAATGTACTCATATGCTTATGTGTCCATGTAATTGCAAGGCAAATTTAGCATGTTTACATTTACTCGATGCTGTCCTATTCCTGCTACAGAGGCTACATAAGGTTGTAATTATGACCCAAATATCTTTTAACCTTTTGGTGGAAAGAGGGATTTGTGGTTTTCTGTATGATGGATAAGAACTCTATGGCCCACCTTTCCTTACTAGGTTGTCTCCTGTAATGTTTGCTTACATTAGCATGCTCCATCAATAATATCTGATATCAAGTCACTGTGTTAATCTTGTTTTCAGGTTGTGCAATATGTCAGAGCTATACGGAAGGGATGGATCATGTTTGAAAAACCAAAGGAGGAACCGCGCTTCTATGATTTGTGGGGAGATGAATCTACATCTGTAGAAAATGAACATCATCGATTAAGCTATATTCCAGCTCCAAAACCAAAAGCTCCAGGTTGTTTAACCTATTGGACTTTCTATTATCTGAAGGGTGCGTTCTGAAAGTGGAAAAACTATACCTATGACATCTAGCTATGACATATTAGCTGTCTATCCATTGTTGATCCTGATGATGTGATGGATATTTGTATCTGCGTTGGAAAGATGTGGCACTTGCTAGAACTTGGTCCAAGATGTGGCACTTGCTAGGATTTGGTCCGCCGAATGATGTGGGTTTGAAACAGGGGTCTTCTGGTTTTTTGTTACAAACTTACAAGGCCATTGTTTTAGCCATTTTCTTGCATAGAGCACACATGAGCAGTGTGCTTTTATAACCATAATTGACTCCTAATCTCCAGTCCAAGGATTGTGGACTGGAGGATTGCCACTCTTCATCTAAGCATTGTGTGCGCTGTTTTATGATTTCAGAAAGAGCACTTCAACCATTCTTCACATTTATTTGAATATTAATGTCAAATCATTTTCACGTCATTTCATTTCTTCTTTACAAGTTAGCTATAGTTGAGCATGTTCGTACAGGGATTCCTGCCCTGCAAACTTTTGCCATGTGTGACATGTATGTCTGGGTCGATGCTTGACACCTTTGTTCATGTACCATTTATGACTGGTCATATCTTATTGCCAGGTGGCTAAGTTATTATCCTCAACATGGTTATCTTCATTCATTCTGTTCCACCTGCGAGCACTTTTCAGTTGTTTCTTGTTTTTGCACCTCTAATGATGTTAGATTTTTGTTATTTTAACCTGTCACTAACTTCTTGTATAAATGAAAATTTCCTGGTTCTCCTGTTCCCATTGTCCACTCACCAAAGTTTGTTTAGTGCTGGGAATATGAAGGCAATGTTAGGTTGCAGGAGGATTTCATGTGGTGCGTTGCTTGAAGCAGTTAGGCTGTATGTGATTTGGTTTTTGATATGCAGGGCATGAAGAATCAGTCAATCCTTCTGTTGAGTATGTACCTACCCAAGAAGAAGTTAATTCCTACCAGTTGATGGATGAGGAGGATCGACCGAAATTGATTCCAAAGAGGTATTTGCACTTTGCTTGAAGTTCAAGGCTTCAATCCCTGCCTGCTTTATGAACTTCAACTGAAATATTATTGTTTCCATTTGACCTTCCCTGTAGATATGAGTCTCTGCGAAGTGTTCCTGCATATGAACATGGTATGAGAGAGGTATTTGAACGTTGTTTAGACCTGTATTTGTGTCCCAGAACTCGAAAGAAGCGTGTAAGTAGAAACATGGACAAGTAACCCTTTTTTCTGGCTTGTGTTGTGGTTTCTTATAATCTCATCTTTGAAAAACTTTTGTGGTATTGAAAAACAAGTTTCACTTCCTGTCTTTTCCCAGATTAATATTGACCTGAGTCTCTGAAGCCTAAACTCCCAAGTCGGAAGGATCTTAAGCCATATCCTTCAACATGTTATCTTGAGTATAAAGGTCATACAGGTTCTGTCCTGTCAATTTCCATTGAAGTAACTGGGCAATGGATCGCTTCAGGTGTGCCTATCAGCATCTCTCAATTGTCCATTGCTTCCCTTTGATGAACTGATAAAAGAAAATATTTCTTTATTTTGTTTGGGGTACATTTATAATCTTATGGAAGTGGAGAATGAGTCTAGGCTAGGATCTTTTAACCATGATGTTTTACTGTTGTCTTGTTTGCCTCTATGATGATCTGATTCTTGTGTGTAATTTATCAAGGTTTTCCTTCTTTTTTGTTATTAAATACACACATTCTTTCATATTTGAAGAGATTACATATTTTGGTGACAGTAAGAGTATTGGTCTATAGGTCTCCTTTTGCATAGAAAGAAAGATGGAGTAAACTGCTGCGGATGAGTTTTGGTACAAAAAAGGAAAAAAGATGGTCACTTCTGGAACGCTCACTAGAAAACTGAGTTTTCCTACCTACTTTGTCACCTTTAGGCACACGGCCTACTTTCTTCCTTCTCAGATCTGTGCGTGGAGAGAGAATGTCTCCCACCCACAATGTTCTGATGAATACTGCCTGGTCCCAGCTCTTTAGTTGGTGGTGATGGGGGACATCCAGAATCAGGGCCATGACTCTCCTTGATCAGCCAACAGTATCTACTACTGCAGTTACGGTGCTAGATAAGCTTGTGATTACTGTTGCTTTCTGGGTTGAACAAAAGGGTGTGACCCAAATAATGGAAAAGTTGGGGTTGGCTGGACTGGGTTTGTACTCCCCCTATTTTTGGGACTGCTTCAGCTGGTTCAAGTGCTAGTTGCTCCTTTCTTGATGGTCTATTACTTACTGTTGTAAAAATCGGTGACTGCTGGACTGATCACTGAATCCACACAACATTGGTCTGCAAGATTGACCTTACATTCTGAAACAGCTGAAATTAACTGTTCAGCTTCTTTAGTTGCTTCTGTTTGTTTGATATGGCTTTGAAGCTGCAGAGAATGAAAATGACTCTATTATTAGTCCAGTCATGTACCGCACTGGCTGCAGCCATGGGCCATGGCCTACCCAGTAAAACTTCATATCCTCCTTGTCAGGAAACTCCTCCATGTTACTTTCACTGCCAGAACATCTATTGTTTTAGGCAGTTAATGTGATCATCAGTCACGATCTGCTTATGGTATGGTTTAATCTTCCATTCAAAAATACATGTTCATACATATAGTTGTGGCTTTTAAAGGTTCAACTGATGGAACTGTTCGTGTGTGGGAGATTGAAACTGGTCGATGCCTCAGAATCTGGGAGATTGGGGAAGCTGTCCAGCATGTTGCCTGGAATCCTTTGCCTGATCTTCCTGTTCTAGCAGTGTCTGCGTAAGATAGTGGTTCACATAACTGTTTTCTCTTCAATAAATTTATCTTTTTAATGTCAGTGAGGTTCATCTTTTAGGGGGCAAGATGTGCTTATGTTGAATACGGGTCTTGGCGATGCAGAGCAGCAGCTTAGAATAAGGAGCTCCTCCAGGTGAAGAGCCTTCAACACTAGATGATGCTGGGTTAGCTATACTTATCCTTTCATATGTTAATGGTTCTATGTATTGACAGTGCCTAATATTATATTCTTGTTGAGAAGGAAACAACATTTCTTTGGTTAGATGGGTTCAACATGGCAAGCTTGATGCCATCAGACTTGTGCACTTTAGGTAATACTTAACACTGTCTGCATGTTCTGAAGTTTGAGATTATTGGTTAACATCTTGATATGTTATTCTCACAGCAACCTCTTTTATTACTCTTTTGAATCATGTAGGCTGTCTCAGCTGTTGAGTGGCATTCTAAAGGAGACTACTTTATCACTCTCGTTCCTAGTGATATCCTTGGATATTTCCTTAATTATCATCATATTCAGTAATACTTTCATTTCTTAGTGTATTCTCTCATTGCGCTTGCTCTTTTATTAATTTTTGTCAGCCAGTCATGATGAGAAAGCTATTCGAGGTGTCACTTCTGTTTGTGATGTCTATAAGGCTTTACAGACGAGTTTTAGCAATGCCTCTGTGGATTACACGAATAATATATATTTTTAATCTTTCTGAAGTGAATAATCCACTAGATGTCGCAATGGCTGAACATAAAAAATGAACCAAACAATTTGCAAAGAAATTCGCAATTATAATTAAGCACTTGCAATGTCCTCATATTAAGTTTTTCTTATTATTGTCTCCATATTATGTTTTTCAAAAAGAAAACATGCATCTCAAGGAAATCCTAGTGATTTCATGTATGGCAGTTCAAGTTGTGAGAAACATTAATGTGAACATCTAGCTTTTCTAGAGAGAGATGCTCTAGAGTTCTGCGCACCGGGCGAGCCCGAACAGTACCCCCTTGGGGGAGGATGCCGGAAGTCAGCCGGAGGTGGTCGGCCCTCTTGGAGTCCTTCAACAAGAGCCCTGCTAGAGGACAATCCTAGGGGTAGTGTGGGGGGAAGCCTTCCCTCATTCGGACCTGTTTTGCGTGTGGGAGAAGAGGACACATCCGGAGATGGTGTCCAATCTTTCGCTGGAGGTCAGAGGTTAAGGCCAATGAGCAGAAGGTGAGTAGTGGGGAGAAGGCTTAGGCCTTTAGGCATGGCGGTCTGCCCAAGGAGCCGGCATCAGGGAGCAGGGAGCAGGGAGCGACAGGACCCTAGTAGCTTCGCTGATGTTGTAAGGGGAGCTGCAAGATCTGCGGCGGCCTGTAGTAACAACAAGGTGGTTGAGGTAGGCTACCTCCCAGAGGACTATGTCCAATGCCGTAGGATTTGGCGGAGGAAATTGTTGGCCCTATCTTTACTGGCCGACGATTTAGAGGATGGAGGGATCAAACGGAAGACTAGAGGATGACCCATAAACTGTTCTTAACTGTGGGTAGCTATGTAGAGGGGGTGGACAAGACTGGAAGCAGGTATGATTGCGGTGGAGGGGGCTTTCCTTGGCATTCATCGGTAGTCGATGAAGTTGGGGACTTTTCTGCCCCTGTCTGAGAGATGTTTTAGGGTGTCCTTGGAAGAGTTACCTATCGAGTTGTGCGATGAGGAAGGCGTTGGGTTTCCTTGTTCGCCAATTTGGGCGCTTGGTGCTGTTATGACGAGGGATAGACTGAAGATTCATGCTTCTATCTAGGCACATAGTTCGGTGTGGTGGGATTTGACGGCGAGCGATTGGTCGTCCTTTGCTAGGTTCTCAAGGAGGAGCTCTGCCCCACGCTGCCAGCGACCTTAGGGCATCCTTTGCAGAGAATGGAGGTGGAAGACGATGACAGGGTGGGTGGTTCGAATTCAAATTGTCTGGATCCACAAAACTTCTTAGGTGGCTCGAATTCGACTTTCCGAGTCGACAGTGGGCCGAGCAGAGGGCTCATAGTGGTGGCCTCGGTGAACAAGATACGTCTGGACCGGTCAAGAGGAGTCCGTCAAATAGGCCGAAGTTGGACCCAATGACTCACTCGATATCTGTATGGAGGCGCATATCAGGTTGTTGGGGCCCAATAAGGCTCATCTTCTCTGCCTGATCGAGGAACTAGCCTTGGGGAACCAGTCTGTGCGGCAGTCTGGCAGTGGGGCGACCGAACTCCAGGCTTCGTTGCCCTACTATGGCGACGATCGTTTTGGACGGCTCAAGAAGGGAAGATCTGGCCAAAACCCTTAGAGCAAGCACAGAGCATCTTTGCAGAGAGTTTTTTTTGCCGTTACAGTCAAGTGGGCCGCCGGTGGTGGTGCAGGCTTTCTGGGAGAAGACTCCTAGGGGGTTCGGAGGCCCAATAAGTGAGTTACATCTAAGCCGTTTAGGGGGGGCTTCAACAGTCTCCCCTGCCTTTGGTCCCTATTAGTGGAGAAGTTGCCGTCAGTGGCTATGACAGTCGATTTGGGCGGCCCTTCTCTAGATTCCTTGGAGGTGTAGGGCCAATCGACCCTCATTTTTCATCAACCTAATGCAGATGATCGAGCTCTGATAGTCAGCAACAACCAGGGAGCAAGTGGGCAAGACTTGCTTATATAGGACTGTGATGGTGTTGGGAAGTCTTCTTTGCGGATAGAGGCTGTGAGGGCTCTTCTAAAGGAAGTGGAGGCTTTATGCACAGAGTGGGCTAGGGAGTTGGCATGACTGGGGTGGGCATCTCTTCTGTGGCAACAAAGAAGGATCTGAAAGTGGTTTTCCCTAAAATCTATAAGAGATGGAGTACTAGTATTAGGATGGGTGAAAGGTTTTGCAGAGTTAGGGTGAAGGAGTGCTAGAAGAGGGGAATCGTAATTATCCATTGAGAATTCTCTCATGGAATGTCTGGGGTCTACGTAGGGTGGAGAAGAGAAGGCTGTGAAGGAGTTGGTCTATGGGTGTAAGATGGATGTCTTGTGTGTGCGGGAGACAAAGTGGGATGGGGATGAGTGCTATCATGAGGGAGATTGGGGGCACCAGGTTGACCAAAGGGTTGTCTCTGCAACTGCGGGGAATTCGGGTGGTATTCTTCTCTTATGGAATCAATTTGAGGTTGAGGAAGTGTTGTGTGATAGGATGGTTAGCGGGTGGGCCGTCTCCTTGCATTTCAAGGGAGTGTGGGACTTTATTGAGGTTTATGGACATGGGATGACTTACTGTAGCTTCATTAGTCTTTTGGGAGGCCGTGATGCTTGGGTGGTGATTTTAATGCAGTGGCGCATTTGTCGGAGAGGATTGACACTTTTTTGTAGATGGGTGCATGGACTTCTTAGATTTTTCAGGAAGTAGGGCTGCAAATGGAACCCGAAATCTTGATATTTCGACTTAATTCTGATAAAAATTATCGATTTCAGAATTGAAAATGTTACTGATAATTTATCGGAATCGGTATCGGATATTTTGATAAGCTATCAAAATCAGAATAGGAATTGGAAAATAATTGGAATCAGAATCGGTATCGGTTATTCCGATAAATTATCCATAAACTCAGAAGACAAAGCCATGGTATGTACATTAGCTTATCGGAATTTCGGTTATGATAATGTAATCGATATCAGAATGGTATCAGAATTAACCATTTTGATTTTATCGGAATTGGAATTATATTTCGATTATCGGTATTAGAATCGAAAATTGATTTTTCTGGTTCCGAATCTAACTCGATTGCAGCACAACCAGGAAGCGACACTAGTGGACATCGACATGTCTAGAGGCTTCTCTACTTGGTCCAACTTTAGAGCAGAGGCTACTTGCTCGAGGTTGGATAGGTTCCTAGTTACTGTTGATTGGGAGGACCACTTTTTCTCTTGCTCAGGTCTCGTCCATGCCTAGAGTGGTTTCAGATCATAGGTCTATTCTTTTGAAGACTTCTTGGGTGCAGGACAAAAGGAATAATTTTAGGATGGAGCTATTTTCTGGGTGCGGGGGTCGGACTTTATGGATGTGGTGTCCATAGAAAACAAAATTGGATTGACCCTTGGCTCTCACTTGTATTATGTTGATGATACCATTCATTTCTTGGCTGAGGGGTAACGTATGCCTTTCATGGCTAGAATTTTATTGGAGCTTCTAAAGATCTTAGGATTGAAAGTCAATTTTGAAACGAGTCTCCTGGTAGGGGTGAATGTAGAGGAAAATATTATGTGGAAGGCGGCTACTGTGTTGGGTTGTAGGAGAGACAACTCTCTATATTCTATCTGGGTCTTTTGCTCTCTCTCCTTGTTCTCTTAGAGCGTCAGACTGGCAGTCCACTGTTCACAGGTTCGAGGCAAGACTGGCGGGCTGGAAGGCCAGGACGTTGTCTTATGGGGGCAAGTTTGTGCTTTGCAGCTCGGTTCTGGACAATCTACCAACATACTTTCTCTCTATGTTTAGGATCCCGAAGCAAGTGGCCAAGAGATTGGCAAGCTATCGTGTAGGTTTCTGGCTGGTAGTGGAGATGTGTATAGGTTGACAGATGTAGCCTGGGGAAGAGTCACCAAGAGTAGGGAGCAAGGAGGTGTGGGGTAAAGAATATCAGAGACTTCAACATGACATTGCTAGCTAAGTGGTTGTGGAGATAGATAGGGTTGTGCGGGATGGATTGTGGGCTAGTATTATCAGACAGAGGTACTTTGAGAGATCTAGAGTTTGGGACCTTACTCTTGTCCACAGACCAACACTTATTCTTTGTGGCGTGACATTTCTTCTCGTAGGGATATTATTCTCACGAGTGTCAGGATCTCTTTGGGGAAGGGGAATATGACTCTCTTTTTGGAGAGACAGGTGGGGTGGTGATCTTCTCTTCTGTGGGATGTTTTCCGACTTTTTCCAGGTGGCAGCGGCTCTTCTTATTTCAGTTACCCAAGTCTTTGACACTTCACTACTTGGGAGGGTGTGGGCACCCACTTTGAAGAGGGATCTGAGGTAGGTAGAGACTCTTCAGCTTCAAGACTTGCTCTCTCATTTCCCTTCCATTTGCCTTGCAGACAATGTGGACTAGGGTTTGCCTTGGCGGAGCGAATCGGCCCGATTCCAACGAATCACATCGAATCAAGAGAAATTTGATTCTCCCGATTCCCATGCGAATCGGGCTGATTCATATGAATCGAGTTGGATTTTAAAAAAATCGATTCGGGGCGAATTCACGATGCGCCAAACCTTGGTGTGGATGAGTTGGTTTGATATTGAGAGAAGGGTGGATGCAACTTGATTAGATCAGCCTACCGTACGATTTCTGATAATGGGCTTCGACATGGATTGCTACATCAGGTATAGAGGCCTAGAAGTCCACTGAAGGTGAAGGTTCACCTCTTGAGAATCTCTCTTGGTTGGCTTTCCACGAGAGATAGACTGCTTCGCTTTCTACTTGATATTCAGCCCTTGTGTCCTTTGCGGGAAGGAGGAGTCATCTATGGATCATATTGTTGTGGGCTGCTCTTTTTTCCGTATGGTGTGGAGAGAGTTGACTGCAAAAACTCATGGCACAATCCCCTCTCATGGTAAGGTCTGTCAGCTGATTGAAAGGTGGAAGCGGCATTGGCCCACAAAGGAGAGAACACAATTTGGTGGCTTATTCTTCATGCTACATTGTGGATGATTTGGGGGGAGAGGAACAACAATATATTTTCTAGGGTGGCTTGAGATTCTGAGGTTTTTTTTTGCTGGGATTTGTACCAAGTTCAAGGAATGGGCGTCAATTGTTTGTAATGTGATTCAGTTAAATTCTACACATTGTTTTGTTGGGGGTTAAGAGTTTGGCTAGCTATTCTGTCATGGATGGTGTTGTATAGGCAGGCTTTTTTGTATGCCTATACTTACACATTCTTTCCAATTTTCATTAATATATTAGTGGTACTATCCACTTTTCAAAAAATTGTGAGAAACATTCAGTTGGATGGCAGACTATCTTCTTGACATGAAGCGCAGAACCAGTGCCCACGTAGAATGAAGGGCAGTAAGGTTCAATGCAATAATTAACTGAAAGTATTGCCATGATGCGTGAGCAAAAACAAAAGTGTATAATTAAAGCAAATGCAAAAGAAAAATTACAAAATATAATACGCCAAAGGATAGTAGTGTACCGTGCAACATGGCAAGCAATGGAGTTTGAAATATTCCAATGGATCAATTGCACAGTCAAATACTCCAATTGGTTTTTTTATGAAATGAAACCACTGAAATCCATTGTTCCCACACATTATCACCTGATACCTTATCTATTGATTTAAAAAAACCAGAAAGTCATTATGTTTTTTATTTTGAAAGGGGAAGCCATCAATGTCTTTGTTAAAGGTGCTGTTAAACAAATGTAGAGATGGTATGCTTTTAATATTTGTCTTTGTTGAATATTCCTTGACCTATTTGTATACGTGATACAAGAGCATTATTGATACACCGGCTTTCGAAGAAGCTTACCTTTAATCCTCTCAAGAGGCTGCATGGTTTGCCTGTTTCATCAGTTTTCCACCCATCACGACGCATTTTGTTTGTTGCCACAAAGAAAAATGTGCGTGTTTATGATCTTTCAAAGGAAACTCCCACATTTGTTAAGAAGCTTGAGACAGGTGTTCGTGAAGTTTCGTCAGTTGCAATTCATCCTGCTGGTGAGTCATACCCAACTTGTTTTTTTGACCTCATCATTTATTTTGATTCTTTATAATTAGGATGTGCTTTTTTAACTGATGATTTATTTGTTGGTTCAATGAATCTCTGATGATGAAGGCGACAATGTAATTGTTGGGAGCAAGGATGGGAAACTTTGCTGGTTTGACATGGACTTGTCATCTCAACCATACAAAACTTTGAGGTGTGCAAAATTTAATGGTCCTTCTTGCATTATATATTCTTATTTGTTAGACAATCAACATATTGTCCACTATTGTTGCACAAGTTTAAACAACTCCGTGCACAACCTTCCAAAAAAGCCAACACCTTGCACAAGTTTAGGCATTATGTTGATAAAGATCTTGTGAAGCTGGACTGCTGGAGTGAGACGGTTGAATCAATTGGTTATTGTGAATACTGGTTTGAGACAAAAGAGAGTGAATGAACTGCTTTGCAAGAAATTTATGTGGGAAGATTTTTCCCACTAAATGCTGAGTGATGTTGGAGGAAGTTTTGTAAATCTACCATGCATATAGCTATCCTCATGTGGATAGAATGGAGACTATACATGTTTGTTAAGAAGTTTTATTAGCTGAGCAGTGAGTGTACTCCAAAGTCCAAACTATTGCATTCAATGTAGGATAAACTGCAGATTTCCTTCGAGCATTAGATAAAATTGAAATGGAGGGCTAGACCGACTGCATCAATTCCAGTTTTGGATCAGTTGTGTATTACTCCTTGTCATGTGAAAGAACAATTGGTGGTAGCTCATCTTTCCTGTTAAAAGTCTAAAATTTTTTAGCAACAATTTTAATTATGACTTCAAAGTATGGTTCTTATTCCTTGTGTTATTATTTGGTTTTTTGTACTTTTTTTGAATGGTGAAAATGTCTTGAGCCAGCAGAATATCATGTTGCAGAATATCATCAATGATACTTTGACTCCTAGTGGCCTTTGATGCTAGAAACATTGATTCATCTTCCGATCCATCAATGTAGATCTCTAGATTTCCCATCTTTTCCTGCCCCATAAAAAAATTCCAGCCATTTTGGTGTGTCTTTACCTACCTTCAGAGTGAGACGGATGCTTATTATCTATAATGTGTTTTGACGTTTATTTGCTTCACAAGGTGCACTTCTTGTTCTTCAGGAGGAATTTTCCCACAATAAAATCTCCTTCAACACGATAGGAACTTTGGAGCTGCTTGCAGAAAATGGAATGATCAGGGACATTTTGGATGTGCTTGGTGAAACGTCCACTTTAGAAACCACCCATGGCCACTAGATCCAGCGCGAAAAATGTTTTGGGTACCATGCGAGTTAAACCCACTCCTATAACCCCATATTTCCTATAGGAGGACTCCAATCTGGTTGTGTGGTAAATATCAAAGAATGGCGTCTGTAATTTGTTCTCAATTAACAGGGCAGAAAATTATGGAAGCATAAAAAATGCTTCTGATAGAAAGTTGTATACGACGTAACATAAGAAAAGCTCATTTCTTGCATATATTCACCTCCGCAAGTGCGTTGCTGATTCTTATGTCTAAAAGGTTGTTTTTATAGTCTTTTTTCATGATTCACAACATGGCTTCTTGTTATTTCAGCGAGTTCCAGAAAAGTAGATTGGAAGGTAACTTATTCTTCCGTGGATATGGAGTGATAACCTGCTTTCGCTCATGCATGTCCAAGCTCACGTATTTCTAAAAGTGTTGTGAATCTTTGTCAGATAGAAATAATTGGATTTATTTATTTATTTATTTTTTGTGTTGTGGATTGGATCATTTCTTCACTTTTTATTTCGCTTAAAATTGTCGGTTCTCCACTTGTGATTTTTTGTACAGGTCATTTGGCAGTTTTTTTTAGAAATTATGTTCATATTATGATCTATGAATTGTATTTTAAATGTGTGCAGGACTCATGCCAAGGATATCACAAATGTGGCCTTTCATCGTTCATACCCCCTTTTTGCTTCATCTTCTGATGATTGCACAGCTTATGTTTTCCATGGAATGGTCTATTCAGATCTTAACCAGAACCCTCTCATTGTTCCTCTGGAAATCCTCCGTGGGCACAAAGATTCAAATGGTCGAGGTGAGTGTACTCAGATCTTTTCACTTCTATTGTTGCCACAAGTATAGAAAGATAGTCTGGAGAACCGGATTTGTATTATGGTTATTTAGATTCACATGATGAATGGTTAGAGAGAAAATGGATAGTCAGTTAAATTGAACTTTCAGACTACTAGCTCATAGCTGTTTGTGAGGGCTCATAGCTGTTTGTGAGGATTGTGGCGAAGGTTTTGTGGTAGCTTGTACTTGCAAGGAGAGCCTATTATTATCGATGTCCAAGATAGTCTATAAGTCTATGGGGAGTTTTACTGAATAGATAGGGGGACTTTCGGTTGTTTTCCCAAGATTTTCTAGATTAGAGCTGTTGCCATCTTACATAACTACTTGTTAGTCTGTAGCTCCCTGTTTCTGCTGATTGAGTCAGTTTATAGTATCATTTAGGTAATCCACAAAAGTCACTACTGAGATTTGTTTTAGAAATCATTATTAAAAATATTTTCTTGTTACTGATGTTTTGATGTGTTACATAGATGTTTCTGCTAACCGAGGTGTCACTATGCATTCAGGTGTAATGGATTGCAAGTTCCATCCTAGACAACCGTGGCTTTTCACTGCAGGTGCAGATTCTGTGGTCAAGCTGTTTTGTCATTGAGATATTTGAGAAGAACAATAATATCTTTGATACTAGAACAAAGGTATCATCCACCCGCTGGAGGATGGCCACGGCTTGCAATCCGGATGAATATGTATGAAGTATCCTGCTCTTAGGTGGGTGATAATAGCATTCTTTCTGGAAATGCCTTCGACAGGGTCGGGAGCATTATGATTGAGGGACATTTCCATGATTATTGCAGCACTGAGCTGTGGCTGCTTTGTTTGGCCTGGGATGATTGACGCTGATGGCTGGCTTTGTTACCTTCACTCTCCAAGAGGTTATTTCTACCCGGCAATTAATTGCGGCCGAGAATTTTGGGGTTTAAGATTTTTATGTAGCAACTGATTTTCCTTGTTCCCTGGTGGGTTGTAACATTCTTCGCTACTTGATGTATTATTTATCAAAGATGCATTTTTTTAACGCCTCTGCTTGTAGTGGCTACGCAAGGATCACCTTGTCTCTGTTTATTTTAAAGTACAGAGTTCTCCCTTCCAGCTTGAGGGACCACGGGATTAGTTCAAGATAAATTTGGAAATGATGGTAGATCTGCTCTTTGAATACACCTCTCGTGGCACTAGTTGAAGATTAACATCCACACGTTGATCAGATTAACTCACAGTGGTGACACATTCTTAGCAGCTTTTCTTTTGGTTAACTTTTCATGTTAACGTCTGAAAGTGCAAGAAACCTTGGGAGTAGCGCTGTTCCGCTCCCCCACAGCCACGGAGAATTGGAACATGAGATTAAAAACTTCCCGGAGATTTTGTAGCACAGCTTTTCGTTTTTGTTTTTTCACTGGAATTTTGAGCACCACTAGGAACAGCGATGTAAATGGGTTATCTCTAGAATAAGATTGCTGTCAAGGGCCCTTGTGCATTGGTGGGCTGTTTGTGCTCCTTTTTCTACCGTAAACTCTCTTTGTGGATAGGGGCAAGGGTGATGGATCAATTTGTTGACGTGCCTCGTGGACTTGAAGAGCTATGTGCCTCGTACGTAATCTTAAAGCGGTTTAATTATAACCCGGTTTGAGTAGTTATAACGTCAGTTAATCATTCCATAATCAACTGATTCTTTACCAAATGCTCCACTATATATATACTTGGGTTGGAAATAGAAAAATCACCAAATGAGCTTGGGTCGCTTGCACTAGGTTGGAAGATTCAGTTGACGTTTGAGAACCACAGGTCTTAACTCATGATAAAAGTTTAGTGTATTTTTTATATTGCACTTTTAAGTGTAATATGACTAGACAATAATCCATGTGGCACCCCTCACATAGGAAATGATGACAACCCAATTAATGTTGGATGTCACATGGATATATTGCCTAATCATATGTACTTAAATATAACATGAAAGTGCACTAAACCTTCTCTTAATTCTCCAATCATACTAGACATGTGACAGCTTGGGCTAATCGAAAATTATAAATAAAACATAAAAAATGATCCACTTATTTGTGGAGATCAATTAATTAAGAACTTGCCAGAATTACGTTATCCTGGATAAGATACCCTAGTTAGGGAGCAGTAAGTAAACCTCTACAAAATGGCAGCATGGTGATTGATTATTTGATGTTCCTACGAAGATATTGTGAAAACAACCATAATAATCGTATAAATGCAAATAGGTATCGTGTCTTTCATATGAATCTAGGAATTCTCATCTTTGAACTTTTAACTAACACACTGCATTCATATAGTGAAATTGGAATGGAGACTTAATTAATCATATATAATTCCTTCTGAAAAAGGTCAATCAATTAGTACGTTTGTTTGTCAGCCTATGATCAGCTAGCGCTTAATGCTGTATCATGCATGCGCATGCGACTGTGGCAAAAAAATAAAATTATTAACAAACGTGCTGCGTAAATATATTAACTCTTAATATTCTCGTATCACACACAACGGCACATGGTTACGACAAATACTGCTAGATTTTGCAGATCTAAGAAGATAGTGGCATCTACCCCGGCCGTCAAAAAACAAAAATCTATCCACCAGGGGCAACAGGTGACACTTCGACCTCAAAATCTGAGGTTACAAAATAGGCTCTTCCATATGCAACCTTACAAATATCACCTAAGAAGGAAGGAGGGGAGGATCGTAAGATCTACCCTTGACTTGTCCTTTGGTGAGCTTAACATGTATCATGTCGGGGGCACGTAGAATGCTGATGGGTAAGGTGACACTTCGCATATCGAGATATCGGCTATCTTCTGTGAATACGTGCTGACGCTCAGTGTGCTCTGCCAGCTAGAGATCCGCGCGCGCTGGATATAGTACTGTGAAGAGGGGCCGGGATATATATGTACGTAGATAACCGGACCCAAGCATATATTTCACACAGTAGCTAGTACTCCTATATAAACGATCGAAGAGAAAACCCTGCACGGCCAGATTGCATATATATATGTACATGCATGAGGAAGACCGAAGACGAGCTGGGTTAATCTTGCATCCATTCTGGAGGAGCAGCTAGCTAGCTAGCTAGCATTGTTACTCCCAAGAGACTGTTATTTCTCAGGTACTGATCAGGTACGTTGATCGATGCCACATATTTCACGTTAATTTGGGATTCTTATGCATGCAATGGATCGGGGGTTCATAATCTGTTCCTCTCTAAATTAATCGAGGAGAGCTTTGAGCGAGCGAGGGAAATTGAAGGATCACATTGCTTTGAAGAAGTGGCGGGGAATCGTGGGGATTAAAGCTAGTGCAAAGGAAGAGTGCTCCAATATTATCCCTGTGATTGGAGAATATTTGGTCCAAGTATATATGGATGAGGGCGTTTATTTAATTAGAATTTAGAAGGTCTATATATAACAAGGAAATATTATCATTCATAGCTAAAATCATGGAAATCTGAGATAATCAATACTTAATGAACTAGATCCGGTTAAAGGTTTGCCATATGTTTGTTGTCGAGTATTCATGATCATATAATGTCAGAATGGGGATCCATGCAACATATAGAAAGAATCATAGTACTTAATTATTTGGTATTTCTGTAAAGAGATATTATAACATGGATGCGAATATCGAAAACTGGTAGAGGACCCCGGTTGGGTCGATCGGTTAGAACTCTTGCTTAAAAGCAAGAGGTCCCGAGTTCGATTCCTGGGGGGGGGGGGGGATTTACCTGATTTACATGCAATCCTCGAGGTGTGTAGATCCGGAATTTTTTCGGTCAAGTGGGATAAGGGTAATATGGGTACACGGAAAGTAGGAGCTGTCAAATCCTAACCTTGGAGTTTACGAACACCAATCCTTGAGCCCACAAAACCACACGGGACGGAATTTCCTCGTTATAAAAAAAAAAAAGAATATCGAAAACTGGTAAGATTTTCCCATGTGATCTTGGGTCTTTTACATAACATGTTTGTGCCCAAATCTCTAGGCTTCTAATGAGGCAATGGTGAAAATTTTAAACCAAAGAAATATGGTCGACGCGTATTATATATGCCATGCAATGCAAGAGTCGATATCATATGTTTAATGAAGGGAGATTATATGTATATATGAACATGCTATTTTGAGGCAGTATTAGATATTCGCACATTCAAATATACTGGTGCGTATGCAACCTAATAGCTACTGTCAGATTCTGTATAAATATAGTAGCATCCAGGCAAAAGAAAAGAGTACCAAAAAGGGTACCTTTTGTTCCTAAAAGTTTAGAGAACCCTACTCTTGATTTGGTTGCTGTCGTTCACACTTCGATCTTCACATTACTAAGATTTAAAATGCTTATACGGAGTTATAAATAACTTTAACTTAAAAGGATAGAGATTAACTATATATGTTTATTTGAAAAGCTTCAGGTGTGTGATCTTCAGAGGCTCATGATGCAGATAGCTTGAGTGACAGTTGGCATATCAACAGATTTAGTTTCTTTAAACTGTTAAGAGTGAATCTTTTGCAAATATTCCATGTTATAAACAGCTATATATTTGCTCACTTGTAATTCAGATAAAATGCATGCATACTTTTTTGTGAGAAAAATTTTAGAATATGTAGTGGTAAGGGATATAGAGCACCCGGTTAAACGTAGAAATGTCCTTCCCTGCCTCTAAGGGAAGGAAGGAAGGCAAGACACTTTGACGGTCAAATTCATAAGTAGAAGAAAAAAATAAAATAAAAGTGAAAGTTCTTGGGTGCTAATAATTATTTTACCATACCTCTAGGCTAGTTTATATATAGTGGAAAGGGAAAGAGCGTCTTTTTATCTTTCGATATGGGATTAATCCAATGTGGCTAGGTTCCTTCATGAGGACTAACCCATACCTCTTTCTCCTTGTTTCTTGCCCAAGATGACGCCTCCTCCATTGAAGCATATCAAGTATTATATTTTCATGCTTTCAGATGTTATGGAGAAAAGAGAGAAAATGTTCCATCCAATATTCCTCTCCTCTTTATTTCTTTTTCTCCCTCTCTAGATGTACAATTCTCATTTAACTATTGAGTTGGAGACTATCTCTGGGAAGTTAGGGAAATGGACATCGACCATCAAGAAATGGAAGTAAAACAAGGGGATATATAATTTAGGAGTATATAGCAAATACATTTATTTCAGCTGAATGGTTTCAGAAAACATATATATATTCAAGGTTCGGAAGTAAGAAACAATTTATTTAATTATGCACTTACTAGTCAATCACACGTACTAGATTTAGTACTGAGAGAGCTGATCGGTAGAAGGCAGCTATATATGCAGAATCTCGTATGAAGATACTATACGTTCTTGTTTGAGGGAAATTAACATGGGTCTTATGTGCATTCTCTAAACAATTTCATATCGGCTCTTCGTGAATTAAAGAGAATGCATTCACCTAGTATCCTTGTTATTTCAATTTTATTCATTTACCAATATCATACAACGCTTCTCATGTTTATCAGATTCAAAGCATGTTCCAACTCAAGAGATCTTCTTCTAAAAGGGGGTTAAAAGGAGGTAGTTCTTCTTCATCAACATATGGTGGCCCTACATTTCAAGCAAAAGCCCTAGTTGTGGATGACAACCCTGTGAACAGAAAGGTCTTGGGAAAATCGTTGGAAAACCTTGGAGTGGAGACCCGGGAAGCCAAGAATGGGCTTGAAGCAATAGACCTGTTTTTTTCTACTCCTACCTTTGACATCATCTTCATGGACAGAGACATGCCTATAATGGATGGGCTTGAGGTATTACCATCGGTCTTGCCTTTTGATCTTTAGATTAATTTACGTAGATCGTTTAATTATAAATAGTAGTACTATAAGAAAATAGTTTGAACACATTGCCATAGTATTTATAGAGCTAAGCCAACATTGATTATATATAACTTTTCTTATAAATATGTGTTTTTTATATCCATATGATCATGTAAGAAGAGACACACTTGTGAAGTGGAGAATGTATGTTGTAAAATATATATAATGATGTATATATGTACATATAGAAACTCATTAGTTCAATAAATTAAGCTTAAACCGTTATCAAATGAGATAGCCTTCTTATGACAAAATGCAGGTGTTTTTATGTTGTATCCTTGGTAGCAGTCCTGGTTTCCAATTTCATCATAAAGTCTGTATTTTTGAAAAGGTATAGCACAACATAATTCATTTGTGTCCAAGAGCTTTGTTGATGGGTGTGTCATGCATGTTTTTTGGTATAATACATGTGACATGGTTTTAAAAAAGTTCCCCCATCACGTCTTGTTTCTTTACGTGAGAAAAACTTGTGTTCATACTTGTTGCACTTAATGGCATGCAGGCCACAAGAATTTTGAGATCAAGAGGGGTGCGTGCCAAGATTGTTGGGGTGAGTAGTCGCTCTACTGCCAACAACATAGAGGAGTTCATGGGTGCTGGCCTAGATGAGTTCTATGAAAAGCCAATAAACAGTGAGAAGCTCACATCTGTCATCCAAGAGCTCAACTATCACCGAAATGCTTGAGAAGAACTTATTTTGATTTGCTAATTAATGAAGGGTCCATCAAGTGGCCGTTTAAAGAAGAGAGTTGCATTTATGGTTTAGTGTTTGAAGCCTGGACCAATTTCAGAAAAGCAAAATTATGAACTTGGTGATTCTTCATGAATCTGTTCCTCTACTATAGAATCCTATGCCGTCCTATTTCCTAGGATAGCTTCTACCTTTTACATTTGTAAAATATTTTATTCATTAATTGGAAGTCATCATTTGTGAAATGAAATGCTGTTGTTCTACTTACCTAGTTGTTAGGGCCCTGGTGATGCCAGGAAAGAAAAGATTGGAGGGCCAGAATTTTCATTACAAATTCTTGAAAGAAAGCGGGGAAAACACACTCATACATACAATATTTAAGAAAAAAATATATTTTCTTCTGTTCACATGTTATTAATGCCTGGGTATTCTTTTAGCTTCCAGTTCTTGTAAGCACATGTTAACAGTTCCGAATTAAGCCCCAAACTCCCAGCTCAGCATCAGTACTAATCACCACACTTGGATGTGCTGTGTTACTCAAAACTTGATTAGATTAGAAGTAATATGTTTCCGGTGGGCATTTGACATGGACAGATGTGCATAATGATGATGAGAAACACTATGCAAGGCATCATGCCCCACACTGCCTCACGTTCATACGGTGATAATCTCATGAAGTTGGCATTATTATCATGCTATAATTGATGCAAGAATAATGTTGAAGCAATGATTCCCGACTATCACATATTTGGGTGCTTAAAATCAGAACATTACTCCTCTCACCAGCAGTACTGTATGTGTGAGAGAGAAACTCATCTGATCATGATTTTTTTTTTTGACAATGTAAAAGGTCCATTAGTTACTATTAAGGAGGATTAACAGAAAGTTGACTGTAAGTCAAGAGTACATTGGGTGGGATATTAGGGGGCTCCCAACTGCCCTAAATCCTAGCCGAAGCTGCATAATGAGCTAGACAACGAGTAGGCAGAGTGATTGCTCGGGAAGCAAAGGAGATATTGATGTCTGGATGCATGGCCATGCTACACCTCCCAATATTTCTACTGGAGATGGTAATCGCTTGGATTACATTTCTTGCATCACTAAAGATATGGACTCTCTTGTTCAACTCAACTGCCCATTTGATACTGTTAGATCGAGTGGTAGCTGAGATGTCGTAGAAGGAGTGAATAGGACTTCCTGCAAGTTTTTAGATCTGAAAACAAATGTCACTAAGAACTAAAATTCCTGGTTAGTGGTTAGTGTAGTGTGCATAAAGTAAATGTACATGGAAGCAAACACATATAAGAACACAAGAAATTTTTATCCTGGTTCGGATCTCCTTTCAATAGGAGTCTTGCATCCAGTCCTTAAAAAATAACTTGAGATTTCCACTACCTAAATTAGGTACATACAACCACCAAGTTCCACTTGGTATTCCTTTCTCCGATGGGTATACAACCACTTGCTTAATGTAAGTTTTCTCTTATCCCAAAGGGGCAACAACTTGCTTTCCCAAGGAAGTCTTCCATTTTAACCCTCTGCAAGTTTTACACAAATGATCTTACAAAAGAAGTGCTCAAAGGAATGAGTATATAGACAGAGAGAGATAAAAGGTAGATATAATTGATCAGAGCTAATATTTCTCGCTACCTCTATGAGGACTTTCTACATGATCTAGCTTGATGCTCTTGTCTATGAAGCGTTGAGAAGAAGACTTGAAAGTTGAAGCTTGGAGTGCAAAAAGCTTGAGTGTGTCGATCTCTTTTTCATCATCATCCTCATGTCTGTTTCTTGCCGACCTGAACTCTTTATATAGTCTTCTTCTTCTTCTAGCCGTTTGAAAAAGTTGACCATTTGAAAGTAGTCGTTCGACTGAAGCTTAGCCTATGAGTGTAATGTCTTTGAACTTGTGCATAGCGATCAATTTCTTACCATGTTAGGGTTGCTTGCATGCTATTGTAGTTAGTCGCATTTAATGTCTGCATGCAAGAATAAGAAAAATGAATACTTTTCTTCCAGGACGATATCTTGGGTTAGGATAATAGATATTATATGTTGGATAGAAGGAATACTTAGACTACACTGCATAAAGTCCTTTTTGTTGTAATAGACGTACATTATTATTAATGTGAAATAATTGCAGCTCATTTAAAGCAGAATGGATTACTGGTGGAGGATATGTCATAGTACGTTCATGTCTATTTTGCTAAATTTCTTTTCAGAACAATAAATGTTGAGACAAAGAAAGATTTTTAAACTATTTTTCAATATTATGACTGAGATTCTGAAAAGACAAATATTTCATTTATGAAATGTTGTATCTAAAAGGTTGTTTCATGTACATGTGATATATTTTATCATAAACAAAGAATTTTGTGCATCAAGATATAATTTCCATTAAGCACATTATCAAAAATATGATAAAGGTATAAGAAATAATGTTCCCTTAAGCAATGTTGTTTAAATATAAGAATATTGCTAATAGAATATTTATTAAAACAATGAATAATATACACAACATTGTAAACCTCGACTATAGGTTCGACTATAGAAGATAGTCACAACATCAGTCGAAGTTACATATCGACTTGTAGTTCGACTGTCGTGAACTTCTTCATCAGTCGAAATGAACATTGACTGTCAAGACAATATATAAGTCGAAGTTGACTTCAACTCATGAAGTCAATCACTACAATTGGAGTTAAACTTCGACTATTGAACAAGTCGAAGTGAGACTTCGACTGAGTCTCCGTTGGATTTAGACTTTGACTTATAAGTCTTCTTCAGTCGGAGTTAGACTTCGACTGCTGAGAGGCTTATATTGTAGTTGATATCAGACTTTGACTTGTAAAATGACTTCGACTTCGTACCAAGAGATAACTAGTCAATTTCACACTTAGTTGAATTTTACATATCATTTGTATGTTATACAAATATGTGTATGAATGTATGTTGTGTTCATAGAAAAACTTCTTATTGTCATAAAATAGTTATAGTCATGAAGGCAATAACTTTATCAACTATTAGTTGCAATGTATATATCATGTATTTATTTTGACATCATTAAGATAATTCAATAATTTTGTCTTCATCAAAGCAATTCAAATAATAAATCATGATTATAATGCATAAATTCAAATTAAATTCCTAATCATGCATATTCCTCACATCTGCTCAACATTTCTCCTCCTTCTTGTTGATGACAAAACCATGAATAATGAAAAGAATATTTTAAAAATAGAATGCATGATATTTAAGGCATCTAATGCATATTTAATGCTTCCTAAATAAGTGATCTCTTCCTAAATAAGTTTCTCTCTATTATGCCTCTTTTGTTATGTATTTACCTTTTTCTTACTTGTTCTCCCCCTTTATGTTTTTCTTACTTGTTTCTCATTTAATTACCTTTTTCTCACTTGTTCTCCCAATTTTTCATCAGTAGAAAGGGATGCAGAAAGAGATAAGACAGTTGAGCAAAAGAAAGGTGGAGTAAACTGGTATGAATGAAAATGAAAGGATGTTTAATACATCAACAGGTTTAATTGTTTAAAGAGCTAGGAAGGTAAAGATCTTTAGAGAGCTAACTGAGGAATGGCTCGATGACTTCCCAAAGCTGCACTTCATTTGACTTGAAATTGTGATCAAATAAAGATGAGTCAATGTTGTAGCTTGGACTAAATTCTGGTAGCTTTCTGTATGACTTGATGTGTCGGTGATGATGCCAAGTTAATTTGTGATGATATTCTGCAGGAGGCATAGTAAGATGCAAAGAAACAAACTTTAGACTTAAAGTTTTTTGAGAAACTCAAATATGATAATGTCCAATGCAGTCCCTTGGCATAAACTTTCTTGGCCTTGTAGCATACTCCATACTATTTAGCCCATTTCAGTTCAACTCTATTTATGAGATTGTCATATTCACTTCTCATAAATTTGGCTAGAGTTAGCTTAGTCTTCTTACAATCCTTAGCTAGAGATGGATATCTATCCATCTATTGCTCTTCTATGTTCATCTGTTGTGATTTGGCAGATCTATTTTGAGGTCTGACTCTGATTTGATTTGATTGCTTCTTTTTGGCTCTTCTAATTTGATTTGATTTGACAATCAGAAGTGATCTTCAATTGACATCAGAGTCAATGCTCTATACATCGAATTTGATTTTGAAATCTGGTGCTTCTTCTGCTTCTAATCATATTGTGTGATTAATTGTTTTGATCCAACAATTTGGAATTAGAGCAGGTGCACTATACATTGTGTTGGTGTGACAAATCTAAAATTTGAATATATTAAGTTTTTAGTTCTCTGACTTCATCTTTTAAAACACCATCTCATCTGCTTGAATTGTTTGATTGCTTGAATTGATCTCCAATTGTGTGCTCACTAGTTAATCTAAAGACTAGGAGTGTTACTACAATTGATATCAGACCAATTACTATGAAATCAGATCTAATTTTTGTTTAATTTGATTTACTGGTTTTAGAGAATTGTCTATAATGAGCAGATCTGCTAAAATTGCTAGTTACTTTAACTTGCATGAATTTCCTGCTATAATTTTGAAGAAGTCCTCAAGCTCACAATTACAATCTAATTTGCAGGACTCTTTCATGAAGGTTGGAAGGAAAGAAAAAAAAATTCAAACAAGTGCTTAATAGCTCAGAAAAGCTCCTCTGGCTCAGAAAGTTCAAGAAACATTCAAAGTGAGATTCATGCTCAAATTCATTTGATTGAAGTTTAATTTTGATTCAGAGGAAGAAATGCCATATAATGATTTGTTTGAATTCTGTCAACATGTATGCAAGAAAAACAAGAGAAAGAACTCTGAAACTAAAAAATTGAGAAATAAACTTGAATTGCTTCAAAACAACGGTAAAAATCTTTCAGAAGAAAATGAGAATTTGAAAAATGAAGTTCAGAAATTGGATTCTGAAAAAGAAAGTTTAAAATATGAAATCAAAATTTATGAAAACAAATTGAATGGATTAAAAGATAACGATGAGCTATTGAGATCTAAAGTTATTAATCTGGAAAATAAAAATGAAAAACTAATTGATCTTAATGAGAACTTAAAATTTGACAATGATCAATTAAACAAATAAATTTTCAATATGGCTCATGATCATCAGATAAATGAGAAATGCAGACAATTTGTTGAAGAAAATCATCATCTGAAAAAGAAGATTGAATCCATGTAGTATGACAAACCATTAGACAATGATTGTAGAAATTTAAGCAACAAAATTACTGATTTGGAAAAATAAATTGCACAATTTGAAAATGAAAAGAACAAAATGAAGAATGGACTGGATGTCATGCTGAATAAACTTCAAATTCCAGAAAAAGAAGTTGCTGTATTAAAAGTTGAAAAATAGAAGCTTCAAAATGAACTTAAGACTGTTATAAACACAAGTCTTGCTTATGTGAAAAATAAGAAAATTGAAAAGAAAACCAAAATAATATCTATCAAAGCTACTGCTAACAAGAACTCCTCTATCCCTTAGCACAAGGTCTACAGACACCTTCCATTTTTGCACAGACCTTTGGCAGACCTTCTACAAGATTTTTCTTCACCAATTTTCTCATACCGTCTATGCTACAATGTCCTAGTCGTCTGTGCCATAATTCAGTAGATTTTTCTTTGTTTGCTGCCAGACAGACATTTTGTTCTTTGAGTTCCTCAAGATAGAGCACATATAAGTTCTTTTCTCTATTTGCTTCAAAGATGACTGATCCATCTTTCAGTATGCTGCATTTCGATTCTTGAAACTGTATCTGATGGCCTCTGTCACACAGTTGGCTGATGCTAATGAGATTATGCTTCAACCCTTTGACAAGTAACACATCTTCTATAATTGTTCTTCCTTTATTATTCACAGAGCCACTGCCAATTATTGTTCCTTTCCCATTATCTCCATAAGTAACTATTCCTTCTTCAGCTTGGAGATGAGTGAATAACTTCTGGTTTCCTGACATGTGCCTTGAGCACCCACTATCCAAGTACCATTTGGATGCTCGAGGGTTAACCTGAAATAAAATCATCAAGCTTTAGGTACCCAAATTCTTTTGGGTCCTAATTTGTTAGTATCATTGATTTTACTTTTTATTATCCATTTCTTATGTCTTGTTGGGCATGTCGTTATGATATGTCCTAGCTTGTTGCAGTGACTACAGCAGGATAATCTGGTTACTTTTTCTATATATTTGAAATCAGCTTTGTATGCTATATCTTGTTCAGGTACAAATTTTGGTGTTGGATATATTTTAGGATAAACTATGGTTTCTTCATTATCTGGGGGTGTATATCCTAATCCATTTTTCTTCTTACCTAATCTTCTAGCACCTTTCAATATGAGGGAGTTTTTACCATTTGTGAATTTTTCTAATTTATGTTTTCTTCTGTTAGAGTCTTGATTTCAGTTCTTAGTTCATCTATATTTTCCTGTTTTACTAATTTTGTTATTTGTTTATTTTTATCTTTTAAGTCTTCACATAATAATTCATTTCTTCTTTTAAGTTTAGTTATTTGTTTTTCTAACTCTTTATTTTCTATTTTCAGATCAGAGTTAGTGTTTTCTAAACAAGTACTGTTTTTCTTACTGGCTTTTAATAGTTTAGTTACTTCTTTATATTTATTATATAGTTCATTAAATGCTTCCTCTAAATTATCTGAATCAGAATCATTGCATGAATCAAAAGAGGAGTCAGAAGTTACCTTATCTTCAGTATTTGCCATGAAAGCCAAATGGGCTTCTTCTTCATCGCTGCAGGAGTTTGACTCACTGTCTGAGTCGCTACTGTTTTCCCATGCTGCTGCCATCGCCTTCTTTTTGTACTTTCTGAACTTCTTGGAGCTGTCTTTCTTCCTGAACTCCGGCTTCTTGAATTTTGGACACTCAGCTTTAATGTGTCCTGGCTTCTTACATTCATAGCATATGGGTTCTCCTTTCTTCATCTCTTTTCCATCTGGCTTCTTGAAGTCCTTATTCCTTTTGAAGTGCCTTTTACCAGATTGGAATTTCTTCTTCTTAGCCAAAATCCGCTGCAATCTTCTAGATAGCATTGCTTCCTCATTCTCGCTGTCCACATCACTTTCACTCTCATCTGAACTTGCTTCTGGTGAATCTTCTTCAGCTTTTAAGGCGTTGGAGTGCTTCTTTCTGCTAGAGGACTCTCCTAGCCTTTCCATGTTGATCTCATGGGCCATGAGGGACCCAATGAGCTTTTCTACTGACATTCTCTTCAGGTCATTAGCTTCTTCTATTGCTGTGACCTTTGGGGTCCATAAGGACGGTAAGGATCTAAGTATTTTCCTCACCATGTCTCCAATCTCATAGGTTTTCCCCAGACCAGCTAGTCCATTTGTGATGTCAGTGAACCGACTGAACATTTGAGTTATGGATTCACCTGATTACATCTAAAATCTCTCATACTGAGTGACAAGAATGTCGATTCTTGTTTCCTTTACCTTGTCTGTGCCTTCATATGTGATCCTGAGCTTTTCCCACATTTCCATTGAGGATTTGTAGGCTGAAACTCTGTTGAACTCCTTCTTACTTAGAGCACAACATAAGATGCTCTTTGCTTTGCAATTCAAGGAGATCTTCTTTCTGTCATCATCTGTCCATTGCACTGTCTCATTTGTGACTACCAGATCACCTTCTTCTACTATGGACCAAATTTGATAGTCGTGGCCTTGTAGAAAGTATTCCATTCTGGTCTTCCAGTAAGGATAGTCTTCACCATCGAAGAGAGGGGGTCAGTTGACAGACTGACCTTCAAAGTTACCTTGGGCTGCCATGGATCTTTACTCTTCAGATCGTTGGATCCTTTTTCTTTGTTGAAGAGACTAGCTCTGATACCACTTGTTGCCCAGTTGACGAGCCCAGAGGGGGGGTGAATGGGTCTTTTAAAAATAATCTAGAAGATACCTGTAACTAAAAACATTCACACAAACGTTCTTCGAAGGAGGTTAGTGACTGTTAGTTTAAATTAACACACAAAGAAAATAATCACACGTCACAAAGGATTATCCTGGTTCGGACCTCCTTTCCTTAGGAGTCCTACGTCCAGTCCCTGAGCAACCACTCAGGTTTTTACTAACTAGGGTACAGTCCCCCTAAGGACGCTACAGCACCCAGCTCGGCTGGTCTTCCTTCACACCTGAAGGGAATAACAACACCCTGGATACCCCACAGGTCTTCCTTCACAACTGAAGGGAAACAGCACCCTGGATACCACCAGGTCTTCCTTCACAACCGAAGGGAAACAACACAAAGAGAATGGAATAAGATCAAGCCCCTAGATCAAGCTTTAACAAGCCAAGATCTGAAGCCACTAGCACTGAGAGCAAGGATCTAAACAAGGCACACTCTCAGAACTACACGAGCTCTCTTAGAAAATCTATTACAGCACAGAGAGCGAGGAGCTAAAGGTGATGAGGAATGAGATTCTTGGCTCTGGACTTCTTGCAGAAGAATTTGAATGCTTGAACACACGATGCTTGTTCTCTACTTCGTTAGTTGTTCTTCACTTCTGTCTTTGAGTTTATATCTTCTATTTGAAATACTGCCGTTGAAGTAACCGTTGTCTCTTGGATTGATAGACGTTAGACTGTTTGACATTTAGAAGCTTCAACTATCTTTTATCCATTTGAGCACGCAAAGAGATAGGGTCTTCTGGCGTCTATAGGTCCAACATTGTATGATAGAATGTCTTCAGGACCCTGCACACATTAAATGCTAGAACAGTAGACAACTAAGCTGTCTCTTGTTGTCAGTATACGTTGATGTGAGTATTCACTAGAATAGCAATCCCAAATAGCTTGTTTTAAAAGATGTATACAGAGTAAGCACAATATTGGACGATATTGTCTGCATGTCTGCAAAGATATGTTCAGAACTCATAAATGCAGGAGTGACAGATAGATATACACGAGACTTTGACTAGTCAATGCTTCAAGAGATAAGATAAAAGTCAAGTTGATATAAACTGTAAAGTCGTTGTCTATATGACTTATGAAATCGTTATGAATACTAACAAGTCATTATAGAGAGCAAATCGTTAAAGCAAGTGTATGTGTTCAACAGGGAAATCGTTATGAACACTTATTAAGTCGTTATGAGCTCTAAAGAAATCGTTGCGCAAAGCAAATCGTTGTGAGCGCTTAAAGAAATCTTGGTGCAAAGCAAATCGTTATGAGCGCTTAAAGAAATCTTTGTGCAAAGCAAATCGTTATGAGCGCTTAAAGAAATCTTTGTGCAAAACAAATCGTTATGAGCGCTTAAAGAAATCTTTGTGCAAAGCAAATCGTTACGGCGAGCAAGTCGTTACGAGTTCTAAAGAAATCGTTACGGTAACTTATGAAATCGTTACGGCGAGCAAGTCGTTGCGAGTTCTAAAGTAATCGTTACGGTAACTTATGAAATCGTTACGGCGAGCAAGTCGTTGCGAGTTCTAAAGAAATCGTTACGGTAACTTATGAAATCGTTACGGCGAGCAAGTCATTGCGAGTTCTAAAGAAATCGTTACGGTAACTTACGAAATCGTTACGGAGAGTAAGTCGTTGCGAGTTCTAAAGAAATCGTTGCGATAACTTATAGAATCGTTATGACAGACAAGTCGTTACGAGCTCTAAAGAAATCGTTGCGATAACTTATAGAATCGTTATGACAGGCAAGTCATTACGAGCTCTAAAGAAATCATTACGATGACTTATAGAATTATTATGACAGGCAAGTCGTTACGAGCTCTAAAGAAATCGTTGCGATAACTTATAGAATCGTTATGACAGGCAAGTCATTACGAGCTCTAAAGAAATCGTTGCGATAACTTATAGAATCGTTATGGGATCGACTTGTTTGAAACAACATGACTTTTCAGTCTTACAAGGAAATCGTTACGATCTTCAACAGAAATCGATATGGACTTTGAGAAATATCATGTTGAAAAGATTAAAGCTTCAGAGAAGTAATGCATACCTTTATTGGCTTGTTTGACCTTGGTATTTTTCCTGTACTTTAAGACTTATGAAATATTCATTAGATATTATTGATAAAAACTAGTTTAGTTTTGTTAATCACCAAAATACATATGTAATTAATTAAAATTACATGGAGACAGACTGATCATCAATTATATCAGTAATCGATGGAATCTTTGTTCTCCAATCGATGTGGGACTTAGTCAGTAATCGATATGCATTAAACAACAATCGATATAGATTTCTAGTACAAATCATAAAGAGATGGTGCCATAATATGTTATATTTATGAGAAAAATGTGATATTAAATATATTCGAGATATTTAAGTTAATCATGAGTTTTGTTATCAATAAAATAAAATGATAAAAATATAAGAGTGGTTCAACAATCTCCCACTTTTTGGTGATGATAAAACTTATGAGAATTTTCTGACAACGATACTCAAAACATGAAATAAACAGAAAATTCATAGTTTAGGAATATTCTCCCCATTTTTGTCAATAACCAAAAAAGAAGGATCTTACCATTTGCATTTCCCCTTTTTTTAAGGACTTCTTATCAATATACCGTGAGTTTAAAGGAGAGGGGTTCAACAATATGTTTATTGTTGTCAGTGTTCATTGCTCCCCCTTAGTATTTGCTCCCCCTTATAATGTGAGGCTTGTGAGTCTTCACGAAGATTCTCTGCATTGGTCTATAAAAGAGAGAGAAATATTTGCAAGGATATTAGTAGCATTATAGTTCAAAAAAAGTGAATGTAATTTTTAACAAAAATTAAAAATTAAGGATGACAACTTCCTCTTTAGATTGGAATGAGGTGAAGAGTTGGTATATATAGTCACCAATCAGATACTTTTGAGTATGCCTAATCATACCCATTTGAATGTCTTTTTGCTGTTTTGTTCATTAAGAGTAGATTGACATTCTCTTCATCTTCTTCTGTGCTTGAGCTTTCTGAGGAGTTATATCATATAGTTGTGAATGTTTTCCTTTCATATTTCTTGTATTTTTCTTCTTCTTCTCTTTCCTCTTGGCTAAGAATTTTCAGATAATTTCATCTTCTCTATCTGTATTACTACTCTCGCTAGCTTTAGCAACTCTCAATTTTTAAATTGAGATAAATAAATTTAAATTAAAAAAGAATTGTGAATAAATTGAAGCCCATTAAGTAAAAATAAGTGATGGGCTTTTGATAATGATTCATACATGAGCTATTGGGCCAAAAGCAAGAGTCCAATTGATGGGTAAGAGATAAATAGGTCAAAATTCGTAACTAGAATATTAATAAATTAAAAAGGGGCAAGATAATCACTAATATGACTCATAAATATCCTAAAAAGAGTCCTAGCACTATCCTAACTTGTTGGCCACGGAATTAGAGCCCACCCCAAGCCAATAAAAGGATAAATGCAAGGAAAATGCTAGATAATTATGAAAATTCGGAGTTGGAGGAAGAGTAAGAGTTTTAGGAGACTTGTTAACCCTAAACATACAAATACATCTCAAGCTCGTCCCTGGTCGACCCTATTGGTCTTCTGGAGCTTGAAGGACGAGGAAGGGAGGTTTTGGATGAAGAGATTGTGAAGAAGGAGCCTTGGAAGTCTTGTTCTTCGCATTCTTGTCCTAGGATCTCAAAGCGCTCAAAGGTAGACAATCTCTCAAACAAAAGTAAATTAAACTTGACCCTAGATAGTCCATGATCCCAACAATGAAAGTCCTATGTTTTCCCCAATTTTTATCATACCGTTTATGAGTATTTCATGCCCAAAGATCTGTTGAGGGCATATACCCGACCCTTCATGTTCTTTTTCAATTAAAGACTACACTTTATCTCTTGATGTGAGATTTTTATTAGATGTTCTACTCGATGTCATGAATCCATTGATACTATTTTTCCCAATTTCTATCATGTATGCTGTATGAATTTGTTAATCCATGTCCATTGTGTCAGATTTTTGGTTCACCGAGAAGTAACCTATTCATAACATGCTTATACCATCTTAGAAATCTAATTACTTTTACTGTTGATACCCCTGCAAGTCTAGTTTCATTAATGCTGATTTCATGATTTTTCATCAAGTATATGATTTGAGATTATTTTTTAAAAGCCCCATGTATCAAGTTCTTGGAAGACTGGACCGTAATCTAAGGTGCTTCATTTCACTTTTTGGGTTCGGGCAGGATCCCTGAGAACGCGACGGCCCGATCGGTCATGTTCTCAAACGGGTCGCGTCATAGGATCGCATCGCGTTATTAACGCGATGGTCCACTGCGTCGCGTCTTCCTGTTCTATTCCGATTGCCATTCAAGCGATAGACCTTGACGTCGTGACTATATGGTCACCAATCGGTACCCCCTATTGATTGCTTTGATCGCGTCGGCCCTGACCGTCGCGACTATGGTCCGATTGCCATGGATGCGATTGATCATCCCGTCGCCTTTTAGTTCATCAATCGATTGCCTGATTCGATTACTCTTGAACGCGACAGACTTAACTGTCGCGATTTGAACGCGACCGGTACAGATGTCGCGTTTCACTATGTATTTCCAGAACCCTAACATTCAATCAAATCTTGCTATTCCATGCTCTATAATCATGATTAAACCCTTGTACTGTTCTGTTACGAATAGTAACATCATGTTAATCAATGTTCATTAATATCCACATGATTTTCTTATTTAAAAGATATATTCACGATTCTCATATGCTATCTTAGATTCTCTCTCACATGCACACATCAAACATGAATTTTTGCCATGAGACCTTATAGAAACCACCTCCATAGTATATATGGTAATTAAGTGTAAATATTTCATGTTAATTTTTCTATTATTTTAATGGACTTATTTTCATTTTATTCGCTTGATTTGGATATCGTTATCGTGCCTCTCTGCCTTTGAACACTCAAGGCAAGACGAACAAATGTTTTCTATACACTCTTTCTTGAGTTGGATGGACTCTCTGTCGAGAATACTTTGACTGGACTAGGTAATCCTTGTCAAGGCTTCTGTAAGACTCCTTGGCCTTGGCGGACGTCCATTGCCTACGAACAAGTTGTACCATCAATACCCATGATACCCTTAGGGATCAGCATGATACAACGGCCTTAGATTTCTCTTTTACCTTGAGATCATGTCGGACCTCTGGACTGTGTTTGTAGCATGGTCAGTGGATGATTAGTGAATTCTACCTGACTGCCAACACACAACTATGCGTGTTGTGCAACTGTTACTATTGTCTGATTTAACATCGTTTTGTGCAATGACCCATAGTTCTCATTTATACTCTGTTCGCTCATCTATTCATGTTCTCTATACTCTTATCTATTCTTCAATTACTTTCATCTATTTCTTGGTACTCTCTGTAACGACCCTGTATATTTATGTCCAATAAGGCTCCATATCTAAGTCTGCCACCCGTAATCGGACCGAAGTTTCGCAAGGGATAACGCGCACAAGTGTCCAGTAAGATTATAAAAGACAACAACAACAGTATAAGATACAAGAAAGTATGTGTTCTCATACCTATAAACAACAATGTTCAACTGTCCCAATACATTATTACATGTCCAATAAAAGAGTACAACTACCTAGGGCATACCCCGAGGGAGCACAAACTCACACAACCTGACTAACTCTACTGCTGGTGGTACAAGTCTGCTACAATGCCTCCGCAAGCCATACAAAGTCGGCTAATACCTGAAAAGAGCTGTAAGGGAGTGAGCCTCAAACGTCACGGGCTCAGTAGGGACCTCCCAAAAACAACACCTAGCAACTCAAGAGACCTCAACCCCGAAAGGTCTCACTGGAAACACCGAAAGCCAAACCATAACATGCTCACAACAACATGATTAAACTGTAATTAAAAGATAATCACACCAATTAGCATAGTCCTCAAAAAGTAAGAAGAAACAACAAGACTAGCACAGTACCACTAGTCCGCCCAATAACTAAAATGCCTAGGCCACAAGCCTTTGTCTGCACCCTTTTTATGGCCACTGCGCCACAGATAGGCCGGCGGCCCAAGAGGGAGAAGCAGCAAGCAACCTGCAGCAGCAACCATCTAATGGCATCTGAAGTAAATACACAAGAAAGCAGGGGCTGTGTTGGGCTAGGGACTTTGCCACCTCAGCCCTCAAAAGGTGGGCTTTAAAAGCCCCCTTTTCTCATGCAAGAGAGATCGGAGGACACAACAGAAGAAAAGAGGGGTGGCTTTCGTGGGAAGCAAGGGAGCTTCTTCTTCTTCCTCGGGCAATAGGAGGAGGCAGGCAGCACAAGTCATTTCTTCTATGAGAGGGAAAGCTTTGGTTCTCTTCCCGGAGTGCGTGATAAAGAAAAGAGATGCACATTACACTTTAAGTGCAATGTGACTAGGCAAAAACTCATGTGGCACCCCTCACATGAGGTGTGAAAGTGTAATAAATCTTTCTCTAAAGAAAAAGGGGGTGGTTGTAGCAGCCAATGTAACCAGGCTTCTGTATTAGAGCTTTGTCTTCTTCTTCCTCTAGATCTGTCCTCCTTACGCAGTGTGCCTCCCCCTCATGTGAAATGCAATAGCCCTTTTATCCATGCTGTTACTTGGGTGAAACCTTCTTGATGAATATATATGTATATATATCATTTTTTTTATGGATCCATCTATAGACAATGAGGCTTCCCACTGTATTTCTTATTTAATGTTGATTTCTTTCTTTCTCTGAATCCTTTCTCCTCATCAGAGCCTGATCCCTGTAGGAAGATGTGTGGGCTCCTTTCAGTAGCGAGTTGGACATCCCAATGTCTAGGCTCGGCCATAAGGACCCAGATATTCTGTTCACCGTGTGTTTCAACTCGGTTCCATCCTACCCTCTTCTCTATTCTTTCTGTGTTGCCCATCCGTTACCCCTGATTATGTGAGGATGGCGAAGCCGAGTGGGAAAGCCTCCCATGATGCTGTCGGTACTGCCCAAATGCCTCCAAACAGTAGCTCGCTGAATTGGCGTTTTTGTCCCCGTTCATTCTTTTGAGCTTGGTAATGCATTTAACATGGTTTTATAACCCCTCTCTGTACGTATTGCTTATGATGAGTTTGATTTTTTCTTTATTAAAAAAAAAAGGGGATCATGATGGTTGTGCACCCATGTGAAAGCATTACTACATCTATGTAGTTATGTGCGTATATATGCCATTTATGTCTCTCTTTTCCTTGTTTCCTCTATACCTGGGTTTACGATGGTTCTGTCTCTTTTATGTATAATGGATCGAATGATGTTTTTTTTTTGAAACAGTGACCCGGATACTTCGAACCCTGTTTCATTCAAAAGGATATTAATAAAGGCCTCCCAGTAAACATGTTGTCCATTTCTATGCTGAATAATGTTTTCTTGTGCACTGCTTGCTGTGGAAATTCCTGGTTATACAGATCGTCTCTGCATTGCGAGACCATACACACTTCGCTTGAATGTCTATGGCCGAAGGCTATGCTGCCGAATCGCACAGGCAAAGATGTATTTCCTGCAGACTCAAATAAAAGTGAGAATTCCATTGAATTTCGAGTTAGATAACATTATATCTATGCTCGATTACATGGACTCAAATATCATTTAATCACTGTCCCGTTTTATTTATGGTCTCGGCGTATACCGGCTCCCTCGTAGGTGTGCCTCGGGAGTTGGTGCCGTGTGCCATGGTGTTGATGCCTCCGGCACTCACACAGTTGTTGGTACCGTCTCCATCGTGGTGGGTGGATACCGTGCAAACCCCCCCAAACGTGCAAACCAAGGGGAGGTGCTGCCGAATTTTTGTCTCGAGTTTGGTGTTCATCCGCTTCTACCAATGATCTCTGAATATATTTGTGCCGACATGGCCGCCGGACAACTTGTGTTGTGATCCGGCACCATTGGTAAATATTGTGTCTCCATTGTTCGGCGAACATTGCCCCATAGGCGTCGTCTCGGATTTATGGGTGGGCGTACCTGGGTACCATCCCGACATGCGGTGGGCAGGGGTGGTTACGATCAAATCGGTTTATATCGTACGATCGAATTTTTGCCAGTTTAAATTTTGTTTCTTCGGCCGTGGTTCCACCGGCTTATGTTGCATTTATGCATGTGTGTGTGAACGAGACAAACGAACGCCGGCATGTCGTGTGACGTACGATCAATGTGTCAAACACGAGAGTAAATAAATGAGATAAATAAATAAATAATAATAATAATAGCAATAATATGAACAATAATAACGATAATTGAACAGAAATCACAAACAATGAAATAACAGATAAAAAAGTATTAATAGATAACAACATAACAAAAAGTATCAGACAGAACAACAACAAACTGAGTAATGATACAAAAGGATTTTATAGACTATTTTTCAATATTATGACTGAGATTCTGAAATGACAAATATTTCATTCATGAAATGTTGTATCTGAAAAGTTTGTATTCGTGTGAGACATATTTTATCATAAACAAAGAATTTTGTGCATCAAGATAATTTTCAGTAAAGCACATTATCAAAAATATGATAAAGATATATGAGATAATATTCCCTTAGTAGTGTCATTTAAATATAAGAATATTGCTAACAGAATATTTATTAAAACAATGAATAATATACACAACATTATAAACTTCAACTATAGGTTCGACTATAGAAGATAGTCACAACATCAGTCGAAGTTACATATCGACTTGTAATTCGGCTGTGAACTTCTTCGTCAGTCGAAGTGAACATTGATTGTCAAGACAATATATAAGTCAAAGTAGACTTTGACTTGTGAAGGCAGTCAGCTACAGTCGGAGTCAAACTTTGACTCGTAAACAAATCGGAGTGAGACTTTGATTGATTCTCAGTCGGAGTTAAACTTCGACTTACGTTATAAGTTTTCTTCAATCGAAGTTAGACTTCAACTGCTGAGAGGCTTATACTATAGTCAATATTAGACTTCGACTCGTGAGATGACTTTGACTTTATACCTAGAGATAACTAGACGCTCTCACACTTAGTCAATTTTTACACATCACTTGTATATTATATAGATATATGTATGAATGTATATTATGTTCATAGAAAAGCTTCTTCTTGTCAGAAAATAGTTATAGTCATGAAGACAATCGCTTTATCAACTATTAGATGCAATGTATATATCATGTCTTTATGTTGTCATCATCAAGGTAATTCAACAATTTTGTCATCATCAAAGCAATCAATTCAAATAACAAATCATGATTATAATGCAGAAACTCAAATTAAATTCCTAATCATGCATGTTCTCACATATGCTCAACAGATACATTCACGTAATTCTACAGCTTCTGCTTGAGGAGGAGAGCATGCGGGAAACATAGAGGATCTACAATTTGTAATTTCCCTGAATCGGTTGGTTTGTATAAGCCCCAAAACCATGAAGTTATTCTTAGATGCTGCATGCACTAGAAAAATGACATCAGGATCAGTATTAATAACTAGTAGCCTTGGCGAAGCTTGATTTTGGAACTCTTCTATATGCACAGAAGATTGCCAAAAAGTTAAATCCTAACGCATTTTGGATAGCGTACTTAAAGACTAAAGTCGAACAACTTGCCTTCCATAAGTTCCACATGACTACAAAGGCTTGGATCAGAAAGTTGTAGTCCAGCTTAGATGAAGCAAAAGGAGGCTTAGCCCAATCTATGATTCTATCCTCCAGAGATTTAACATGCATGTCTGCCTTATAGTTGAGATTGCTAGGAAACCAAACTCTTTTGGCCTGAATACACTGAAAGAGCAAATGTTCTACAGTTTCCTCTTTTTCCAAACAAATAGGGCAATATCTGTTTAAATTGTAAGCTAATTTCTGGCAAGTCGGACTTGAGTAGACAAAACATTAACAAGGCTTTTCCATATAAATGTAATGACCTTAGGAGGAATTCTTGTCATCAACTTAGGCTGCAGCCATAAAACCTTCCACACTTGATGGGCGTTTGAAGGTCCAGTGGAGGGCCTTCTGTCACAAAGAAATCTGTAGGCAGATTTAGTTGTGAGTTGACCATCTTAAGTGTTAGTCCATACCCACTGATCATAATCACCATTAGGATTTTGAGGAATTTTGATTCTCAAGATTACTTTTGAATCCTCATCATTAACAAGATTACGTATAAAGAGTTCATTCCAGCTGCCTTTGGTGATCAAGTCAGCCACTGTTAGAGGCATTTGCCCAAAGAAGTCAGCCTTTTAGGCACAAGGGGAGCCTGTTCATCTGGAATATATCCATCTATCTTTCTAGATATTTATGTTGAAGCTAGTTTTAACAGTCCAAATGCATACATCTTTCAGATCTTCCCTGGCTGCCATAATTGAATGCCAAATACAAGAAACATTTCATTTTTCACTGAGCTACCAAAATGACTGAGAACCGTAGTACTTAGGTCTTACAAGCTTAGTCCATAGACTTGTACAGTTATTAAGAAACCTCCATGTTAGCTTCATGATAGCAGCTCTATTAAATTTGTGCATATATCTGAAACCCAAGCCCCCTTGATGTTTGGGTTTTTGGCATTTTGTGCCATTCGAATAAGAAGGATTTATTAATACCATTTTTTTTGTCCCCACTAAAAGTTTTTCTGGAGAGACTTGGTGATACTCTAAGGAATCAGAATAGTGTTCATTATATGGACAGGAATAGCGTTAAGGGTTGATTTGATAAGAACAACCCTCCCTGTAGAAGTGAGAGTCTTAGCTTTCCACTGTTCAGCCTCCTCTGCACTTATTCTCTAAGAATTGGAGTTGTTCCCTTTTATTTTTATCCAATATATATAAGAGGTGATCCCATATATAAAGTATTATGATCCAAGATTCCAAATCCGGACTTGTGCTTGAGATGAGTCTGAAGAATTCTAGATGTATTTTTGCTAAAGAGGATGCCAGACTTTTGAACATTAATTTCTTGTTCGGACCAACTAGGAAATTGTAAGATTGGTTCTTTCATGGCCATCCGTTGGGATTCAAGAGCTCTTCCAAAGATCATGATGTCATCACCATATAGGATATATATGACTGCCGGGGCTTGAGAGTTGATGTTATAGCTAGTGTAAAGGCCATCCTGTACACCATTAGCAAATAAACAAGAGAGGGCCTCCTCCATAAAGGGGATGAAAATATAAGGGGATAGAGGACACCCTTGTCTGATACCTCTAAATGGTCTGATGTAGCCTATTGCTTCACCATTGAAGTTTAAAGAGTAAGTGGCAGTGGAAATACAACTCATGAGCAACTTTTAGCTTCTATGAGAAAAAACTATGTATCTCCAGCATAGTCCGAATGAAACTCCATTCAAGTCTATCATAGAAAGATCAATCTCGAGGCCAAAAGTACCTCCTTTATTCTGCAGGGAATGCATTAGTTCTTGGACAATAACTATGCAATAATTAGTAATTTGTCTCCTTGGGAGTAAAAACACTTTGGTTGTGGGAAATGCACTCTTTGAGCAGTGGTTTAATCATATTTGCAAGGATTTTGACAATGATATTGTACTGCGCTGTAGCGCAGTGGCCTCCCTCCTTGCCAAAATGGAAGGGGGGAAGCAAGAGGGCACGGGATCGATCCCGAGCCCTCTCCTCACCTTTACCCCTTCCCCAACCAATTTACCTATCAAAAAAAAAAAAAAGTGTCGCAAAGACTAATGGGCCTCAAGTCTGAGACTTTGTTTGCATTAAGACTCTTGGGAATTAAGGTGATCAAGGTGTGGTTACTACCAGTAGGAAGTGAACCAATCTGAAAGAAATTGGTGACAAAATCCTCAATATCCTTTTTAATTAACAATGGACCAATGAGATTGGGGAAATTGGGTAGTGAGACCATCGGGTCCAGGGGATTTGTGAGGAGGGAGATCAAAGGCCACATCTTCAATTTCTTTAGACGAAGGAATGAGGCAAATCATGTTATTTTCAGAGTCAGGAATGGGATCATTCCGGAGTTTAACACCTGGGGAAATATTTGGTGGATGAGAAGAATTAAATAAATTCTGGAAGGAATGGATGAAATGAGCTTTGACCACCTCTTTATTGCCAGTTCAATCCTCAGAGGGTAGTTGAATATATCCCAGAGATGTCCAATCCTCAGAGGGTAGTTGAATATATCCCAGACATGAAATTGGAGCTTCTCCAAATTAGTTGCACTAATGTGATAGAATTTAGTGCTCCTGTCACCTTCTTTGAACTAGTGGAGTTTGGCTCTTTAGTTTCCAAAAAAGATCTGGATGTTGACCCTGAGGATTTGGGCAGTGTTTTTTTTCCTCCACATCCTGATCCTCTTTTGTAAGAGATTGATTTTACCTCCATAACTATAGAGACCAAATTACATGGGGCCATTCACCCACCCAGCTAGATTCAATGATCTCTTTAAAATGAGACTTAGTGAACCAGATATGTCCTCCATCCGGAAAATGATCCTTGTATTCCTTCTCAAGCCATTGCTGTCAAGAACTATATATGGGGCAATGATCATGCATTGAACAACATGAGAAGATGGTGAACTGTGGCATTAGGAAACAAGTATCTCCATTCCCCATTAACCAAGAAAAGAACGGATGAAATCATGGGACGATTTCAATTAGGACGGAGGGGATGAATGCATGAGGAGGCAAAGTCTTATATAGATATGGGTGTTCCCATAGAAATAGGTTAAAAAAAAAAATTACGAAATCCCCATTGCCGGAGTCCCAAACCCCGGCTAGATCTACTCACCTATATATCCCACAAACCTTCAATCATCCCTTTCAGTAGCGGATCCTCTCAACAGTCAGTGGGGTCACGTGACCCCACTGACTTGGAAGAGGGTTTTAAAGAGTTTCTTTTTTTTGTTTATGTAAGTCAAATTTTTATGTAATCTTATGTAAGGTGACCCCACTGACTTTTAAGGTGACCCCTCTACATTCAAGTGACCCCACTAGATTAAGTTTGAGGATCCGCCACTGATCCCTTTCCATGACTACGGCCACACAATATTGCCTCCCTCGAATGCAGGCTAGCACCCATCCCTTGTTGGGCACATGGCCCATTATTCAGCCCATGTGAAAATAGCACAGCCCACTTGGGTTTAAAATAACCCTTGTTGCTTTGATCCAACGGTGGAGATGGCCTTGTGGCAAAAAACAACTCAAAATGGAAAAACGCAAGGCACATTAAGAGAAGGCGGCTGTGGGTATTCCTGGAGCAGAAAACAACCAGAAAAAAAGCACGGTCTTTGCGTACCGTGGTGTGGCTGGGGTTTTGGTATCCTGTGTGCGTTTTGTGCCGGGTGTGAGAAGAAGAGAAGGCGGCTGGAGGTTGTGCGGCTGTGCAGGTTCCCTGTGCACGGCCAGGGAAAAGAAGGTGCAGCCACTGTGACGTTGTCGTCTTCGGCCGGGGTGCTGCGGCTTTCTGTTTCACGTGCGTACGAGAGAAGAAGACAAGGGGCAACGCAGAATACCGTACTCACGGTGACGTAATCCTTGTGTCTCTGTTATTCTCTTGTGATTTTTACTCGGGTCTTGGGCAAGAGACTCCGAGACTTGTACGTTCATTATTTTTATAGTGGATTCGCTTCTCCGGCTTGCCCCGTGGTTTTTCCCCATCACACTGGTGGGGTTTTCCACGTAAATCTTGGTGTCCCATGTGATTGTGTGTTCCGTTTATTTTTCCGCTGTGTATTTCGACCTACTCGTATTTGTTCGTACACAAACGTTTTATTCCCATCATCCCTGTAGTAGGACCCTTAATTAATTAAGTGTGCATGCCTTCCATCTCAAGCAACAAAAAAGAAAAAGAAAAAGAAAAAGAAAATATTCCTCTTAGCATCAGTTGCGTGGGTGGGGACTTCAATTAATTAACTTTGGCTTTAAAGCTGCGAATGCTCATGCTTCCTTCTCCCTTCCCCCCACGTATATATGTGTGGGACTACTCCAATTAATATACTATCATTCATATTACCAATTTCGCTTTCGCGATAAATGGGTCATGGTGACAAAATGGATAGTTTGTAAAAATAATAATAATTAACTTTTTAGTACTGATCTTAAAGTTCGACTTATTTCTCGAGAAATTCGATCATTATCTCGGTGGTAAGAATAAAATTGGTATATTTTTATTCAAATCGACATCCGCGGACTACTTTTCTGACATATTTTTCACAAATAAGAAAATCATAAATCTATTAATATTATCTAATTTCTTTCAGACACACAAGTCTGATGTCTGAAAATCACAGTGTCCCTCTCCCCTTTTCTCTCATGTGTAGTGTACTCCTCACTTCCAGTAAATGCCTCTCCCCTCACTTTCATACTTTCGTTCTTGTCGCCACGATCCAACGCGGGCACCATCAGAAAGATCCTGTTCACGGCGCCTTCACGGGACTTTTTATACACATACCCCTTCAACTACAGTATATGTAAATACATATATATATATATATATATGTACATTCTTACCTTTCATGATTTGCAAGACTATTCTATCATTATCATATCATATCATCCGTTTAATATTTCCTTTGTTTCTAGAACGGCTAATCATGTAGCCGGTGCGGCAGCTAAGTATGTTGTCTCTCTGAACGAGGAATCCTATTGGGCCCCTTATAATATTAATCAGGTAACAATCTTTACTATATATATCCAAAAAATAAAATATAAGATCTGGTTTGATTGTCTGGTAAGGCCGCTGGATAAGCCTGTTTAAAATTTACCAAGATTTAGATAAATAGAATAGTGTATCTAGCTTTAATCGTTTGGCTAAGCCTCTTATAACATGCATGACTATATGTTAAGTACTTATCACATTATAGATTTAGATAAGAGATAGAAAATTAGATATTAGATTATTTTTTTACATAAGTCTTATCAAACATCACGTAAGTCTATCTTTTAAGATGAGTTTATTTATTTGGCCTATAAAAATATCAAAATTAGAGAATAAAACTATCAAAATTAGATATAGAGAAATGAAATGAACCATCTTATCAACAGATTGTTTACCCCATTTTATCTTGTACCGCAACCAAATTGGGGATTAAGTGCATTTGGGTGGATATACTAAGGATTTTTAATTTTGGCAATTCATGGAAACATGAGGACCGATACATATATAAGCATAACATTGCATAGGGTTGCATAAAAAAAAAATAGGATTTTTACTAAAATAACCCTATTTTAAAAAATATTTATTCATATATACCCCTAGTCAAAAATATTTACCTAAATTTACATCAATTAAAAATATTTACAAAATTATATCTCAATTATTTACACAATTTGGCCTCAACTTACACTGTTAATCTCAGTTACACTATTTGTTCTCAGATTACACTATTCGTTCTTAGGTTACACTATTTATCCCTAGTTTACACTTCTTTCCCAGATGAAATAATGTAACTATAGAGCAGATAATATGACCTGGGAGCAAATAATATAGCATGAGAATAAATAATGTAATTGAGGCTAATAGTGTAAGTTAAAGTTAAATTGTGTAAGTAATTGAGGCAAAATTTTGTAAACATTTTTGTATAAGATATATTTAGGTAAATATTTTTGATTGAGACATATTTAGATAAGTATTTATTAAAATAAAATTATTTTATTAAAAATCTCTAAGAAAATTCCTAAATGGCACAGTGTTTCATTTAGTTGATTTGGTGGGTCCAACCTAAGGAGGTATATGTGAGAATAACTCAATGAGGATTTCAATGATTACGACAAAATCCTCGAGTGGGAAACGCCAAGTTGATGTGCCGGTTGAAGCTATTATTATTGGTTTAATTGACGATGATAACGTTAACGTTCAAATAATAGGGCAGCTGCAATATAATGGGCCAAAATAGAATGGACCCACGAGGAGAAATCCCAAGACCAAATATGTGACGGCCCTGGATACTTATGCCCAATAAGGCTTCATATCCAGATCCGTCTCTCACGAACGGACTGAAGTCTCACAAGGGATAGCTCGTACACGTGTCCAGTAAGAATATAAAAGACAACTACACAGTATAAGACACAAGAAAATACATATGCTCATACGTGCATATAACAATTTACAACTGTCCCATTACGTTATTACATGTCCAAATTAAAAAGAGTACAACTACCTGGGGCATACCCCGAGGGAGCACAAGCTCACACAACTCAACTAACACTACTGCTGGTGGTATAAGTCTACCACAATGTCTTCGCAAGCCATACCAATGGTAAACCCTGAAAAGAACTGTAGGGGAGTGAACCTCAACAAGTCACAGGCTCAGTAGGGGACCACCCAAAACCACACACAACACAGGAGAACCTCAACCCCAACGGGTCTCATTGGCAACATTGAAAGCCAAACCATATCATGCTCACAACAAAGCATAATTAACCAATATCAAACATAATTACATCAGTTTATGTAAATTCCAGAAAAGAGGAGGAACAACAGGACTAGCACAACACCACTAATCCATTCCACAACTGTAAAGCCTAGGCCACAAGCCTCACGGGCACACCACCTCAACAACTGGTCGCTTAAGCTGCAAGCCACACAGGCAAACCACTGCCTAGATTACAAGCTTCACTAGCGAACCTTAAACACGTGGGTAACAGGACTACTAATCAAGAGCTAGTCATTTATACTCCTAAACCACGATATATCGAAAGCCACACACAAGGTAATAAGACTGGCTACCATGATGCCAATCCATCACACACTAACACCTTATTCGGAAGTTTACCCAAGGAAGGGTAAAACACAACAAGTGGAAGGTCTCACCACATGACCTCCATGGAGCACAACTCCACTACACCACCTGAAAAGGCTGGTACACAATGTACCACCACAAACCACTACCCACACTGGGTACGTACGGGTACCTACTACCATGAGGTACCACCACGGAAACCACAAGTAACCCTGTGCCACAACCAGGCACACCACGACAAGACAAATCACAGCCTCAACTGTGCCAGCACCAGGGCACACCTCAACGAGTAAAACCTCAACCCGTGAGTCACACACACATGAGCCACAACCAGTAGCAAAGTACGAGTCGGAAAGGAATGACGCCACCACACGGGAACGGACTACTGGTTCATGACGCCAGTATCCAACCCGGACAACACAACACAAGAACTACCTCTCAGTCTCGCAGTCACGGATGAAAGGTCTAACTGCCGCTCCACAAACACAAGTAAAGCCAAAGAACTGTGGAGACCAACCAAACCACCACAACCTGCAACACACCCCGCAGGCCCATGCCTGGCACCTTTAGAGACTCCGGCCCGAGCTCCTTAAAGTGAGGCACTGGAAACACAGGACTAGCTGGGGACCAGTACGTCTACTTGTGTCCGTACCCCCAACCACGAGCGCGCTACAAGCGACTGCACACCCACAAACACAAGTCACTGCCCTCTGTCGTCTTTCCCTCAGTCGGACGTACTACTCAAACATGGAAGTGAGGGTGCCCAGGACAGACGACACAGACCTCGACGGTACCCAGTACCGGGACAAGCTCCAAGCACACACACACACACACACGTGCCTGGCTCACACAGAACCTGGGGCACCCAACTGAAGAGGCATTCCGGAATAGGCGTCGGACCACCACACTCGGCAATGCACAAACCATGACGTATATATACTTGCATATTCTTTATTACAAACCACGGTACAAGTGTCAGGAATAGCTTGATCCCGGTCACTCTGTGACCTATAAGCTACCCCACACCAACACAAATATAAATCACGATAACCAATCATAAACTGGCCTATCATTGGTCATCATGTGACCTCCTTGTCACATAAATACAATATACAATATTTATACACTAACTCTTAACCTTACTCACACTACACTAATTAAACCATCTCTATTAATCTATAAAAGACGTCACAAGTTTGAGGCTAGGTTCACACTGGAACCTCATTGCCCAGCCATCACAACAGTATGTGCCATGCAAACACTCACACCACAGAAACACTACACCAATTACGTAAACAACACACTAACCATGCTCACGGAGCGCTACAGGTGTCAATGCACCACTTACCAAAGCCATGCACATCAAATATCGATAATCGGATAACCAAATCACCGAAACCATGCAAAGCAGGACCTGACGACTGAGGTCGCGACATGGGGTAACGTCACTATTAGATCACGACACCCCGATATGTCACGTTAGAGAACCCTAATGTGACGGGTCGGCCTGTCGCGACCTGGTCGCGACAGCAGGGTCCGTCGCCTTCACAGGCGAAACCCTAATCTAAGAACTCTTCTCCAGATTACCACCTCAAACCACACAAACCACGTTTAATTTCCAGTTTTCATGCTTTAATGAATACCCTAACATGGTATCTACTGTTCTTAACGTCGAAAACCAATTACACATGCATTTCATGCAATCCACACAATGAAACAAGGTGGATTCTTCCTACCTTCGTGAAGAACATGCAAACCGGCTACGACACGACGTCTCTCCCGCTCCATGCAACGTCCTTGCGTTGAGAGCATGTCGAAATCCATGCTGAAATGTCGAAACGCCTGAAGAAACCTGTAACGCCCTGACGCGGAATATCGGAGCGGGATTACAGTTATTAAATAGTACCGAGCGAGAAATAAATAACAAACTATTATACAAATGGAAATAATACCAAACAACCTCATATTTCATCAATAATCCATTCACTCCCTTACAACCACTAATGTCTCATCAAACTTCAAGATCTAACTATTACATCAATGTATCAGAGCCAAAACTAGAGCCCCGAGTACTTTATTCAATCCAAACTATTACGTAAGGACTAATGACTCACTAACTATCTATTATGCCAAGACAGATGATCGGGTCACTCCTGAGCAAAATCCTCGTCAGTCCCAGCCTCGTGAGTGTGGTCATCGTCAAACTCGCCTGAAACATATTAAATAAAAATGCAGGGTGAGCGAACAACGCTCAGTAGGACTTAATATCTCATGAACACAAGTAGGCTTTAAGTGATTAACATTTTATCAAGCAGGATAACTAACAGGAACGAGCAAGTACGCGAACGATCAAGTACAGTCACGATAGTAAGATGACGAGACAAGAATACCTTCGTAGGTAACAAGTACATTAAAAGATTTGGCCATATTCAAGTTAACAAGTAATTGCACAGCAGTGCACAAGTCACGATAGAAAGCAAATCAAGTAACATGCGTTTGGTCGATCATCTTATCAACCACAAGTCAAGTAACGTAAACATTTCATGAGTAGTATGATTGTCATAGATTAATCTAGATAGTCATGCATTTGGTGTATGCCATCACCTGATCATTAGACCCCCGCGAGTTAAAGCCTATCGGGTGCTCCTCCCAAGGACCAGATCGGGCCCTTATAATGTTGCCTAGCATAGTCATGTTTTTATCTTAGACAATCACACGATGGCCAATAGAGTACCAAGAATAGATGAGAGTAGTAGATGAACTAGACGAGAGTGTAGAGAGAACGTGAACAGATGAGAGGATATAGATAGTAGATGAGATAGGGACATTTCCGTAAAATGACGAGAAACACACGATAGTAACGGTTGCACGGCATCAGGTCAGGTACCGGCAGTCTGGTAGAAGTCACAACCGCCCACTAGCCGTGCTACGAACACAGGCTAGACGGTCCGGCGTGATCGCAAGATAAGGAGAGAACACTAAGGCCATGGATCGTACTGATCCCTAAGGTGTAACGGGTTTTAGGGTACAACCAGCTCGTTGACTAAGGACGTGCGCCAAAGTCAAGAAGACTTACGGAGGTCTTGACAAGAATTCCCTAGTCCAGTCGAGAGTATTCCCGGTGGAGAGGTAGTCCAAGTCAAGAGAAAGTGTGTAAAACGGGTCCGTCGTGCCTCGAGTGCTCGAAGGCCGAGGGAAACGATAACAGTATTTAAAATGCGCGAGTAAAAACGAAGACAATTGTATTTAATAAAAATAGGGTAATTTAGTCATTTATTTCGCTAATTTACCGAATACATCATTACATAATTTATTAAGATCAAATGACAATTAATAATGTTATGTGTGTGCAAGTGTAAAGAAATCTTGAGAATATGATAGATTGTGCAATTGACTTTTAAATAATATATTTCATGCGATTATTAACAAATATAATTAATCAAATTGTTACTGTTCAAAACAGTACATGATTAGGGTTAAACTTGAGTCATATAGCTTAATTGACAAGGGCATGAGAGCTATTTCATGTTCTGGCCGAAATCTCCAAATCGCGGCGGACCTACCCGTCGCGATTCAAGCCGCGACGGGCGGCTCGGGCGCGATCCGCAGACCGGGAAGGGAACGCAGTGGCGAGACCCGCCGCGTTCAAGACACGACGTGGCGGACGACCGCGACCCTCCTGTTATCGCGGCGTATCGCGCCGCCGCGATATCAGGGATGGTCCGGGTTTTTTTTCTCCCTTTTTTTCAGGGTTGATATTGGATGACACAGGGCTTTTCTAAAATCAATACAAAATCGTATAATGACCCAAAAATCCCGAATCCAGTTTCAAATGAAAGTAGACACATATAACTATCAGCATGCACGATTAATTTGAAATTAGACAAGACTTAAGCATGCTTTGAGCAGGTTACATTCTGACGACCTAAACAAGCACAGTCAGGGTTCAACGAATTAATCGGAGATGAATACATGAAGAAACATTACGAAACTAGGGGCGTTCGAAAGCTAACATGATGTAGTATTTTAGAGAATTTTCTCATAGCAGGACATCAAGTGTGCACGAAGTTTAAAGTTAAACTTGAAGAGTCAGGTACAGGCAACAGACTGGGATTCAAAGATTTAATTCTCCGTCATGGGAGGTCGAAATAGAGCAAGACAAGGGGCGTTTGAAAGATAATAAGATGCAGTATATCTGAGAATTTTATCATGGCATGGGAACAAGTACATGTGGGGAATTAGAGAAAACATGAGATTTCGGTTCATGGTAACAGCAGGACTTCACGAATTAAATTCGCCCAAATGGATGAGTGTAATACAACGAACATAGGGCTTTGGAAGAGGGACATGAAGTATACCTAGGGTAATTATTTCACGATTTTAGCTTGAGAGATTTCTTATCTTTTGTCGAATCCAAGAAGAACCCTAAGTTGGAGACGATAAAAAGATGAAGAAATCCGAACTCCAGCCCTTCTCCTCCAAGCTTCTCGCCCGAAATCGTCTCCTCTCCGTCCTCCAAGGTTCCAATGCGTTCTAGGGCTTGGTGGGGACGAAAATGGAGTGTTATGTCTTGCTAATAGAGTTCTAAATGCCTAAAACTCCTCCTTTCTCATCCAACTCCGAAAATTGACATTTATCTCCCATTTTTCCATCAATTATCCACTTAAAAGGGCAGAGAAAAGGTCTAAATTTGTGGCCCAAGAGTTAGGATAGGAGTAGGTCTCTTTTTATGGATTTATGTGACCCATTTAATACTTATCTTAGACTTTTTCCATTTAATAATCAATTTCATACGAATTTCTATTAATTACTTCTCTTCCATGATGGGCTTCACGCTATTGGGCCCTATCTATTTAGTTTGGATCATTGTTTAACTCACTACTAATTTAACTTAATGGGTATTCATTAAATTCCTTTTATTTCACTCAAATTCTATTTATTCTCCCTTTATTCCAATTAAATCGATTTATCTCATTTATTTAAATAAAAACTTTATTTTATTTAGATTTTAAAAATCAAAGGTGCTACAAAACCGCAGCAACTCCTTCCCTAGTCGAGCAGAGCTTGTGAAAGCTCTGTTCGACCAACCTTCTTTAAAAACGCACAGCGGTTGGGAACGCGACGTAACACTGCGTCGCGACCTGATCGCGACCTAGGTGACCGTCGCCTTCCCACCCTGACGTCAGCAAGCCTTGCCCCGCGCACGACACGCGGCGTGCATGCAGACGTCGCCCCAAACAAAGGCAACAAGAACAAGACCACCAGGGCCGTCGAGTTTAGAACGCGACGCGCACCCCCGTCGCGTTCACAACCAGTGAACCAACGGGTGCTATGGGCCTAACCTGCCGGCCCACTAAGCCCCACACAACGCTCGGAAACCACGACCAAGGCTCAATGACCCTACATTGGTCATGAGCACCACACCAAAACTAGTAAATGCAGATCCGAACAACCACTAAATGAAGATCCACGAGGATCCAAAAACGCGTTTCGTTACAAAATATATTCCCAATCCAGGATGTTAGACTAAATAATTTCATTTGATAATCATTTTACCTCTTTTGAGGAACGATCATACATATGAGTAGCAAATATATATTCTTAATTGAGTCATATGTGTACGATGTGATATGGATAATAGAGGACCGATGATAATAATGACGAGACAATAATGGAAAAAAATCAATGGCAAATAAATTGATAAGAGAAGTGTTTATTGCCCTTCATATTTTGTAATAAAAGTGATATGAATTATTTGACAGATAATATTATTAGTTAAAAGAGAGAGATAAAACGATCTTATCAGGTTCTCAACTAATAAAGTTACTTTTCAAATAATCTACATCATCTTTATTATAAGATACATAGATCAATAAATATTTCTCAACCATTAGTAAGATATGGTAACAATTGACAAGTGATAATAATATTTATATCATGTCACATCATAAAACTTAATAGAAGAGGAAGGTAGGTAATTGAGATTACTCATTTTAAATTTTTAAATGGAAGGAATACAAGGCAATTATTATGCTAAATAAATAAAATCGCCCAACATATGAAAAGCATGCTCTTGTCGATTAGAACTTGAGGAAATTTTGTTGTAGTTTTACAAGTGCAATAACACCACAATAAAATATAATATAATAAAATCAATGAGATTCACCATTTGGAATAGGACGAGATATAGATTTTGGAGATGATGTTGTAATCTCATTAATTATTTTTTTAAAAAAATATTAAATTTGACGTCATGTCAATCCACCTTCAAAATCTCATTTGGATCTTTTATGGATTCTTTTTTTTTTTTTTTTTGGACAATAAGATAGCTATCATTTCAAAGCCAGAAAAGGAGTACATGAGGTAGGTGGGGGCGTGGGCAGAGCCATCACCAAGTCCACACTAGCAACCGAGCAGGAGAGTACCAACAGCCACAACACAGAGAGAAGTGGACAAGACACAGCTGCAGAGCAGCGCGACCCAAAGGGACCCAAGGTCCTTACAAAGAAGAACACACACCCAAGAAACGCTGGAACAAAGCGGAGATAAGCACAGATCCACCATTGCTCTGACACGTCCGGAGCTGAGACTGGACGCCGCCGACGAGGAAACGTCGGGAGGAAGCAAACCCACGGACAGCCAAGTGCGGGGAGGAGCTCAACGGAAGATGGACATGAAAGGTGATGCAAGGGTCTTCTTGAAGCCACATCGAGGAAACTTTCGCTCGTCCTCTGAAAGATCTCCGGAGAAAAAGCCAAGCACCAACGCAGTGGCAAGGACGGAGGTCTTCACAGTAAAACTTGACTCGGAAGCAGAAAGCAGGAAGGGTAGCCATCGCAGATCCAAGGAGCTGCAGCCGGACCTCCAGTCGAGCCGTCAGGTTGACTGGAACAGATCCTCTGGCGACGAAGGGGGGGAACCCCGAAGTCGCCGGAGACAAAACCTCCTTCGGCGAAGGAGACAGCAAAAGGCCGCCGGAGGGAAGCGGAGGGGCTCCACAGCGGGGACGAAGGGGGATCACCGGCCGAGGCCGGAGACAGAGGCGGAGGGGGAAGGGGGCCAAAGCCTCCTCCCTCCGGAAGAAGCCGATGACGCAGAGAGACCTGCTGACGAAAGAGCCGGAGGAAGACCAACCGCCACGGAGACGGGTCCCCTGCAGCCGCGACGGGACGGGGATCTCCACTCGAGCAAAACGGCGGCCGCGCTGGACACGGAGATGGGGACGGAAGCGGGGGAGGGGGAGGGGGCTGAGCCCCCTCCCCAACGGAGAGGCGAAAGAAATGGGTCAAGGGCACAGAGAAAGCTCGGAGCTCCTCTCTCTAGAAAATTCTAGAGAGAGAAGCCGCAGACTCCGATCTTTTTATTGGATTCTACATTAGATAATAGCATTTTACTTTATCATCCCAACTTTTTCTTGTAAAAAAGACATGCATTAATGTCTTTTTGGTCATTTTAATTTTTTAACACTACACTTTCTTAAAATCTTAATAGAATCCATGTTGCTCCATCTTTCTTTATCTGTCTAATCTCTCTCTTACATCTCAAAATCGATTTGCACCCAAGTCAATGCATCCATTGTTCTTTTGAAAATATTTGTGTCTTATCATAAAATTTTATACTAAAAATTCTCCCTACAAATGTTTTTAAATGGTAATATGATTCTCTCCAAAATCTATAATCTCATCTTAGTTTCAAATGAAGACATATAAGATAATTGAGATTAGGGTGGATTAATTATAAGTTCTTGTAGAGAACTTTTTCCTAGTCCCTATCAAAGAGGAGACTTATTTCTGGTCATTGTTAGAAAAATGTACCCTAAATAATCACTCTTTTTATTGGACTTTAACCATCAATCTTTAGAAGGATAATTTTGTCTTTTATTTTTATTTTTCATTTTATCTTTTCATCAATACATACATTTATTTCATGCCATCAGATATGTGGTCACTATGTTCATATTTTAATTAGTTTTCTCATCTACTTTAACCAATTTGATAAGTTAAAATATATGTAGAATCCAGTTAAATTAAATGAGAATTTTCTTCTATTTTAACTCACATATAGTATTAATTTAACACATCCATACGTGTGCTTTAACTGAGAGATTAACATTCTCTGTAACTTCAATCATTTATACATCTTATAGTAGACAATGATACCAGTTAAAGAAGAAATGGAAATCGATTAAATTAGAAGAGGAAACCAGTTAAAGTAAAAGAGTAAATCTATTAAAGAAGAGAAAATCTATAAAAAAGAAGAAGAAATCATTTAAAATATTTAGCATGTTAAAGTATTTGTTAAAGTGTATTAAAATAATAGTTATAGTATATTAAAGTCGTCGTGTCGTGTTGTCTGTTAAAATAATAGTTGTGGTGAGTTAAAATAAGTGAAAAAATTAGTTAAAGTAGAAGAAGAAATCTATTAAAGAAGAAGAGAAAACTAATTAAAATGTGTGAAATTTAAAATAACTATTGATATGTTAAATATGTTAAAATAAGAGTTTAAAAAATTAAAATAATGATTAGTCACAGTTAAAAGATAAAAAATGTTAGTTAGAAATTGTCAATATAGTTCTCATTAAAATAGAGATTAGAAATTAACATTCAGAAAAATATCTGAACTTTTTTATGTAGACATTTCTATTAGAAACTTATAGTTAAGATCCCCTCTCCTACAGATTACTCATTATAATTTGTAAGAGAAAGATTTAGTGTACTTTCTTATTGCAACTAAATACTAAAAGTCTATGTGACATCTCTCGTATGGAGAGTAATAAAATAATAACCAAATTATTAGGTGTCACATAAATTTAGTATCTAATTATATTATACTTAAGTATAATAAAAAAAATACTAAGTCTTTCTCAATTTGTAAATGGAAGGAACGCAAGAGCAAGATTATAATAAATAAAGAAAATCGTCCAATATACGAAAGAATACTATTGTACGGCCGTCCGCGCCCACAGCGCACCTCACCCCCGCATGTGGATGCGCCCACGCCCCATGTGGGCGCGGGATGGTGCGACGGCCGTGCAAATTATTTACACGGCCGGCCGTGCACAAATCCTTTCTCGGACCGAGAAATGCGAGTTGCACGGACGGCCGTGGCCATCCCGCGCCCACAGTGCCCCCCACCCCCGCATGTGGGTGCGCCCACGCCCCATGTGGGCGTGGGATGACGCGACGGGGCCGATCGTGCACAAATCTTTCGACGCGCCCCACCCCTGCATGTGGATGCGTTCACGCCCCATGTGGGCGCGGGATGGCGCGGCGCACGGCCGGCCGTGCACAAATCCTTTCTCATTGCGGACCAGAACTTACAAAGCCAGACTGCGATGAAGAACACGACAAATGTCATCGCAGCAGCCCCCACGCAGCCATGCCCACTGCCCAGTCGACGTCGCACAGCAAAAACGTCCTCTCTTGTCTTATAACTACCGCCCTTCTTGTTACATCATCTGAGGTGGCGGCATCACAGCTCCCCGCTGCTTCTTCTTCTTCTTCTTCTTCTTCTTCGGAGAGCTGTCGCGTTGCAGCTGAAGGGCCGTCCCTTACACCGATCCAGTTCCGGGCTCTGCGGCGCCGGGCGGGAGAAGGAGAAGGGGAGATGGACGGGATCGTGCACCGGACGGTGGCGGTGAACGGCATCAACATGCACGTGGCGGAGAAGGGGGAGGGCCCCGCCGTGTTCTTCCTCCACGGCTTCCCCGAGCTCTGGTACTCGTGGCGCCACCAGATCCTTGGCCTCGCCGCCCGCGGCTACCGCGCCATCGCCCCCGACCTCCGCGGCTACGGCGACACCGACGTTCCGGAGTCCACCGCCGCGTACTCCATCTTCCACATCGTCGGCGACCTCGTCGCCCTCCTCGACGCCCTCGGCCTGGACAAGGTGTGTTGTGCTAATGTTTACTACTGGCATAGGCCACAGGGGCTCTGGTTCTTCCTCCTCCGGTCTGATTAAGTCAGAATTTCGGGGGTTTCAGGTGTTCGTGGTAGGGCACGACTGGGGAGCGATGGTGGCGTGGTATCTCTGCTTGTTCAGGCCGGACAGGGTGAAGGCGCTGGTGAACATGAGCGTGGCCTACTCGCCTTGGAAGGCCACGGTCAAGCCGCTCGATTACTTCCGTTCTCTCTATGGAGATGACTACTATATTATGAGGTTCCAGGTCTGGGATCTTTTCTCTGAACCACGGCACTTCTGTTATGCCAAAAAAAAAAAAAAAAAGGAAAGGAAAGGAATCCTTTATTTTTTGAAGTTTGGCTAGTGGCAGCTTCAACGAACTATGATTTCTATCTCTCTCAAACTTGTTACTTTGGATGGCCTTTGATAACTTGCTACAATGTCTGCGGTGGTCAGACATTTCTCTCTCCAGACCGCCTTGTTTGTCTATGAATAGGCTACTCTTATCTGAAACTTGGCGTAAGGGTTTATGCTTCCTTTTTCCTTTTTTATGTAGTAATGGGTTTATGGCTTCTTCTAGGCTAAAGATTGCTGTATCTATTAACTTTAACTTCTGAATAAATTATCAGGTCAGAATTTGAGAAAAAATGGATTTTCAAAAAGAGAGATCACAGCCCAAATAGAAATAAACAGACCCGCAAGTCCAAAGAGAGACAATAAAAGGGAAGGATGTTAATTTCTTATATATACCTGGGAAATCTTTCTGCGGTTTACCATATTAGTGTGGAAAAGAGAAGTCTTGAAGAAAATGATACCATGCCAGACTTTCCCTAATTCATTGTCATCTTTCACCAAGACTTATCCTTTTGCTCAGTGGAAGGTGTTTTTGTTATATGCCATATTCCAATGCTGATGTATTAGAAGACAGGACCTTTGTCTGTTCTCTTGTTTGAAGCTCTGCTTGGTTCGGACATTTTCAGAAACTTGAGCAAAACTAGTCTTGCTGCCAAAGAGGCTATTGGCTCAGTTTGGAAATGGATATCCCATGTGTCTTTTCTATTGTTGCCTGTTAGATTGGATTGAAATCACTTTGAAAAAGTTTCTGAAGGTTGTGGGGTTAGATAATGCTAAACTCTTCATCCAGGAAGATTAGCAAATTGCCTGTATTGATTTGCAGGTAAACTCTTAAAAAACAGTTTTTGTCTCAATTTTGTTCCATGTTTCAATAGAATATATACTTAAATTGTGGTACATTAATGTTCAGCTTTCTCATGTAACTTGGTACCTTACTGGCCGCTGTGTAGTTTCTGTTTTTAGCAGTGTCGTATAAATTCCCCTAATAAATAAAACAATATATTGATGTTGCAGGAGCCTGGTGATGCAGAGAAAGTATTTGAACATTTTGGAACTGAATTTGTGATGAAGAAATTCTTGTCGTACCGAACACCAGGACCCCTTTTCCTGTCAAAAGAATTTGGGGGTTCTCCGGATGATGAAATTGCATTGCCTTCATGGCTTACAGAGGAAGACATTAACTATTTTGTAAGCAAGTTTAAAAAGTCTGGCTTTACTGGAGGACTGAACTACTACCGAAACTTGAATACGTAAGTTTACGATCACATGAGCTTATCCTTAAGAGTTGCCCCGATGTTTTTGTGTGTGTGTGTGTGTCTGTATGTCTGTCTCTCTATGTATATGTTTTCTGATGAATAAAATGGTACATTTTGCTGTTTCAATGATGCACAAGTTATCTGTTTAACACTCTATATGCTATATGCTCAATGAAAATTCGACTTCTGAAGGCATTGTCCAAATTTGTTTTGTTCTGTCTTATGCTGAATTAGCGTGCTGTCCAAGCTAATTGGCGAACCTTTGGCCCTCCCCTTTTTCACCATACACGGTGCTAAAAGACAAACATTTAGCTCTACTGACCACAGTTGTGGCACTGAGCAGGCATGCTAGAAACCATATGTTTAGAAAGATTATGATGTGAATTTTCTTTACCGGAAGGCAGGAGGAAGAATAGATTCTTAATCAATTTTGTAGCTTTTCTTGTTGGGAGGCATTCAGGGTTAGCTGAAATCTTGCTCAAACAGACCCCATGTTAGCTGTATATTTTCCTTGCACTTGATAGGAGCTTGTTTTAATCCCACTTGAAAGAAATGCTGTTGATTATCTATATAGTTCCCTCCTTTTTCTACAATCATTTGCTCTATACGCAGGAACTGGGAGCGCACAGCACCGTGGACTGGAGCACCGATCACAGTGCCCACCAAGTTCATTGTGGGAGACTTGGACCTGACTTATCATTACCCAGGAATCCAGGACTACATTCATAAAGGAGGGTTCAAAAAAGACGCTCCCTTTCTCCAGGATGTGGTGGTCATGGAAGGAGTGGGTCACTTCATCATCCAAGAGAAGGCATCTGAAATCACTGATCACATATTTGACTTTATCCAGAAGTTCTGATCTCCATCCTTGTATTATATATCATCCAGCTATCTCCTTGTGCCAGTGGCTCTATGAATGCCTGTTGTACCGATGACTGGAAGAGCTTGTGATGTGTTTTCAAATAATGTCCTACCGGCAACGCGTTTGCCTCTGAAGCACTACTACGAAAAGTTTGATGTTCTCGTGTTCTGGTTTGTAGACCACAGTGCAGGGTGTCTGGACACACTGCGCGCACCTGTATGGCTTAAAATAAGTCTCGAATGTAGCTTGATGATAAACATTGTGTTTGATGTGGTGAGATTGGATGACTGGTATTGATGTAATGGACCTTATGTCTTTAGATTTTCTTATATATTTTGAACGTCTAATTTGTGTGTTCAAGTGTGTGATAGGAGCAACAAATCAAGGTTAAAAAGATGTGTTTTGAAGGCCAAGGTAAGTGAATTCCAACTTGGTGAGTTTCTTCTTGTGCAGAGCTTGGGTCGACTAAAGATTGTTGATTGGTCGACCAAATCTTCCAGTGAAGATTCAATGCAGAACAAAGCCCAGTTTCGTCGGCCTAAAAATTGCTATTTTGTCGACTGAAAACATTGGTTGATCGAAAAGTATGAATTGGTTGACCGATTTTCTCAGTAGATCTAGTTTCCCCTATAGTTAAATTATTTGTATTATGTGGTTTAAGTATTATTTGGGTATAATCATTTCATCTCTCCCTTTTGATTAGTCAGTGTACTCAAGACATCAATTGACATCAGAACGGATGCTTTTCTACTTTAGAGTGATTTGGTACAATGGCGAATCATGAAATGATTCTTGTGGAACTCTATTCACCACCCTTCATACATCAATGGTCCAAACTATGCATCTTGGAAAAATCACATGCATGTATTGCTAAGACATCGGATTTCAAAGTATGGAGAGTAGTGAATAACAGACCATTCAAACTCCCCACAAATGAGGATAAATAGACAGATGAGTAGACTAGAAAATCTTGTGTCAATCTCATTGTTTTGAATATTTTGCAATATGTAGTGACTATGCTAAATAAAGTAAACTCTGAATCAATATTGGCGAAGGATAATGCCGAGCAATCTGCCACTTCATGTTACATGACCAATGAAGAGGAATCAAATAAAGTAAACTCTGAATCTGAGAGTTTTACTAATGAGCAATTGGAGTTTGCATACACTTCTTTGTTTAAAAAATTTAAAAAGATTAAATATTAGAATGGACACCTCAAAAGGAAAATTGAAAGCATTTTGCCTGATGAATTCTCTTGCATTGAAGGCACCGTCTTAAAAACTGAGTGTGTTGACTGAAAAATTTAAATGAGTGTCTTTTTGTAAAAATTTCACTGCATAAAATTGAAATTGATAAATTGCATGAAAGATTTGCTTTAAATTATGAGTCAAACACATGTGCAAAAGAGAATGATGAATTGAAAGTGGAAAAAAATGTTTGAAAGAAGAAGTAGAATCCCTTGTGTGCAAAGTTTCCATGTTTGAAGAAAATGTCAAATTTTTTGAAAATAAGATTGCAGACTTGAATGCTACTCTTTCTAAAAATATCTTAAGAACGAAGGTAAATTTTCAAAGAAAAGACTTAGAATATTCCCATATTAAGAAGAAGTTGTCGAGCATAAAATAAAAACATCCTATTTGCATGTAACTCATGCTCCAAGCACTTCATATCAACATGTTAAGAAGAATAAACATGTTAAAAATGTCCATAATGAGAAAAATGTTCAACTTGTCAGAAAAACCTAGTAGATAAATGTGAAAAACATGTTAAAAAGTTGCACCATCATGTTCCATAAAAAGCATGTTAATAAAACAAGTAGTTTTTCAAAATCTCTAAGTGACACTTGTTCTTGCTGGTCATGTGATGTCAAATTGCTGGAGAAAAAATGATGTTCATAATGCTTCTCATGTGAATGTTAGGAAGATAAGAAAATTTTCAAAACTTTCAAATGTTAAACATTTTCATTGTGGAAAAGAAGGTCGTGTGAGTTCAACTTGTTTCCTGAAAAGGAATGAACATCAATTGAACCTTATTTCGGTAAGAAAAGATTGGATATCTCCATAGACTAATGACACTTAAACGGATTTGGGTACCGAAATGTTTGGGTTGAGAACTTAGTTTTGCAGGTGCCTTAAAGTCTGAGAGTTGATGCACTTTAATGAAGATTATTCAAGGCACACTAAAAGGTTTCAATAGTGAGTATCATGCTCATTGTCTTGTGTGTATTTATTATAGCATGAATACTCCTTTAACTTGTGCTTTATTATATGATTGTGATGATACTCTTCTAAATAAATATTTTGCAATGATAGTTCAGTCAGAAAAACAAAAAATGGGTCTTATTTAGTAGGTTCCTAGAGAGAGTTATGATAGACAAAGTCCAAAAGGTGTGTCTAAGCATACATGAGTCTTAGTTGCATGTTTACTGAATTTCCCCATGCAAATCTATGTGTGATTATATGTATTTATTTGTAGAAACCAATTTCCTTGCTCTCCTATGGCTAAACATCTTTGGCATAAATAATGGCATTGAGTCAAGACTAGAGTGTTGTTTTAAACATTGAGAGGGAGAGACAAAGAATAATTTTTCGCAAACATTAAGGGGAGTTAGTTAGTTATGCATTTAGTATTTTTTTTCAACATAAACTTGAAATTTTATTGATCCTATACATATCTGCACTTTAATGGGATTAATGGTTATCAAGCATAAAGATAATGAAAATTTTTACTTAACACTTTGGTGATGCTTGATATTTTATATTTTTATTGAAGAATAATCATGAGGAAAAAGTTACATGCCTTTAAATATGTTCAAAAAAGAAACCTAAAGGACAAAAACAAAATGTGGATTGCTTACACCTAGTAACGAGGTCTCTCCACTGAACTGTTGAACCAATCTCATTTTTTATCCTTTTATTTTGGTGATAACAAAACTCATGATTAACTTAAATATCTTGAATATAATTAATATTATATTTTTCTCATAAATATAACATATTAGGGCACTATCGCTTTATGATTTGCTATAGAAAGCTCTATCGATTATTATTCAATACATATTTATTACTGACTAAGTACTACATCGATTGGAGAATAAAGGTTCCATCGATTACTGGTATAATAGTACATCGATTACTGTTTTACATGTCATATCGATTGCACTTCATGAATCAATGTTTTAGTCAAACATCGATTGCCTTATCAGATCGATTTACTTAAACATCGATTGCCTTCAAATATCGATTGCTCTTCACTTAAACATCGATTGCCTTAAACATCGATTACTTTAAAATATTGATTACCTTAAAACATCGATTGTCTTCAAATATCGATTGCTCTTCATTTAAACATTGATTGCCTTAGAACATCAATTGCTTTAAAACATCGATTGCCTTAGAATATCGATTGTCTTAAACATCGATTGTCTTTAAAATATCGATTGCTCCACTTAAACATCAATTGTATTTTAAATATCGATTACTTCTTAAACATCGATTGTCTTTTAAACATTGATTGCCTTTATGCATTGATTGCTATTAAACATCGACTGCCTTTCAACACATCGATTGCATATCAATTATCTGTCTCATATCGATTGCTGTTATGACTTACATCGATTGGTTTTCAAATCTTTCAAAATGTCTTTGGTGCCCAAATAAAATTTCAAATGTACTTCATATGTTTAACTTATTATTTCTCTAACTCAAGATCTTTTTGTTGTCTCATTGGACTCCTGCCTCCAACAAAGAAATAAAAGCATCTACCTACTACTTCTAGCTATTAGCAGTAAATATGGATAGAAGGAAAAAGAGGTAAGGGCCATCTGACAAAAGACTTTTAGATTCTAAACATCTACCTTGCATTTAATATCTGCAGGTCCACTTCTACTCATAGTCAATATCTTGGACCTGCTGCCGGCATCCTTGGAAGCATGCATCAGTTGGAACATCTTCCACCATTCCAACTAGCCATTAGGCATAAAAAAAAGTTGTTAGACTCAAGAGAAGGAAAGCAGAAGAGAAGAAGAGACCTGTCAACAGTCCTCTTCACTGCTCTATATAAAGAACAAGAGAAAGCAGAAGGGGACAGAGTGTAAACCTGAAGATCATTCAAGGAGTGTACATTTAGTAAGCATCAAACTCCATGCACACTCAAAGCAAGGTAGGAAGAGCTCAAGTCCATTCAAGTAGAAGCATTCAAACAGTCTTCCTTCCTCATTCTCTCTTTGTGTATTTGCGAGAGAGAGCTTGGGGTTTGCCTAAGAGAGTTTTTCTTGTATACTCTTTCCATCTTAGGCTCAGTCTCAGATCAAGCATTTCATTGTTTATCTTGAGCTTGATCTAGAGACTTCAGGTCCAAGCTTTTATGTTCAGAAGTGTTTTTTTTCGGCTAGAAGAGAAGACTTGTTATGCAAGCGTTCCCTTTGTACTAAGGGAAGAACCGCACTGGGATTTGTACCAGGAGGTTGACTTCTTGATCTGTAAGAGAAGTAGGTTACCTTCTTATCCGGAAAGAGAAGAAGACCAGCTTGTGTCTGATGGTTTGACCAGATGGAGGTCTGTACCAATGAGTTGCTTCTGAGCTTGGAAAAGAAGCACCTAGCTGAGGTGATACAATAGGGTGCCTTCTTGCTCGGAAAGAGAAGAAGACCAGCAGAGGATGGATGTTGTATGTCCTTAAGGAGGATTGCACCCTTGGTAGTGAAATCTCAAGAGTTTGCTTGAGGACTGGGTGTAAGACTTCCATTTGGTAGGGCCAAACTAGGGTAAATCTTTGTGTCTTGTGTGTGTTTGCTTCCGTGCCTTTAATTTTCATTGCACACGCTTATTTATAGTAACCAAATATTTTCAAGTTGTGATTTTTATTTTAGTTTTCAGATTACCTATTCACACACCCTCTAAGTTAGTCTTGCTGCCATATCAAGTGGGCCAACAAGTGGTATCAGAGCTTTGGTCTCTGAAAATCAAGAAGATCTAACGATCTTAGAGCAAAGATCAAATGACAGCCCAAGGATTTGCAGAAGGTCAATCCATCTTTTAGCCTCCACTCTTTAATGGTGAAGACTACACCTATTCGAAGACAAGGATGGAGTTCTTTCTACAAGGCTTTGACTACCAAATCTAGAGCATCATATAAGATGGTGATCTCTAAATCTCCAAGCCCAAGGAAGAATGGACATCTGAAGATAAGAACAAGATATCTTTGAATTGCAAGGAAAAGAGCTTCATGTGTTATGCTCTGACCAAGCAAGAGTTCAACAAAATTTCTACGTGCAAAACAGCAAAGAATATGTGGGAAACACTAAAGCTCATATATGAGGGAACAAATAAAGTCAAAGGGACAAGAAGAGACATACTTGTCACACAATATGGGAAGTTCTAAATGGAATCAGGTGAGTCTATATCTCAGATGTACAATGATTTCTATCAATGAACTCGTAGGTTTAGTAAAGGAATACAACCAGGGAGATATGGTCAGGAAGATCCAAAGATCTCTCCCAAAGTAGTGGACTCCAAAGGTCACTGCTATAGAAGAAGCAAATGACCTCCCCACAATGACATTGGAAAAGCTTAATGCATCTCTCATGGCTCATGAGATCAACATGGAGAGATTAGGAGAAAGCTCTTTCAAAAGAAGATCAAACAATGCATTCAAGGCTGAGGAAAGCACTTTAGATGAAGCCACTGTTAGTGTAACGCCACGAAGTGGAATATCGGAGCGGACTACAGTTAATAGTATAAAGCGTAAATTAGACATCAAACCATTGCACAAATTGGAATAACGCCAAATGAACCAACTTTATTGATAATTCCACTAATCTATTATATTTACCAATTTAGAGCCAAAACTATGGACCCAAAGTATTTTATTCAAATGAAAACAAACTAACTAAAACTAAGACTTTTGGTTGACAGCTCAACGAGTCACTCTTGCAACTACTCGTTTCTATCATCATGCGTGTGGTGTTCCTCATCAAACTCGCCTAAAACACATATAACAAATAGCACAGGATGAGCGATAACGCCCAGTAGGACTTAATATCTTGAACATAGACATGCTTTAAGTGATTAATGTCTTGAAATAGCAAGATAACTAGATAGAACGATCAAGTATAGTCAAGAGAGTAATGGCACATGATAGCAAGAGAACAATAGTACTTTTCACAAAGAGTATATGACAACTAGCACGAGAAAGGAATGGTCATATTACGAGATATCATGTATAAAAGCACGATAGCACGTAAGTCAAGATAGCACTTTGATTGTCTTTAGATTATCGAGATAGATGTCACTTGAGTGTAATGTCGAACACTCTGGTCAATAAAACTCCCACGGGCAAATGACACTTTTCGGGCGCACCTCCCTGGACTAGACCGGGCCCTTTATAATGTTATCTGGCATTAGTCATGTTTTTATCTTTAGAATATCAGTCAAATGGCCATAGAGAGTGTAGTGACACGATCGTTCCAGATACGTGTTTAATGGTTTTGGAGTGGTGTTCTTGACCAAGAGGTGGTCATTGAGCCTTAGTCGAGGTTTCCATGCATTGTGTGGGCATTGTGGGCCGGAAGTTCTAGCCCAAACAGCCCGTTGGTTCACTGATTATGAACGCGACGGAGCAAGTCGTCGCGATTTAAACGCGACGGTCTACCATGTCGCGATTCACAGAACCACCTTTGTGTTGAGCAGTGCTTTGGGTTTTGAATGGCGACAGCTAGGGTCATCGCGTTTAACTCTTAAACGCGACGTCTGACTACGTCGTGATTTTGAACTGAGTTTTAATTGCTCTGTTACGCCCAGACAGAGTAGAGGAGCTCTGTCCAGGCGAAGGGAGGAGGTTGCTGAGGGGTTTTCTGGCGATTCAGCTTCGTGATGGTTCGTGCGGCATGGGATCCACGCGAGGATGACGTTCGGAGCATGGACGCGCCAGTGATGTGGAATTTCTAGTGTTCTTCAGGCTTGTTTAGTTGGTAGAGAGACTTCCCCTTGTGTTGATTCATTTTAAATAGTTTAAAGGGTGGAAAGCATGTATGGGTGGTTTGCCATGACATGGTTATCATGTTTACTGCTTTAGTTTGATAATTTTATCGGATATGTGTGGGTTTCCCCGGTGGAGAAGGTGGGTTCGGCCTGAGGGCTGAACTCACTATCACGTTTGAAATGCGATGTGGTGCATCATCGCGTTCACGACATGAACATGACGCCATGCATCGTCGCGTTTCTATTTTTGTCCGGTGTGTTGGGCGGTGGTTTGGACGCGACCACTCGACCTATCGCGTCTTTCTTGAACGCGACGGTGTGGTCCGTCGTGATTATGTGTAATGTTTTGTGTGGTCCTTATTGCGACGTATTATTCCGTCGTGATTTGGACGTTGACTATGGTGTTGACCGGTTGGGCCTAAAGGCAACGTATCGAGCTGTCGCGATATGGTCGCGACACTGGGCCCTGTCACGTTAAGGCTTTGAGTCACGTCTAGATAGGCCGTCGCGATTTGAAAGGCGACGCATGTGTCCGTCACGTTTTAGTTTTCGTGGTTTGTGTGTTTGCTGAGTCTGGTGGTCCGGTGCCTATTCCAAAATATCTCTTCAGTCGGGTACCCCAGGTTCTGTGTGAGCCAGACACGTGTGTTTATTGTGCTCGGGGCGTGTCCCGATACGGTGTGTACCACTGAGGTCTGAGTCATCTTTTTGGACACCCTCACTCCTGTGTTTGAGTTGTATGTCCGACTGAGGGAAAGACGACTGGGGGCAGCGACTTGTGTTTATGGGTGTGCAGTCGCTTGTAGCGCGCTCGTGGTTGGGGGGACGGACACCAGTAGACTTACTGGTCCCCAGCTAGTCCTGTGTTTCCAGTGCCTCACTTTAGGGAGCTCAGGCCGGAGTCCCTAACGGTGTCAGGCATGGGCCTGCAACTGTGTGGTTTGCAGGTGTAGTGTTAGTTGGTCTCCACTGTTCTTTGGCTTGTGGCTATGGAGCGACAGTTGGACCTTTCGTCCGTGACTGCGAGACTGAGAGGTAATTCTTGTGTTGTGTTGTCCGAGTTGGATACTGACATCATGAACTAGTAGTCTATTCCCGTGTGGTGGCGTCGTTCTTTCCCACTCGTGCTTTGCCAGTGGTTGTGGCTTGTGAGTGGTGACTCACCAATTGTGGTTTGACTCGCTGAGGTGTGCCTCGTCGGAGGCACAGTTGTGTTGAGGTTTTGTGGTGGTACCTCGTGGTGGTAGGAACATGTACCCTTCGTGGGTGTCCGTTTCTTGTGGTACGTTGTGTACCAGCCTTTTCAGGTATTGAGGTGGAGCTGTGTTCCATGGAGGTCATGTTGTAGGACCTTCCACTTGCTGTGTTGTACCCTTCCGATGTGTTGTGGTTTTAGGGTATAGTAGACTAGCTTCTGGTTAGCAGTCCTATTACCCTCGTGTTTGGGGTTGCCTGTGAAGTTTGTAGCCTAGGTAGTGGTTTACCTATGAGGCTTATGGCTTAGGCGACCATTTGTTGTAATGATTGGCCTGTGAGGTTGTGGAAATGGATTTGTGACCCATCACAATTATTTTTAAAATTTAAAGTTCTTTTTATTATGTTCTCGAATGTATAGATGCATATTATGAATTCAAGTCCCATCGGGTGCTACTTGAGTGACAGTGACGAGAGATGAATCCACAATAGCATAGCGCAGGCGTGCCAGTCACTGAAGTGAAAACTTATTCTGCCTTCGAGAGTCGAAGGACTTTGGGTCTATTCGCGTGCCGTTTGACTTCGTCAAACAAAAGTGGAAATCGGGTCGGGACCAAGATCCCGCTGTTGCCTAAGCGCAACGACATTAATTACATCCCTCTAGGAGGAAAAACCATTGATTAATCGCCAGAATAGAGAGCCTCGTGGCCTATAACGGAAACATCCAATAAAAGGCATGCGTAAAGATGTAAATGTAACTGCGCCTAACGCGAGACGACCAAAAGATAACACCCGATGCATCTTTGATGTTGTTTTTAGATTATTTAAGAGAGTTGATTTGATTTCAACATTATTTGATTTGATTCATTTTCTTCTGGTCTTTTGTATTTTCTATTGTACTTGATCTTTTGTTGGAGTTGTCTTTTTATCTATTGTTTTTTTTTAAATTCAACTCTTGATTATTTGATTTGACATGGGACTTTATTTGATTTCAAATTTCTCTTCATTTAAATTTATTTCTTTTGAGTTCATTTGAATTTAAAATTTATTTAAATTTGTTTTCAGAATTATTTGATGTAGTTTCTTTTATTTAATGATTGTTTGATTTTCCTTAATTTTGGGTTTGTTTTGGGACCTCCCCCTTTTTTTTTATCTTCATCTTATGTGGTTGGATTTATTAAAAAGAAATCACCATGCCATATTTTCTTGTGAATTTAATTGGAGTATCTAAGATTTTCTTTTTGATTCATTTTACTCCCTTTATTAAATTTATTTCTTTTGAGTTCATTTGAATTTAAAATTTATTTAATTTTTTTTTTCAGAATTGTTTGCTGCATGCTTATTTTTTTTATATGCCCATTAATCTATCCAATGGGGAAGGCACCAGTAGGAATATGTGCGTGCGTATGTGTGCATTTGAGTTTTAAAAAGGGGTATATATATATAACTGGGATTGCAACGGTGGAGGGGAATTAAAATGTTTTTTTTGGTGGGTGTGCTGGTTTGAAACGGTGGGGGTTTAAACGGCAGGTTGCCTGGGAGTTTGCATTCATGTGTATTGGTTTGGAAGGGCTGAACGGCGGAGGCTTGCATGGGAGTTGGTGTGCTGAACGGTGGAGGTACGTGGGAGTGTGTGCAGGGGGGGACTAAACGGTGGCCTTGGTAGAGTGTGAACATGGGCTGAACGGTGGCCTTGTGTGTGTATGCAGGCGCGCTCAACGGCGGCGACTGTGTCACAGGAAAAAGCTGAATTCTTTGTTTGGCAGCTCCCCATTTTTTTCTCTTCTTTTTTTTTTAATTATTATTCCACCGATGATTTGTTCGATGGTTTAGATTATCTTGGCTCCATTTATTATTTACTTTGATGTCAACATTTCTTTTTATTATTATCATTATTCAGTTTGTTGTCGTTCTGTCTGTTACTTTTTGTTATGTTGTTATCTATTAATACCTTTTTATTTGCTATTTCATTGTTTGTGATTTCTATTCAATTATCGTTATTATTGTTCATATTATTGTTATTATTATTTTTGTTGTTTATCTTATTTATTTGTTCTCGTGTTTGACACATTGATCGTACGTCACATGACATGCCGGCGTTCGTTTGTCTCGTTCACACACACATGAATAAATGCAACATAAGCCGGTGGAACCACGGCCGAAGAAATAAAATTTAAACTAGCAAAAATTCGGTCGTAAGATATAAACCGATTTGATGGTAACCATCCCTGCCCACCGCATGTCGGGATGGTACCCGAGTACGCCCACCCATGAACCCGAGACGACGTCTACGGGGGAATGCTCGCCGAACAATGGCGACACAATATTTACCAATGGTGCCGAATCACAACACAAGTTGTCCGGCGGCCATGTCGGCACAAATGTATTCAGAGATCATCGGTAGAAGCGGATGAACACCAAACTCGAGACAAAAATTCGGCAGCACCTCCCCTTGGTTAGCACGTTTGGAGGGGTTTGCACGGTATCCGCCCACCACGATGGAGATGGTACCAACAACGGTGTGAGTGCTGGAGACATCAACACTATGGCACACGGCACCAACTCTCGAGGCACACCTATGAGGGAGCCGGTATACGCCGAGACCATAAATAAAACGGGACAGTGATTAAATGATATTTGAGTCCATGTAATCGAACATAGATATTATGTTATCTAACTCGAAATTCAATGGATTTCTCACTTTTATTTGAGTCGGCAGGAAATACGTCTTTACCTGTGCGATTCGGCAATATAGCCTTCGGCTATAGACATTCAAGCGAAGTGTGTATGGTCTCGCAATGCAGAGACGATCTATATAACCAGAAATTTCCACAGCAAGCAGTGCACAAGAAAACATTATTCAGCATAGAAATGGACAACATGTTACTGGGAGGCCTTTTATTAATATCCTTTTGAATGAAACAGGGTTCGAAGTATCCAGGTCATTGTTTAAAAAAAAAAAATCATTCGATCCATTATACATAAAAGAGACAGAACCATCGTAAACCCAGGTATAGAGGAAACAAGGAAAAGAGAGACATAAATGGCATATATACGCACATAACTACATAGATGTAGTAATGCTTTCACATGGGTGCACAGCCATCATGATCCCCCTTTTTTTAATAAAGAAAGAAATCAAACTCATCATGAGCAATACGTACAGAGAGGGGTTATAAAATCATGTTAAATGCATTACCAAGCTCAAAAGAATGAAGGGGGACAAAAACAGATAAAAATGCCAATTCAGCGGGCTACTGTTTGGAGGCATTTGGGCAGTACCGACAGCATCATGGGAGGCTTTCCCACTCGGCTTCGCCATCCTCACATAATCAGGGGTAACGGCTGGGCAACACAGAAAGAATAGAGAAGAGGGTAGGATGGAACCGAGTTGAAACACACGGTGAACAGAATATCTGGGTCCTTATGGCCGAGCCTAGACATTGGGATGTCCAACTCGCTACTGAAAGGAGCCCACACATCTTCCTACAGGGATCAGGCTCTGATGAGGAGAAAGGATTCAGAGAAAGAAAGAAATCAACATTAAATAAGAAATACAGTGGGAAGCCCCATTGTCCATAGATGGATCCATAAAAAAAAATGATATATATACATATATATTCATCAAGAAGGTTTCACCCAAGTAACAGCATGGATAAAAGGGCTATTGCATTTCACATGAGGGGGAGGCACACTGCGTAAGGAGGACAGATCCAGAGGAAGAAGAAGACAAAGCTCTAATACAGAAGCCTGGTTACATTGGCTGCTACACCCACCCCATTTTTCTTTAGAGAAAGATTTATTACACTTTCACATTGCACTTTAAGTGCAATGTGACTAGGCAACAAATCCATGTGGCATCCAACAATTGGATTGTCACTTTATCACACCTCATGTGAGAGGTGCCACATGGGTTTTTGCCTAGTCACATTGCACTTAAAGTGTAATGTGCATCTCTTTTCTTTATCACGCACTCCGGGAACAGAACCAAAGCTTTCCCTCTCACAGAAGAAAAGACTTGGGCTGCTTGCCTCCTCCTGTTGCCCGAGGAAGAAGAAGAAGGTCCCTTGCTTCCCACGAAAGCCACCCCCTTTTCTTCTGTTGTGTCCTCCGATCTCTCTTGCATGGGAAAATGGGGCTTTTAAAGCCCACATTTTGAGGGCTGAGGTGGCAAAGTCCCTAACCCAACACAGCCCCTGCTTTCTTGTGTATTTACTTCAGATGCCATTAGATGGTTGCTGCTGCAGGTTGCTTGTTGCTTCTCCCTCTTGGGCCGCCGGCCCATCTGTGGCGCAGTGGCCATAAAAAGGGTGCAGACAAATGCCCCCCCACCTGGGGACGGTGCAAGTGAGGACCGAACGGAGCAACGTCCACAGGTGTACCCTTCGTGGCCTTGTTTGAACGCTTCTTGTGTTCTATTGTCATTCAGTCTCATTGCTGTCGATCTCTTGTTGTTCTATTGTCTTGTGGTATTTAGTGGTCTATTATCTCACAGCCGTACTTGCGGTCTTCTAATGTGTTGCCATGCCGATGGTTTCATCAGAATTGACATCATCATCTTGAGATCGACAGTCAATAAGAACTATTGTGACAACATCTTGTGAAGTTGATGAGTTTACTAGATTAACAACCACTAAATTGGTGAGGATTGTCGGATTGGGGGCTTTTCCAACTAGTGGAAGTGCTGAACCGATGGCGATCTTGAGCTGGTGGAAGCACTAAACTGACAGCCTTCTTGATTCGGTGGAAGCCCTATACTAAAAACTTCTTCGAATTGTAGAGATTCTTGGCCCAGTGGGACGTCTTTGAAGATAGGAATTTTGAATCAGAAGCCCCCTTGAATCGGAGAGATCCTTAAATCGGTGGCCTCCTTCATTTGGCGAGGCCATGTGAGCTGGTGGCCTTCATGGGTCGATGATCCATTGGGTTATGTTGACCTGTTGTATGAGTTGATGGGGCATGCTGGCTTGTTGTATGAGTCTGCACCCCTTCTAAACTCAGTAAGTGACCATGCCGCTTCCTTTTCTTTGAACTGTCTTGCCAACTGGTCACCTTGAATGCGCAACAATCTGAGCACACAGTAGTGTTGAGGCCTTTGCAGGGGGGAGTAGGCTACTTCCACATTGTCGTTGCTAACTGTGATGACCAAATCGCCATGTTGGAGATTTTGTAGCCCTTGTTAGTACCGCTTCGCTTGCAATTGGATTAATAGGCCCTTGTCTTCCTTTTTGACTTTTGTTTTCTATTGGTGTCAGCCGACTTAGTCATTTATCGGCACCTGTTTCATTGGGTGTCATAGGTTCAGCCAGAGCGTATTATGTGTTGCCCCTGCAATTTAGTCATTTGTCGACACCATCATGTACTGACACCTACTTTTCTGGGTATCGACCAACTTTTGGCTGGTATGGAGATGGGCTTTGACTGGCATGACGACAAGCTTCGACTGGCATGAAGACAAGATTCGCTTGGCAAGAAGACAACTTTTGATTGGTGTTGAGATAAACTTAGGCTGGCCAGAAGATAAGCTCCCACTGGCACGAAGACAAGCTTCGATTGGCATGAAGATAAACTTCAGCTAGCCAAAAGATATGTTCTCATTGGCGCGAAGGCAAGCTTTGATTGGCATGAAGATGAGCTTCGGCTGGCACTAGCAAGCACAACTTCTGTCGGGATTCCCTTTCTAGAGACTAGAAATCTATCTATTTTTGGCATGTGTCTTTGATTTTATTTCCTCATTATCGAATTGAGCACCCTTTCGGGTTTTCACCCAATCCGACCCCGTCTTGCTTTTGCCTACATGCTCTTTTGGGTTTTCATGTAGCGGGATACCCAATTTTGCTTATGGCGCCCTTTCGAGTTTTCACCATGACCAGGTTCTATCTCTTTTTACCCTTGTCCAGGGGAAACCTGAACAAGTCCAGCGAGACACCTCTATTTTAAGCCTCTTTTTTATTTATTTATTTTGTTTTTATACATATATATTATAAAGAGAGATTCATGAGTGGAATAGAACTCAACCACCCATCATTCCATGATGTTGGTAGATGGTATGAGGTTATTTGGGTCGATTGTAAAATGGTAACCTGGAAAACCCATGTACTAGTTTCAACAGAGACTCTAAAGGTAAACATCTACTGGCCAGCTAAGGCAAGAAGTTAAGGCTGTATTTTATTTAAAATTTTGAAAAGACAGTGGTTATCTAAACCTAGGGTCCTACTTGGCAGAAGTAAGTATATATAAACGTGAGGCATAGATGGCAAGAGACAGCTTGTCTAAGTTTTGAGGCCCCCATCTTTTTGACCAGGGAGTGCATAGCCGGATGCATAGCAAAAAGAGGATTTCTTGAAAGAGCAGGGATGAAACTCCTCTTTCTTGCCATTTTGACTTCATTCATTTTTTTACCACATTACTGACCCAAGCGCCCTTTCGAGTTTTCACCGGAGTCAGCCTCTTCTTGCTTTTGCCTACGCGCCCTTTCAGGTTTCACATAGCAGGGTTCCCAATTTTGCCTACGACGCCCTTTCGTATTGTCATCGTGGCCGGGTTTTTCTTGTCCTTTTTACCCCTACTCAACAGTCAAACCAGAGTAGGTTCGACGAGCATCTCTATTTTGAACCCTTTTATTTATCATTTTTTTTTCATTTTTTTAATACAGAAATGTCGCAGAAAATGCACTGCGAGCATATATTCAATAGTGTACCCTCAGAGTTCTTGAACATGAAAGACCGGAGGGTGTATGTCTTCGAGGCAATGTCAAATTTAGCTCCATGAATTGTTGCATCCTCCTAACGTTGAAGCATAATGACGCCATCTCAAACCATCGACCAATGTGAAGGTGGCCCCACTATATCATCTTGGGAGATCTTGGGCATGGAATGTCAAAGCTCAATGTTAAATCCCTCTGACCACCGCAAAAAGGGATTTGATAATATACTGTTCCTGCAAAATGATCTGGTTATATAAACATCGAACATGGCAACCCGATTTTAACTCTTAAATCCCCGGAGATCTCACACGACAATTGTCCCACGGGCTGAGATCGAGCTATAATGCTTATCTTGTAGTTGCAGCTCCCCGGAGATAGATGTTTATACCCTTGGAGACCTCAGACGCAGTACTAATCTCATGAACTGAGGTTGGACTACGGTATTTGTCCCGTAGTTGAAGCTTCTTTGAGAGTAATTTGATTTATATCCCTGGAGATCCCAGATGTAGGAGATATTCCACAAACTGAGAATGGACTACGACACTTATTCCGCAGTTGCTACTCCTTTGAGATTGGTTTGTCTTGTATCCCTGGAGACCCCAGATGTGGGAAATATTCCACAAACTGAGAATAGATTGCGGCATTTATTCCGCAGTTGCTGCTCCTTTGAGATTGGTTTGTCTTGTATCCCTTAAGACCCTAGATGTAACGGACCGGGGTATTTATGCCCATTAAGGCTCCATATCCAGATCCCCCTCCCGCGAACGCACCGAAGTGTCGCAAGGGATCTCTCACACACATGTCCAGTAAGAGTACAAAAAGACAAACCACAAGAATATAAGACACAAGAAAGTACATGTGCTTATATCTATTCACATTATGTACAACTGTCCCATTACATTAATACATGTCCAATTAAAAGAGTACAACTACCTCGGGCATACCCCGAGGGAGCACAAGCTCACAACAAGCTAACTACTACACAACTGCTGGTGGTACAAGTCTGTCACAACGCCACTGCAAGCCAAACTCACGGCAAGCCCTAAAAAGAACTGTAGGGGAGTGAGCCTCAACAAGTCACTGGCTCAGTAGGGGCTACCCAAAGCAACACTGAAACCACAGACACCTCAACCCCAATGGGTCTCACTGGCAACAACAATAGCCAAACCATTTCATGCTCACATCATTACAATAAATAACAATTAAACATGCTCATGATAATAAGCATAAAGTCCTCAGAAGAAAAGTAGGACTACAGGACTAACATAATATCATTAGTCAGTCCAACAACCAAAGTGCCTAAACCACAGTCTCACTGGCACACTGCTACAACAACGGGTTGCCTAAACTATAAGCCACACAGGCAAGTCACTGCCCAGGCTACAAGCTTCACAGGCGAACCTCAAACACTTGAGTAATAGGACTGCTAACAAAGAGTTGGTCCTTTATACTCCAAACCACACTACAGCGGAAACTACACACAAAGTAACGGAACTGGCTACTATGAAGCCAATCCATAACACACTAAAGTTATAATTGGAATCATATCCAAGAAGAGTAAAACTCAAACTGTGGAAGGTCTCACACGGCCTCCACGGAACATAGCTTAATTAAACCACAATATGCCTAGGCTATAAGCCTCATCGGCAAATTACCCACAAAGGTAACATAATTAATAATCACAACTAATCCACAATATATTATAAACAAAGATCTACCTAAAACAGTTAGGATACAATAAGTGGCAGGTCAAACCACAAGACCTCCACAACACACAAGTACCCGGAAAGGTTAGTACATAATGCACCACCACAAAACTATAAAGTAACCTACGAAGGGAACAAGTACCTGCTACTCTGAGGTACCACAACACGAACACCCGAACAAGGGTACAAGTAGGTGATAAACACCACACTGAACCATAATTATATTATACCTTTAATTAGGCACAATATTACGGGTGAAACCTTAATTGACGAGTCACACAAACCACAACTGAGTCACAACTGTGCCAACATCAGGGCACACCTCGAACAAGTCAAACCTCGACCACGAGTCACAAACTCACAAACCACAGTCACTGGCAAGGCACGAGTCAGAAAGAACGACACCACCACACGGGAACGGACTACTGGCTGATCAGGCCAATATCCAACCCGGACAACACAACACAAGAACTACCTCTCAGCCTCGCAGTCACGGACGAAAGGTCCAACTGCCGCTCCACTAGGAAGAAGTCAAACAACTGTGGAGACTAACCAACACCACACCTGCAGACACACAGCTGCAGGCCCATGCCTGGCACCTCTAGAGTCTCTGGCCGGAGCACTCTAAAGTGAGGCACTGGAAAACAGGACTAGCTGGGGACCAGTGTCGACTACTGGTGTCCGTACCCCCAACTACGAGCGCGCTACAAGCGACAAAAGAACAAACTCTAGGAAGTCGCTGTCCCACTGCCGTCTTTCCCTCAGCCGGACGTACAACTCAAACTCAGGAGTGAGGGTGTCCAGGAAGATGACACAGACCTCAACGGTACAACACAAGTACCGGGACAAAACCTCGAGCACAACAAACACACGTGCCTGGCTCACAAAGAACCTGGGGTACCCGACTAGAGAGGCATTCCGGAATAGGCGCCGGACCACCACACTCGGCTAGCACAAACCACGATATTTACACATATAGCCTTTACCTATAATTCACAATATACAAGTGTTAGGATTAGCTTAACATCGGTCACCGTGTGACCCCAAAGCTATCCCACACCAACACATAACTAAACCACAAACTTGCCTATCATTGGTCATCTTGTAACCTCCAAGCTAGCTCACACTAATACATATATAAATCACGATAGCCAATCATATTTGGCCTATCATCGGTTATGAGATGACCTTCGTAACAACACACCATTTACTTACTTCATAAATCCATATAATATTATTCGAAAGACAACAACGGACCAGGGCTAAGTCGGTATAGACCTTCACTGCCCAAACACCACAAAGTCATGGCTAGGCTCACTCAGGAACCTCACTGCCCAGTTACTACGATAAATCATAAGAATTACATTACAACAAAGTGTGTAGTAAACACACACTCAAACCACGTAGGCAATACGTGTATATTACACCCTGGATGGTGTACCACACGTCTTCCACGTAAACCACATGTCCAACACATGGACCACGCACTCCAAGAGTGCCACGGGTGCCAACGCACCACACATACCGCGTAAAGCGATTACGTACATCACACATCATTCATGTAAAACTTGCCCATTACATGAGCAGTATGCTCCAAGAGCATAGCAAGTGCACTGGCTCACACCGGTCATCGCCATGCACACACAATCACACATTATTCATAACCAGGAAAGCTACGTAAACAACACTGCATGGATACATGCACAGGTTGGCGGCAACATCGACTGCCGCTTAAAGGAAGTAAACGGCAAGCGATCTAGCCGTCTATATCCCGGCTGGTGAGCTTGGCGACAAGAGATCTTGACGCCAAGTTCTCCGGCCTAAAACCCTGCAGAAACCCTAATCCAGTTCTACAGGTTTTCCAACCGTTTAAACTACAGAAAAACATATAAAGAGAGTTCCTTTAACATACTAGAACCCGGAACAACTCATTACAACATGCTTTACACATTAAATTCATCAAACCACCCTTTAACCCCGCATGGTACGACTTGATCCGAAAATACAATAAAAATGCTGGTTCAAGTGATTAAGTCGTGTTTTAATGTTTCTATCAAGCTAACAGGGCTCGACCCCTACCTCAGAAACGCAATTAAACTCCCGAAGAACCTCGAATCACGCCGAAACCCGAGAAACGTCCCACGAACACCGCGCTCCAATCCGTCATTCCCCGCCCGATCTGTCGCTACCACGCGCACCACGGCCTTCCAAGAGCTCCCGCCGACCGTCAGAACTCGCGAAGAAGCTCAAGGGTGAAGGTGGGGGAAGAGGAAGGGAGAGAGAGGGGAAAGAACAGAGCTCAGGTCTGCCATAAAAACACAGACATGTCAGGTTAACGTCAATCCTTTGGCCGTTTAACCAGACCGCCACAACTAGACGTCCACAAAGCTTGACGCCAAGTTCAACAGTCGACGTCCTCATCGATGGACGCCAACACACTGCTGGTGTCCAGCAAGCTGAACACCAACACGGATCCAAACCAAACCCGGTAAGGATCTAGCAAGAAACACACAACACTAATGGGCCTCACATTGGCCACCAAACCCACTAAACCTGGATCCACGGGGATCCGGAAAACGCGCGACGTTACACTAGATGTGGAAGATATTCCACAAACTGAGAATGGACTACGGCACTAATTCAGCGGTAGCTGCTCCTTTGAGATGGATTCTTGTATCCTCAGAGACCTCAGACGTAGTACTAATCCCACGAACTAAGGCTGGACTACGGTATTTATCTCGTAGTTGCAGCTCCTTGAGGGTGGAATTTTATATTCTCGGAGACCTCAGACATGGTATTGATCCCAAGAATTGAGGCTGGACTACGGTATTTATCCCGTAGCTGCAGCACCTTGAAGATGGATTCTTATATCCTTGGAGACCTCAGACGCGGTATTAATCCCACAAACTGAGGCTAGACTACGGTATTTATCCCGTAGTTGCAGCTCCTTAAAAATTAATTTTTTTTAATATCTTTGGAGACCCGAGATGTGGCGACATTTCACGATCTGAGGCTGGACTACGGTACTTATCCTGCAGTTGCAGCTCTTGGTAGATTAATTAAGAGTTCGAGTATGGAAGCCCAACACGTGAACAGAGAGACCCGACTTCTTAAATCAAATGTTCTTTTTTTGTTTTGTGCATTTCTTTTGTCATGTTCATTTTCATGATAAATTTTCTCTTTTTCTTTTTTTTTTGAAAGAAATTTCATTTTATTTTTTCATTGATCATTTTTTTAACTTTATTTTATTATTTTCTATTTATTTCATCTTTTTTTTTATGTCTTTAGACACCTCAAATGTGGTAAACGTTCCACAAAAGGAGGCTGGATTACGGTACTTATCCCGCAGTGACTGTTTATAGGAGGTTAATTTTGATTTATATCTTTGGAGACCCCAAGTGTGGGAAACATTCCACAATTGAGAATGGACTGCGATATTTCTCCCGCAGTTGCTGCTCCTTTGAGATCAATTTGTCTTGTATCCCTGGAGACCCCAGATGTGGGAGATATTCCACAAACTGAGAATGAACTACGACACTTATCCCGCAGTTACTGCTCCTTTGAGATTAATTTGATTTGTATCCCTAGAGACTCCAGATGTGGGAAATGTTTCACAAATTGAGAATGGACTACGGCACTTATCCCGCAGTTGCTGCTCATTTGAGATTAATTTGATTTTGTCCCTAGAGACCCTAGATGTGGGAAATGTTCCACAAACTGAGAATGGACTACGACACTTATCTCGCAGTTGCTGCTCCTTTGAGATTAATTTAATTTGTGTCCCTGGAGACTCCAGATGTGGGAAATGTTCCACAAACTGAGAATGGATTATGGCACTTATCCCGCAGTTGTTGCTTCTTTGAGATTAATTTAATTTTGAATCCCTGGAGACCCCAGATGTGGGAAATGTTCCACAAATTGAGGATGGAGTACGGCACTTATCCTGCAGTTACTGCTCCTTGAGATTAATTTGATTTTGAAATTCTTTTGCTTTAAATGTTATTTCTAGTAAGTTTTGAAAACATTGGGCACAAATGCCCGATTTAAAATCATGGGCGCGTGGAAGCCCGATTTTGAAATTGTGAGGATAGATAAGTCCAATTTGAAACATGTGGGCACAAATGCCCGATTTGAAAACATGGGGACGAAGGAGCCCGATTTGAAATTATGAGGACGTGAAAGTCCGATTTGAAGCATGTGGGCACAAAGGCCCGATTTGAAAACATGGGGGCGAAGGAGCCCGATTTGAAATTGTGAGGACGTGAAAGTCCGATTTGAAATCATGAGGGCGTAGAAGCCTGATTTTGAAATATGTGGATACAGAGGGCCGGTTTGAAACATGAAGGCGTGGAAGCCTGATTTTGAAATTCGTGGACACAGAGGCCCAGTTTGAAAACATGAAGGCGTGGAAGCCTGATTTTGAAACATGTAGGCCCAAAGACCCACCTTGAGAATATGAGGGCGAAGAAGCCCGATTTGAAATTGTGAGGATGTGAAAGTCCAGTTTGAAATTATGAGGGCGTAGAAACCCAATTTGAAATCGTAAGGGCGTAGAAGCTCGATTTTAAAATTGTGAGGACGTGAAAGTCCGATTTGAAATTATGAGGGCGTAGAAGCCCAATTTTGAAATATGAGGGCATAAAGACCTCGATCTTTTTATTAAACATGTGGGCGCTAAGGTCCCATTTGAAAAACATGATTTTGAGTTTTGAAATATGAATTTTCAGACATGACTGACGCATCGTTACTTCGAAAACGTCGATTTTGTAATTTGACTGGCAAATTATCATTTTTAAAATATAAAATTTGAAATATGATTGGCGAATTGCCGCTTTTGAAATATGAGTTTTGAAATATAATTGACAAATTGTCACTTTTGAAATATGATTGGCAAAATGCCGCTTTTGAAATATGATTGACAAATTGTCGGCTTTGAAATATGGTTTTTGAAAAATGATTGGCAAATTACCACTTTTGAAATATGACTTTTGAAACATGATTTGCGAGACGCTATTTTTTGAAATTTGATTTTTTTGAAATCATAAGAGGCAAGCATGCCGATTTGAAAACATGACTTTTGAAAATATGATTGGCGAGACACCACTTTTGAAATATGAATTCTTTTGAAATCATGAATGGCAAGCTTGCCAATTTTAAATTATGACTTTTTGAAAACATGATTGGCGAGATGTCATTTTTGAAATATGATTTTTTTAATCATGAATGGCAAGCTTGCCAATTTTAAAATATGACTTTTTGAAAACATGATTGGCGAGACGCCACTTTTGAAATATGATTTTTTTTTTGAAATCATGAATCACAAGCTTGCCAATATTAAAATATGGGTTTTGAAAACATGATTGACAATTTGCCAATTTTTTTACTGCAAATGACGCCTGAATAAGGATAAATCCTCCGACAGCTTTATTCGGGATCCGGAAAAAGAATATGCACTCAAAATCCGATAAGAAAGTCCATGTATGAATATGGACATAAGTGGTGAAAACCCGGTGTAAAATTATCATGCGGGCTCATATCATCGCCCTGAAGAAAACATGCAATTTTGTTGAGGTATTATTTGTCTCAGAACCATAGTTCGGCTAGCGGTATGGTTGGCCTATTTATTTTTTGCTGCTCGTCATCGACGATAATACCTCATGTGGTCTTAAAAGGGCCAATCGAGACTGCCTCGATGATCGGGTCTCATGCTGGGTGGTCGGTGTGACTATCTCAGCAATATGCTTTCTTTATTCTTTTTGTCATATTTCTTTTTCTTTTTTTTTGAATGAGTATTTACATGGATGGACATTACATATTTGATCTGTGTCTGCCCCAAAATCACTCAATCTCGACTAGTTGGCTCTTATTTATTTCCTTGTGATGGGCCGAAGATCTTGAGGTTTCTCTAGGGTACATGGATTTCTTCTGTGCATTGAGCATCTTGAGTTGCTTATGCTCTCCTGGCTTGGATATTATAGCTTGCATCTACCCTCCCTCCATGCTGGCTAATGCAAGTTGCTGTATGTTTTTCCTTCCTATTGCGTTGGAGCCCCATGAGGGCGCGGCGGGTCCACTTTGTACTCACCCACTTGTAGTTCTTCTTTTCTTATCAATACTTCAATTTTGTCTTTGAGGACATAGCAGTCCTCTATAACGTGCCCCGACAGCTGATGATATAAGCAGAACCGAGGATCGTCTTTCTTCTTGATGTCCTCTGTCCTTCTAGGCTCGAGTGGGATGATTTTGTTATGCCAACGTGCCCATTCAAAGAGGGTTTGTGTCTTATCTTTTGGGAAGAAGTATGACTTTTGCATCTTCTCTTGTAATGAACCCCTTTTGTTTCACTTCATTCGTTTGGCGAAAGGAGAGCCATCTTCACTCTTTTGTTGTGTAAAGGCTTTGAGGTTTACATCATGAACATCTATAGGTGCTGGCCTTTTTCCAAGCAATCTATTTTCCTGACTTGTGATGAACAGTCCATCCCCATGTACTTTTCATTTAATTACTTGCCTATTTTGGTGATAAACAAAACACTGTCAAAAGTTTTTCTAACCTCGTTTATCTAGCCATAAGCACAGGAATTACCCAAAGAAAGTCAAGCATTTGTGGTAAGTCTTCCATACATCTTTTTTTAGAAGAGCCATAATAATTCCTTCATTAACTATAACGATTTCCTCACTAGAACAACGATTTACTTGAAAGATTGAATAACCTTGCTGTGTCAAACAAGTCGATATTATAACGACTCTATAAGTTATCGTAACGATTTCTTCAGAAGTTATAACGACTTGCTCATTATAACGACTCTATAAGTTATCGTAACGATTTCTTCATAAGTTATAACGACTTGCTCATTATAACGACTCTATAAGTTATCGTAACGATTTCTTCAGAAGTTATAACGACTTGCTCATTATAACGACTCTATAAGTTATCGTAACGACTTCTTCAGAAGTTATAACGACTTGCTCATTATAACGACTCTATAAGTTATCGTAACGATTTCTTTAGAGAGTTTTAACGACTTGTTAGTCATAATGATTCTGTAAGTCATCATAACGATTTCTTTAGAGAGTTTTAACGACTTGTTAGTCATAACGATTCTGTAAGTCATCATAACGATTTCTTTAGAGAGTTTTAACGACTTGTTAGTCATAACGATTCTGTAAGTCATCATAACGATTTCTTTAGAGAGTTTTAACGACTTGTTAGTCATAACGATTCTGTAAGTCATCATAACGATTTCTTTAGAAAGCTACAACGACTTGCCATGTTTCATAACGATTTCTTTTATCATCTGTTATAGAACGACTTGATTGTGGTAACGATTTCATAAGTTATCATAACGACTTCTTATCAGTCTACAGCAACTTGATAATAACGATTCTATCAGATTTTCACAACGACTGCATAAGTCATGTTTCCATTAATTAAATGCTTTTCCTTGATTTAAGCTACGTTGAATAGTCAAAGTCGCATCTCGTCTGTTTGACTGCCATGCATTAATAAAGACTGAACGTATCTCTGCATGGACACAGAACATATCTTCCATTCTCGTGTATTCTCTGCATGCATCTTTTAGAACGATAAAGTGTTACTACTATATTTGTGTCTATCTGCTCTGACGTTGATTGACATCTGGAGATAGTATAGCTGTCTACCATTAAAGCTCAACCTTGTAGAACCTTAAGGATGTAATATCCTACAACACTGGACACAGAAAGAACTACAAGCAAACTCAGAAGATCTTATCACTTTGCGTGTTCCAAAGAACAAAAGACTGCTGACAGGAAGCTTCCTCAAATCCTTCAGTCTAACGTACACCAAAGCCGTGAGACAACGGTCATCTTCTTGTCCTTATTCAAATTGGAGATACAAATACAAGATGAAGCTCTGAAGACATCAACGAAGAGAATTTGATTTTCTGATTCAAGGGCGGCTAGATCTTTGCAGCTTTCATGTCTTCGAAAGTTCTCTAGAGCCAAAAATTCACTCTTTTCATCTTCGCTCTTAGCTCCCTGTGCTGTGTGAAGAAAACAAAAGGAAGAGCTAGTTTAGTTCTGAGAGAGTGCACTCTGTGTAGATCTTCGACTCTCAGTGCTTGTAGCTTCAGATTGAGTTTTTGTAAAAGCTTGATCTAGGGGCTAGTCATTTTCTTTCAAGAATTTCCTATGTTATTCCCTTCGTGTGTGAAGGAAGACCTGGTGGTTTCCAGGGTGGTGTTTTTCCCTTCAGGGGTGAAGGAAGACCAGCTGAGCTGGGTAGTTGTTGTTTGTCCATAGGGGGACTGTACCCTAGCTAGTGAAATCTTGAGGGTTGCTCAGGGACTGGACGTAGGACTCCTAAGGAGAGGAGATCCGAACCAGGATAAATTTCTGTGTTGTGTGATTGTCTTCTTTGTGTGATTGCTGTTTTTACTAACCATTACTAATCCCTTTTAAGAACTCTTTATGTTTGTTTTGAGTTCAGATTTTATCAGCTAGGATTATTTTAAAGACCCATTCACCCCCCCTCTGGGTTAGCCAACCGGGCAACACTTGATGCATTGGCAGGGGGATATTTGGAAAGGAATTGTTCGATCTCGGCCACAACTTTATTTAGTCGGTCGAAGGACTTGATCTCAATTCCGATCATCCTTTCTAGGACATGTCTGCTCAAGTTTTGCTTGCAGATTTGAATGGCGTCTTCTAGATGTAGTGGTTGTCTACATCTCATGCTGAGATCTCTCCACCTTTTGACATAGTCCAGAGCCAATTCGTCGCTTTTCTGCCTGGTTGCATATAAATCGGACAGTGTGATTTCTCTTTCAATAGAGTAGAATCTTTCGTTGAACTTCCTTTGCATATCCGGCCAATCTGTAATGGACCCGACTGGTAAATTTGAATACCATTCGAAAGCTAGTCCAGTCAGGGAGGACCCGAAGAATTTGAGCAAATATGACTCATCCGTGGCCAAATCTCCCATTACATTGACATAATGTGCAATATGTTCTTTCGGTGATCCTTGCCCATTGAACTTTTCAAACTTGGGCAGTTTGCTGACACCAGTAGGAAATCTTCTTGTAGCATGATAGGGTACAGAACCTGGTAGATATCAAATGGGGTTTGATTAGCATCCCCCCTTTCTCCCAGTTTCACTTCTATCATTTGTTCCAACATTTGTCTATTCATAATCGGTGTTTGGACCATGTTTGGATGAGGAGGAGCCGGCTATATTTGAGCCATGGTGGCAGACCCTTGATGTGTCGCTCGAGGAGCTACGAGCTGTTCTGGAGCTATTTGATATGGGATGCCCCCATTAGTGCTAGATGTTGGTTGGAGTCTTGTTAGATGCAGTAGAGTGTCAGAAAAGCTGGTGTCAACTTGTGGTGCCTCCGTCATGCCCCCTGCTTCTTGTAATATAGGAGTGTGAGCATCTATTTTTTCAATTTGTCTTTTCAGCATTTCAATTTCCTGTTGGTATCTTTGTATCAATGCTGCCATAGTAGGATCATGCGTATGAGTGCTAGGGATATCACATATCACTTCAGTTGGAGCCCCTCCTAGAGGAATAGGTGGCAGAATGTTGATATTATCAGTTTCTATTATATCTGCAGCCTCTTCTTGGGCCACTGAGACTATCGTGGCTTTGCCCTTAGCTTCTTCCCTCCTGACGGGAGGATTTGGCCCTTCATTGAGCCTTGGCAATTCATCTTGCTCAGTAGCTAGTGCCCCATGTCGACCGACCACACTAGTCATACAACATGTGTATATTTGCAGGGCTTTGCTCGCTCTTTTTACCTTTTCATATTTTGCTCTTCTTTTAGATGTTTGTAGATTTTCGGCCTTGTCTTGACATGTATCATCTAGTTGCATTGGCTTTGGCATTATAGGAGATTCATTCTCCTGCCCTTGTGCTTCACGAGCTTGCTCAGTTGAGTTGGTTGCCTCTCCAGACATCAGGGACTTGGCACACAGTGAGGAGGCATTTTCAGCCATTGGGGGTAGACAGACTGAAGAAGAGATCTATGCTTCTTTAACTTCCAACTTGGGAATTATGCGTCTATTGAAGGGTGAAGGGTGCCCCCATAACTTGTCCTCTAGTTGAGGCCCTTGTCGGACTTCAAATTGTATCTCCTCAAATAGTTGTTGGTGGAGAGAAATCATATTCACAGTCTTCTGTTGAGCTACGGTTTCATGCGGACATGGTGGATACACCCTGTACTTGCCCATTTGCAGCTCTCCCTTCTTGATCAAGGATTCCATGACATCCTTGAATACATAGCAGTCTTCTATGGTATACCCCAAAACTTGATGGTATGGGCAGAATAGAAGGTCATCCTTCTTTCCTGCTTGCTCAGGTCTTTTGGGCACCAGTAGTGTAATTTTGTTGTATTCAATTGCCCATTCAAATAGTACCCTTGTCTTTTCCTTGGGAAATGAATATGGTTTTTTAACTTTGTCTTGGAAAGGAATAGTACGCCTCGAGCCTTTGGTCATGGTACTAGAGGATCCAGTTGTAGATTTATTTGCATTTCTCAATAGCTCAAAGGCCTTAAGATCTCCAGTGTGTACCTCCTTTCTAGCAGGCTTCTTATCAACTGATTTCCCCCTTTGTCCCATAGGTGAACTACTGGGATATCTTGTCAGAAATACCTCAATTTCTGCCACAATATTATTTGTCTTATCACCTTCAGACTTCCCCTGTTTGTCTAGCCGATTTGTCATAGATGCTGCCAGAAGATTTGAATGCGAATGTCTGCTCGACAGGGATGCACGATGCATCATCTGACGAGGCGCATCTAGAGCCAAATGCCCTATTGCATCGATAGAGTCCATATCATGACATATGGGGTATGGAGCTTGGTGAGTATTAAGTGTGGTAGCAGTACTATCACACGTTTCTGTTAACTTCACCAAGCTGCTCATCAGTGCTGGATCTGTTAAACTCAAGCGACTGTGGGCCGACTGTAGTGTTAACCCTTCAGCCTGTGGAAGCTCTTGCCCTGTTGATTGTTTTGAAGTCTCTTGACATGGATTTAGGGGTGAAATGCCCCCAGTGTGGCTTGACATCGGTTGTGTCATTGTTGGTAGAATTTGGGGTGAGCTGATGCTGCCTTGCAATGCTTTGACTGCGCTCTCTTTTCTTTTTAATGCAATGATATATTCATCTCTTTCTTGAATTTGCTTTCTCAACATTTCAATTTCCAGCTGGCATTTTTGTAACAAGACTATCGCAGTAGGATCATGTATAGACATGGTAGGGAAGTTGGTTGTTGCCCTAACCGAAGTCTTTTTCAAGGAAATAGGTGGCAACTTGCTATCTTCCTCAAACATCATTGTTGTTGCAGACGCTCTTCTGACCATTGGAGTGTTGCTGTCAGTCTTTCTCCTTCTGGCAAGAGAATCTGGCTCTTTAGTGAATTTGGGCGATTCCCCTTCTTCTTCAAGGGGAACCCCACATCGACTAAGCATGCTAGCCATATAACAAGGGAGAATGCGCAACGCATCATCTTCCTGAGCCAGTGGCTCACAACAACTTCCTTTTCCTCTTTCTTTTTCTTTTCTCTATTCAAATATTTTTGCTCTTTCTTTTCATTTCCATTTTCGCAACATGATAGACCATTTTGGGTTGCTCCCATAGCTTGCAATGACCATTGATGTCCAATGAAAGTTTTAGTTGGATCATAGACATAGTTGGACACGATCCGATCAACTCCATTGAATGCTTGTATAAATGGTGGGACAAATATTGGACCCCTACTTTGCGGCAGGGGCATGTGAGCTAGACGCTCCAGATTAGCTGCCCTGTTGTGGTATGCAGTGCAACAGAAAATAGTCCCTTACCGTGCATAAGATTTGAACACTGTCATAGGAGGTGCTGGAGCTAGCTGATCAACATCTATTTTGCCTTTTGCATTTGTCTCAATATCTTTGTCATGTTGTCGCTTCACTGGTTGAAGGGCTTGGGTCTTCTTAGGCACCCAAACTTGCTTGAATTTAATTGGCTTTGGGGCCAATTTGCTTTTGAAGGTGTTGTACATTTCTCTCTTTCCTTCTAATGCTTGGAAGAAGTTTCTTGTTGGAACAGTTGAAACCACTTGATCTGGTTCTATTATAACATGGTCGCTCTGCACATGGATTTTGACGTTGCCGACTAGCATGCTCTTTCCAGAGCCAGAGACACGTACCTTGTTGGGAGTAGCAGTTGTAGCCTTCACAACAAGTCCCTTGTCACTTCTTCCATTGCCACGGTCCATATGATGGACTTGGCAGCTGACTGTCTTTGGTGCCTCTTCAGCTGTCTCATCAGCATGGTTGTGTAGCACTTGGACGAAAGCCACCCCCAAGAAGTTGGGGAATTTGACCACCGGAGGAAAGTCTCCAAAGCGAGTCGGCACAACAAGATAGCCATACCAAGCGTGATTTCGAACAATTTGTGGTCTGAAACGTACTTCAGCCATAGGTCTGTTAGTCACCTGTAAGTCAGTTCAAATCGGCAGTCAGTATTGAATATAGAGGCCACAAGGCTTTCTATTCTGGCGAAGAGATGAAGGGAAGTTTGGTCCCACCGGGTGTGCCACGCTGTGGAAATGGATTTGTGATCCATCACAATTATTTTTAAAATTTAAAATTCTTTTTATCATGATCTCGTATGTATGGATGCATATTGCGAATTCAAGTCCCATCGGGTGCTACTTGAGTGACAGTGACGATAGATGAACCCGCAATAGCATAGCATAGGCGTGCCAGTCACCGAAGTGACAACATGTTCTGCCTCCGAGAGTTGAAGGACTTTGGGTCTATTCGCGCGCTGTTTGACTTCATTAAACAAAAGTGGAAATCGGGTCGAGACCAAGATCCTGCCATTGCCTAAGCGCAACGACATTAATTACATCCCTCTAGGAGGGAAAACCCTTGATTAATCGCCAGAATAGAGAGCCTCGTGGCCTATAACGGAAACATCCGATAAAAGGCATGTGTAAAGATGTAAATGTAATTGCGCCTAACGCGAGACGACTAAAAGATAACACCTGACGCATCTTTGATGTTGTTTTAGGATTATTTAAGAGAGTTGATTTGATTTCAACATTATTTGATTTGATCATTTTCTCTGGTCTTTTGTATTTTCTATTGTACTTGATCTTTTGTGGAGTTGTCTTTTTATCTATTGTTTTTTTTTTTTAATTCAACTCTTGATTATTTGATTTGACATGGGACCTTATTTGATTTCAAATTTCTCTTCATTTAATTTTTTCTTTGAGTTCATTTGAATTTAAAATTTATTTAAATTTGTTTTCAGAATTATTTGATGTAGTTTCTTTTATTTAATGATTGTTGTTTTTTCCTTAATTTTGGGTTTTTTTGGGACCTCCCCTTTTTTTTTTATCTTCATCTTATGTGGTTGGATTTATTAAAAAGAAATCACCATGCCATGTTTTCTTGTGAATTTAATTGGAGTATCTAAGATTTTCTTTTTGAATCATTTAACTCCCTTTACTAACTGCTACCTGTTTGCTGCATGCTTATTTTTTTATATGCCCATTAATCTATTACTATATATATGAAGTGACACTTTTTTTTTCATCCGGTTCAACTTTTGTTAGCCCGATTCACTCTTTAATTTTTCCTTCAATTTTCTAACGTGGCCAGCTCACTCTTTAAACGTACAAATCTCACTCTTTAATTTTTCCATCGGTTTTCTTCCATCAGATACCGAACTTGACTCACTCTTTAATTTGTCCTTCTATTTTCTTCTGCCAGGTAACGTATAAGATTAAAAGGTATAGATCTCACAGTGGAGGAAACGTTACATTAGCCTTTGATTGGATTGCCCTGTGTGGATTCTTCTTGCTGTGTTTTCATCTGAATTTGTTTCTGGGCTGCAGTGAGAAGGTGAAGATCCCCACCGACAAGCCATTCATATTCCTAGAAGGAAAAGGGAGGGAGCATACGGTGATCGAGTGGGGAGCCCACGCCGGCGTTGATGTGGTCGTCCGCCCCGCCGCCACCACCACCGGCGACAGCGCCACCTTCACGGTGCACGCCAACAACTTCATGGTGAGGTGGATCTCCTTCAAGGTGAGAGGAGGATGAGCTGCCTGCCAGCTTGTTACTTGCAGATTATTAGATTAAACAAGAGCGAGCTAGCGACCCTGTTGAGCAGAGAGGTGATCGATGATAAATATATATGTTCATGCAGAACACTTTCCAACATGAAGACATCTGGACAAGGCAGGCGGTGGCTTTCCTGGAATTTCTAGAGATTTAGATTCTACTGTCAGAACAAAGGAGGTGCACTAGATATATATACACATAGATGGTGCAGTAGATGGTATGAATACTTGTTTAGTATATCTGCTAATTAATGCTTCTAATGGAAGAAATGGAGAAAGCGATCTGAATCGCCAATCAGTATCTGGCCAATCAAGACTTGTCATGGGGGTGAAGTAGATGGTTGGAAGAGAGGGATCAGGTGGGAGCAAAAGATCTCGACGACGTCTACCGCTCATGGAGGACGCGGCCGAGCCGCTGCTCATGTCCGAGAGTGATCATGGCTATGGGGGGGGGGGGGGGGGGGGGGAAAGAAGGCCCCGCCGGTGCTGTGTTCACCAGAGAGGAAGGAGACATCGAGCCCATCGGCGGGTGGGGACTTCTAGAGGGAGTTCGCCGTCGAGTTCAGGAAGCTGTGGGATCCGTCATCGCCGGCTTCTCCTTCGGTGTCATGGTATATACATATACACTGTAATCCATACCAGTTGCCCATGACGTATGTTACAGCAAACTAGGGTTTTCAAGGGTTTGTGCTGTGGATGCAGCTGGGGATGGGGAGTGCACTGGAGACGCTGTGCGGGCAGGCGTACGGAGCGGGGCAGCTAGACATGTTGGGCGTCTGTTAGAAAAAACACACACACGCGAACACCAGGAATTGTGCTGCGACAACGTTGCAGCATTTTCTGTTATGTATATCTCCTATATAATGGAAACAAGAGGAACTGAACAGAACTAAACGTGGCCATGACTGTCCCGAAATACGCGATGCGCTCCCATGCGGACGTGCGCACGTCAGAGCTCAGCATGCGCACAACCACAAGACCCGGTCATGCGCTTGACTGAAACAGCAAGCTAACTAAATCAGCAGAAAAACGGAATAAGAAACGATGGAATGTACATGATTAAACTAAAAAGCTCCCCCTAATCCTGATGCATTCTACTGGATCTCGACGACACCAATCTTTGCGCGGAGCTCCTGGAACTTGACCCGGCCAAGTGGCTTCATGAGAATGTCTGCCAACTGCTCGTCAGAGCTGACATATTCTACGTTGATCTTGCCTCCCTCAATGCACTCTCGAATGTGGTGATACCGGGTGTCAATGTGCTTGCTCCGATCATGGAACACCGGATTCTTGTAGAGGGAGATGGCTGACTTGTTGTCCACCTTGAGCACAGCCGCTTTAGGCTTGCTACCGCTGATCTCACTTAGCAGCCGTGTGAGCCAAACACCTTGGCACGCCGCGGTGGAGGCGGCGATGTATTCGGCCTCACAGGAAGATAGGGCCACCACCTTTTGCTTCATGGACTGCCAGCTGATCGGGCTTCGGCCGAGGAAGAAGAGAACTCCCGTGGTGCTCTTGCGATCGTCGACGTCGCCGGCCATGTCGTTGTCGCTGTACCCGAGCAGGTGCAGCTGCTCCTCTTCCTTCCTTGTGTAGAAACAACCTTTGTGGAGAGTTCCGGCTATGTAGCGCAGGATGTGCTTCACCACCGCGAGATGGTCTTCTCGGGGGGACTCCATGAACCGGCTCACATATCCCACGGCGTAGGCAATGTCGGGCCGTGTGTGAACCAAGTATCGAAGGCTTCCAATGATGCTCCGGTATTTGGTTGCGTCCACGAGCGGGCTTGCACTTTGCTTGCTCAACTTCAGACGCGCCTCCATGGGCACTTGACAAGTGTTGCAGTCGCCCATGCCGCTGTTCTCCAGAATCTTGCACATGTATGCCGCTTGGTTGATTGTCATGCCGTCCGCGCGCTGATGGACCTCGATTCCTAGGTAGTAGCTGAGGAGTCCAAGATTGCTCATCTTGAACATGTTGTGCATCTCCTCCTTGAACCTGAAAATCTCATGCTCATTCGATCCGGTGATGACCAGATCGTCCACGTACACGCCGACAAGGAGCCGCGAGACACCTTCTCCGTGCCCATACACGACATGCTCTGTGGTGCGTCACAGGAAGCCGAGCTTGATGAGGCTGCTGTCCAGTTTGGAGTTCCAGGCCCTCGGCGCTTGGCGCAACCCATACAGAGCCTTCCGTAACTTGAGCACCTTGTGCTCGTGTCCCTCACAAATGAAACCATGTACACCTCTTCTGTCAGGTCACCGTTGAGGAATGCAGACTTCGCGTCCATGTGATGAACTTGCCAACCTTCATGCGCTTCCAAAGCCACCAGCAGCTGCACGGACTCCATGCGTGCCACGGGGGCGAACACTTCCTCGAAGTCGATCCCCAGACGTTGCACATAGTCCTTCACAACGAGCCGCGCCTTGTGCTTGACGACAGCACCGTGTTCATCGCGCTTCACCTTGAAGACCCACTTGAGCCCAATGGGTCGGTGGCCGGAGGGGAGGTCGATGAGCTCCCAGGTGGCGTTGTCCTCAATGGACTTCATCTCCTCAAGCATCGCCTTGCGCCAGCTTTGATGCTGTTCGACGTCATCGAAAGAGGCCGGCTCATCGGCCGTGGTGAAGAGCAGCTCGTCGCTGCTGTCCAGTTCGCGTGACGTATGGCCTGGAGCTGGAGCAGCAGCTGACCCGATGATGTTGGTGATGGCGCGGAACCGAAGCCGGGCATCGTCGTGCTCGGCGTCGAGTGACGCCGCCGCATCGGATGATGGAGAAGCGAACTCAACTTCGCTTGTGGCCGTGGGCGACCGCGCGTGCACGCCTGTGGCTGGCATCCGCGTGCTCGCACCTGTCGGCGCAGGAGTCGACGCGCGCACATCATCAGCATTCATCGCACGTGTGGGGTCGCCGCACGCGTACGTGCTTGTAGCAGGTGTCCTTGCCGCGTCGGCAGGAGTCGACGGCGGCACCACTATGTCGCTTGACGCCGCTGCAGGCGAACGGTGGGCTAGCTGGAACGGGGCGGTGTCCGGCTTTCTTGGCCACGTCCATTAGATTTTAATCCCATCTTCCCTGGTTCAGATACAGTAGAGTACTCGACATTGAATGGTTCATTGCATATCACTGCACCTTGCTCGCCATGGGTCTCCCAGTCCCATTTTGCCGATTCGTCGAAGACAACGCTGTGTTTCACGTACACACGTTCGTCGGTAGGGTCGAACACTCAGTATGCCTTGGATCCTGGCTCGTACCCAATGAAGATCATTGGCGTGCTCCGATCGTCCAGCTTCTTCAAGTGCAGCTTCACGTTCTTGACGTGCGCGACGCAGCCGAACGTGCGGAGGAAGTGCAGCGGTGGTCGCTTTCCATGCCAGGCCTCATATGGCGTCATCTCATCGACGCTTCGTGTCGGCGCATGGTTGAGGAGGAAGACGGTGGTGGAGACGGCTTCTCCCCAAAAAATCACAGGTAGACCCTTGGCTTTCAGTATGCTCCGTGCCATGGCGACGACGGTCTGATTTCGGCGCTCGACGACTCCATTCTATTGTGGAGAATAGGAGGCCGTGAGCTACCGCTGCACACCGTGCTCGGCGCAGTACTCGGCGAACTCTACCGCGGTGAACTCGCCGCCGCGGTCAGTGTGGAGTACCTTGAGCTTGCGCCCCATTTCCACCTCCTCCAAGGCTTGGAAGTGCTTGATCGCTGCCAAGGCTTGATCCTTGCTCACAAGGAGGGTGAGCCACATGTACCTGCTCTTGTCATCTACCAGGAGCAAGAAGTAGCGGTTGCTGCTCGGCGTCGTCGGTGAGATTGGCCCGTAAATGTCGCCGTGGACGAGGTCGAGGACGTGCTCAGCTGGATACTTCCCTTGTACCGAAAAGGGTGCCCGCCTTTGCTTCCCAGTGAGGCAGCTATCGCAGATCTACTCCACCTGAGTGATTTGTGGCAGCCCTCACACAATGGTGTGCTGAGCGAGCTTGCGCAGGGCTTGAAAATTCAGGTGACCATACCTCGCGTGCCAACGCCATGCGTCCTCGGAGCTTCTAGCCGATAGACACACCGTTGCGTGATGTCGAGCTTGAGCATGTACAGCCGGTTTTGGGGAGTGCTTGACTCGAGCTAGCAGCCACCTCTCTTGGTCGCGGATACTCAAGGTGTCGCCGTCGATCAGCACCTGGCACCTGTTCTCGTCAAGCTGTCCAATGCTGATGATGTTGGAGGTGAGCCGCGGGATGTAGTACACCTCCGTGAGAGCATGGTGTTCGCCAGTCTTGCACGCGAACAGTATCGTTCCGCATCCCTTGATGTCGACGATGGATCCATCCCCAAACTTGACAGTGCTGTGGAAGTTGGAGTCGAGCTCGGAGAAGGCAGCACGGGACCTACTCATGTGGTTTGTGGCGCCGGTGTCGAGATACCACATGTCGGTGTCACACTCCTCTGCCTGATCCACCTGCGCGAAGGCCTTTGCCTCTAACAGCCGGAGTGGCTTTGTTTTTAGCGATGGTGGGGTGTCAGAGGTGACTTGGACGCTTGCCATCAAGAGCGTGGGCTCATCATCATCGTCTTTCGTGAGGTGAGCTTGTTCCGCCCGCTTCGGCTTGCTGCGGCACGCCTTGGCCCAATGGCCCATCTTGACGCAGTTGTGGCACTTGTCCTTTGAGACGTCACGACCCGCGCCAGGCTTGTCATCACTGGTGCCATCGGCATTAGGCTTCCTCCGCGTTTGTTAGCGGCGTCCGTTCTCAGACTTGGAGCCGCCATAGGGTCCATCCCCCTGCTTCCTCTCCTTCATGCGCTTGATCCACTCCTCCTCTGTGAGCAACAGCTTCCCGTCAGCTCCCTTGGTAGTCGATGCGGGGAAGCGATCTTCAACCACCTTGAGTCTCCCGGTCACCTCCTCAATCGAGAGTGTTGAGAGGTCGAGTAGGGTCTCAATGGAGAGGGCGATTTGGGAGTACATAGATGGTACCACACGTAGCAACTTTTCGACCACCTTTTGAGATGGCTCCAGGTCGCCAAGGATTCTTAGTTGGTTGACGAACCCAGTGAGCCGCATCGCGAAGTCGTCCATTGTCTCGCCGTCGCGGAAGTAGATGCTATCGTACTCCTTTCGGTTGCTGCGCTGTGGACACCTCCAATGTTTCAATGGGCCTTTCTCTCATCGTTGGCCCGTTTCCTAAAAAAAAAAAGGGGAGACTCCCATAGCCCGAAAAAATCCATTTAAAGGGTCCATGCCAAAAGCCCAACCGAAGCCCATTAACCTTAGGCCCACCTCACCCCATGCAAGGGGGTGAGCCTAAGGGAATGCAACACCTCCCAAAAGGAGGTCCCAAAAGTGGCAAAAAGGCTTGCTGCGGCAGGAGGGACAGAAGAGGCTGGCTGGGCACTTTTTGGGGTGGAAAAAGGCTTCTAGAAGCTTGTGTGTGGGGAGGCCAAAAGGGAGGGGGGTCTGTTGCGTAACAAAAAAAAGAGGCTGGGAGAAAGGAAGGAGGAGGGCCTTCTTCTCCAAGAAAGCTTGCTGCTGCTCCTCTGCGGTTCTTCATCATCCAAGCCATCCCGTGAGCAACCTACAAGAAGAAAGAAGAGAAGAAGAGAGGGTAAGAGAAGAAGAGAGAAAAGAAGAAAAGAAAAGGAAAAGGGAGAGTGTCTTGTCTTGTCAAAGGGAAGGAGAGGAGAGGGGGTCACGTTGGGTTCCTCCTCCTCCCCTTTTCTTTGGATTTTTGTATTCATCTCTTTCCCCATTTCATAAGAATATTCTATTCACATTCCTCTCTCTCCCTTTCATGTGAATGTTTTGTCTTTGTGCATTTATTGCTCCTCTTTCTTTCATCATGCCTTCTTTATTTTAAGCGTTTCTTACCTTTTTTTTTAGGGCAAGATGGGCTACGGGAAGAGAGCCTCTCTTGTAGAGAAGTGTTCCTTTTCCTTCTCATGCCCCATGTGAGGTCATCCTAGGCTCTCCACACCTCAATAAATGAGGCTTGGGAGTATGGCATCTCCTCCCTCCTTGTGCTCCTTAGATCGCCCCAAGCATTGAGGCTTAATGGGCCCTATGCAAGCTCCCTTAAAACATGTGTTTGCTCACTATTTTACCCCATTCAAATGAGCATTATGCCCTACTCAAACAGAAATTTGCATGTGTTTTGGGGTTTTGGGGCAAGTCTCCTTCGCTAGCCAAGGGGTTGAGCAACTAATGCTCATGCCCTCTTGCTTAGCACCCATCCCTAAGAGGTCCATCAAACCTGTTTTGGCCCATCCTTGCTCCATTTTTGTGGGTTCTAACAGACCCCAGGTGGCGCCAGTTCGATGTTTTACAAGAGAAAGCACTGGTTGCTGGCCTATTTCCACGATTCGGGCAGCCCAGGAAGCCCAGCGCCCCGCCGATTCGCCGTCCTAGGGCTACTTCCCGATTCGGTCAGCCGGGCAGTCTCACCGATTCGGTCGCCAGCTTCATGCTCTTGGCCGATCACATGACATGAGGCCATGCCCCATGTGATGTCAGCCAAGGAAATGGATATTAGATCACAAGAGACCCATCCAAACCCCCGGGTTGGACAATGTGATGTCCATGCCCGATGTATGGGTTCATATGCCCCATTCGCCCCTCAGATTTGGCGTGGTCGTAACGTGACCCGGTTTCCTCGTAGGCTTGCCTCGGGGATCGGTGTTATGTGCCACCGGAGTAACGCCATTGTTCGGCATATACTTCCTCTTTTGGTGCCGTCTCCGTCATGGTGGACGTGTACCGCGCTCTCCCCGTCAATCGTGACAAGGGGAGATGCTGCCGAATTTTCCCTGTGTGGGTCGAATCGGCATGGAATGTTGAAAAGAAACCCTTAAGGTTTAGCTGCCTCAATGGTATTTCGGCTGAGCGCCGATTCACTCGGCCTCCGATTCGGTTACGTTTCACTGATTCAGCATCATCCCCCCGATTCGGTCATCCCACCGATTCAGCTGCATATAGCCGATTCGATTCTGCCTCGCTGATTCGCTGTTTGCTTGTGTCCTGCAGAATGGATTATAGCCCGGCCTGCCGATTCAGACCCGCTTGGCCGATTCGTTGTTTGCCCTGCTGCTTGCAAGCAGTGCCAAATCAGATGAGCGCCGCCGAATCGAGTGCATCTGTGCTGCCGACTAGCCCCCAAGTGGTTGGGCAGCGCCGAATCGCGCATAGAACCACAACATGCACTCTTCAAAAGAACCAAAGAACAAACCGAAGCTTTTTATGGTAAAAGAAACAAAAGGGCAAATAAATCACCCCATGTTTTAAATGTCTCAAAAAGAACAAAAGATCAAAGTGAACCTTTTTCAAGCAACAAACGACAAAAGATCATCTCATGTTTTACAAAAGACCAAGAGATCAAATTGAGCTTTTTCAAGCAAGTAAAAGATCACCTCATGTTTTGCAAAGAACAAAAGATCCAAATTAAGATGATCAAATAGACCATTTCTCGACTTGTGTTTTTTTTAAATGAGAACCACTTCATGATAAAAAGAAGCAAATGAGTAAATAGGCAAAGAGATTTGATAATTGGCTAAATAAAAGATCAAATGATCTTGAATAGACATTCATTTTGCTTAATGGTACTTCAGCCTAAATTTAAGTCGCATCTCGCACGTTCATTGGATGTCTCCACTTTAGGCCACAAGGCTTTCTAATTCTGGCGATTAATCAAGGGTTTTCCCTCTCAGAGGGATGTAATTAACGCCGTTGCGCTTAGACAACGACGGGATTTTGGTCCAGGACCCGACACTCACCTTCGCTTGACGAAGTCAAACGGTGCGCACAATAGACCTAAAGTCCTCCGATTCTCAGATGCAAACCATTTGTTGTCACTTTGGTGACTGGCATGCCCGCGCTATGCAAATTGCCGATTCATCTCACGTCACTGTCGCTCGAGTAGCGCTCGGCGGGACTTGGATTAGCAATACGCATCCATGAGAATCAAAAGAATTTAAATTTACAAATAAATTTTAATGATTCGGAAATTTTCCATTTCCACATGTGGCATGCCCGGTGGGACCAAGCTTCCCATCATCTCTTCACCAGAATAGAAAGCCATGTGGCCTTACATAATTGATACTGACTATCACTTTGAATTGACTAACAGGTACTAACAGCACAATGGCTGGAGTGCGTTTTGGACCGCTGGTTGTCCAGGATCATGCCAGGTATGGCTACCTGGCTGTGCCAACTTGTTTCGGGAGCTTCCCTCCGGTCGTGGAGTTCCCCAACTTCCTGGGGGTCGCGTTTGTTGACATCCTGCACCCGGAAGCTAAAAGAGAAGCTAAAGCTGAAATTGAACACAAAGTTGAAGTCAAAGAGATCACCGAGAAGCTGAGCTGCCACGTTCATCACGTGGAACATGGCCGCTTTGACAAGAACAAAGGAAAGAAAATCAACAGATGCTCACAACAGATAACGGAGGCTGAGAACATTGTCACCCGTCGCGCATAGGTCTCTGCCTCAGGGAAAAGCGTGCGAATTGGAGATCTAAGAATCCATCTGCAAGAAAAGAGAACCGAGGCTGTGCCAAAAACAGGTCATGCCGACCTTACCCGTAAAGACCTCTTTCCAAGATTTAACAAGCAAAGGAGAATGAACAACACACTTCAAGGGCAAGCTGCCCCCAAAACCCATCAAATTCAAGCAGGTCTGGCGACCTAAGAAAGTGCAAAAGCCCAGACTGGAAGGGCCTGCATTAGAAAGAATGCACCAAAGAAGTGATACTGAAAGGGTCCCGGACTATCATTGGCCACCCTGGGCTTCAGCGCCAGAGTTCGGCAAGGGGGGGGGGCATGTGCTTATGACCACTTCCATAACAAAAGAGCGGAGTTGCGGAGGTCTGCTTATCTCCCGCCTGTGCGAGAAAATTCTCCTGCATCAATGATCTCAACCACTTGTGATCGGCAGGGAGCAGCAAGGGTCAGATGCGACCATACCCCTCATCTCATAAATGCCCCGTTTCGGCATGAGAGAAGGTGAAGAGATACAAGGGCTGCTCAGGTGGAAACTGGGAGTTTTACCAATGAGAACAATGTTCTATGCGAACACAATCATGAGCGGACCGGGAGAGCCAAACCCGGGGTATCGGTTTTTGAAAGGTTGTCCTTTCCTTCCCAAACTTCCCGAAGGGTCGAAAGAGACCGAAATGGGAGCCTCAAAATCTTTTCATGCCGCATGGCTGGTGTGTGGGGCCGATATGGGGCTGTACCCACTGGGAATGAAGAATTGGTGGAATTGGCAGAAAGACCTGGTGCTGTCACCAGGAGAAGAGCAGCGGCAGCGGCTCTGGCGGCCGCATATGGACATGAAAATGTACTTGCGGCACAAATGATAGCGGCCAGTGCCAATGTGGTTACTGCCCAAGGCAGTGGGGGCAATGATGATATTCCCCCACCGCCACCACCACCGGAAATGACTCCCAGGGGAACCTTGCGGGAGATTTCCCTTGCTGTACCCATAGATCCAGCTATCATGGAGTTGCTGCAGCAATATCAATTCGAAATTGCAGAGCTCAAACGGCAGGTTAAGGGCAAAGAGACCGAGGGACATGCATCCCGAGAGGTTGAGGACTCAGGAGAGACCCCTCAAGGGACCCTAGAGTCAGTTGAAGCTTCGGCCCAACGCGCAGTCGTGCGAACAATAAATGAACAACCACAGCAGTTGCCTGTGGCTGCAGCTCAGCAACAGCGTACACAGACCCAATATACACTCCTGCAGCCGTAGTTCTTCCAGCAGCAGCAGCAGTCCATCTGCAACCAAGACCATCTTCTGCACAACAATAGTCCTTGCCTGGTCACATTCCTGAGCAGCACCTTGAGAATCAAGAGCCCGCCCCCGGTACCACTGGTGGCTATCTCAACACTCCGAAACAATCAGCCGGCCCACTTCTACCCTCAACAAGTGGACCCCACCACCATCAACAAGTTGATGTTGGAGAAGATGATTGACATGAAGCTCGCCGAGCGAGGCGACAGAGAGCTTGCAGCTTTTGATGCATATAGGGTACCTTACCCTGCACACCATGCCACAAAGAGGCTGCCCTTGGGCGTCACCAAACCTCCAAAGTTTGATAAATTCAATGGGCGGGGGTCACCAAAAGAACACATCGTGTATTACATCAACGTGATGGGTGACTTGGCAGCCGACGAATCATACCTGTTGAAGTTCTTCAGTTCCTCCCTAACTGGACTTGCGTTTGAATGGTACTCCAGCCTTTCGGCGGGGTCCATATCTGACTGGACTGACTTGCAGAAGAAGTTCAGAGAAAGATTCTACATTGCTGAGAGGGAGGTGACAGTTGCTGAACTCTACGCAACCAGACAAAAGAGCGATGAGTCAGCGCTGGACTACATCCAGTGGTGGAGAAACCTCAACATGAGGTGTAAGAGGCCTCCCCATCAAGAAGATGCGGTTCAACTTTGCAAACAAAGCCTGAAAAGAGAACTGTTAGAAAGAATGATCGGAATGGAGATCCGATCGTTCGATAAGCTAAACAATGTGGTGGCGGAAATAGAAACCTTCATGGTAAAATACCCCGCCAACTCATTCACAAATCAGAAGAGCAAGCCAGCTGATAAGAAGCCTGCTGGGAAGGAGGTGCACGTGGTGGACCTCAAAACTTTTGAAAAGTAAAGAGACGAAGGTGAGGCGGCAGCCGGAACCTCCAACAACAAAACCGAACAGAAAAGAAAGGTCATCCCTTTCCAAGACAAGATGAGGAAGCCATATTCCTTCCCCAAAGAAAAGACCAAGACGCTGTTTGATTGGGGTATGAAATACAACAAGATCACCCTTCCAACGCCTAAAAGACTCGACCAGGCTGTAAAGAAGGATGATCCCCGATACTGTCTGTACCACCAAATCCTGGGGCATCCTCTAGAAGATTTCTATGTTTTTAAAGACATCATGGAGTCTTTAATCAAGAAGGGGGAATTGTAAATGGGGGATTACAAGGTCGATCCACCTCAGCCACATGAACTGCCTGCCCGACAAGCTGCAGCCAACATGATTTCCCTCTATCAGCAATTGCCAGAAGAGATCTCCGAGGCCAGCACGGAGAAGACCTATGAGGGTCTTATCCTCGCCCCAATCAGGGAGCGGGAAGAGTGGCAAAAGGTGCCATGCAAGACAAAGAAGAGACCAGATAAGAAGCCAGCCCCAAAGGTACAGATCCGGGGTGTGACACCTCAGCCACCTGCGCCAATTGTCACCTCGGTATGGCACCCAATAGAGCCCAGGGTCGTCATCCAGAGGAGCCCTAGCAATAGAAGGCGTCAAATGCCTATACCAGTCTACAGAGGGGGCAGCCCTTCGCTCGAGCGCCTGCAGGTGCTGATCGACGAATTAGATGAATATGAGCAACCAAACAGATATCTCGTTCAACTACAAGAGTATGTACCATGGGAGGAGCTCGAGAAGTTGACTCTGGAGGCACCTGCCGAGCAAGAGACACCTCAGCCTCAAGAAGATCTATTTTGGGGGCAAGAGACTGCCAAACCCAAGCAAAAAAAGAAGAAA